>BOPP01000065.1:2387523-2398593 GCA_017312745.1 Gryllus bimaculatus | reverse complement strand
GCCCCGGCCCGGCCGCTTCCCGCCGCGCGCTCCCGACGCCCCGCCACCTCGTCGCCCCTGCGCCGCGCGGCCGCAGCGCGCGCCGCCGCCGCCGCCGCCGCCGCCGCCCCGCGGCCCAGGGGCGCTGGCGACCGGGGCGACGTGCTCGACCGATTCTCGTCGTGGCCATGCGGCCCTGCTCCGACGCATCCGCGCCGTCAAACTCCGTACCGCCGGGTGCGTCACACCTACTACAGCGTCATAATACGCTCTGGGACTGCGCGTTTATCCTGCGTATCTTAACGACTGTTACGTTTCCTCACTATACGTAAAACCTGTTAAGGGACCTTTGGTAAGACGGAAACTGCCATTTCGGGAACATAATCTTTAATATATTATTTTTCTTTTATTATTGAAATTTATTTCTTATTTCACTACGTCACACTTGTCTGATCTCGATTGAGAGGATTTTGCCTCGACCTGTCTACAAAAAAAAAACAATTTCAATGACAAAAAACAATAACTTCACGGACCTCACATAAAATAACTTATTAAACCAGAAAAAAGGTTTCTTTCGCTCTAAGACTCGAAGTCGGGTACTCCGAATCAATTCGCCATGCGCCTTCCAATAGCGTAAGGAGCAACACTGAGATACCAAATCGTAACGATGCCTATATTTTGCCTCAAGCCAAAATTTTCAATGTGCAATTTCTGGAAATTCAGTGACATCAACGAAAATGAGATCTTATGACCACCATTCTGTTAAGCGTCTCTTGTTTCATCCGTAGAAAAATTCAAAGAATAAATTTGAAGTGGTTTTTGAGAATATATCTGTTTATAAATTACATAAATTTCAAGCACGATTTAAGCAATAACTTCTCGTTTATTTAAAAAAAAATTACATGAACGTTTTATTACAGCTGCATTTTAAAACAGATTTTGGGTCAAACAAAAATCTGTTTAGTCAATCTTGTAATTTTTAAAAGATAAAATTTTGCAGTTTTTCTAAATTGAGTACGACGGAAATATCTTTTACCGTCCTACATATGAGGGGGAAAGTTAAAGAAAAATATATCTTTCTTGCAAAACAATTGTTTAAAAAATGAAAAAATACCAATATTTCACACAAAATTAGGTGTAAACTGCTCATATTTTCAAAAAAGTTATATGACCTTATTTTAAGATGTCTTTAAAGAATAGATTTATTCTGGAAAAATCTTCAATTTTGTACCATCAATATTGTATCTTCAATATTGCACTAGTTGAAAGGTGCAGAAAATTCTATTTACGATAGTCGAAAAAACAGTGACTTCAACGAAAATGACACTTGCATCTCTTGAGAGTCTTCCTTTGCGCTGAGTTTAACGTTTATTCATAACTTACTTATGAGTAAATTTCGAGAGTTTTGAGATTGCATGTGAAGTACCCTCCAATTTAAAAATATCCGTTTCAAGTGCTATGGGAATAGGTTTAGTTAAATCGATCGGAAAATATCAGTTTAGGAGATAATCAGCTGAATGGTTTACTGATTCCACTGATTGAGTTACTGATGACCACTCAAGGACAGACAGGCAGTCAGGCGTTTTGCTGTGAATCAATTGTTTGGTTCCAAGAGCCTACAGAAAGTTCTGACTGCATAATGAGTGAAAGAAAATATTTTACTATATATAGAAACAAGATTTATCCACTTTTCCAACAATAAAAGTTGTTTGCCGATAATTTGCAGGTTTCCGGCGCTTGATAACATTTTTCTTCTTACGAAGTAAAAGATGAGAAAGTAAAACCTAAGTCATTTTGCACATTACGACACCTCTTACATAGGTTTTTCGTTCAGCTACAGGCGGGGTGTCGTCATCGTGAACAGTGACGTGTGAGACGCACCTCTGAGGTACTTAAAGGTTTTGTTTATTGGCTGTCAGAGGTCTGACTCACATGGGCCTCAGCCATCCTCTCTCACAACAATAATAGAATGTTATTCTTAGAATTGACATATTACGTTATAATAATATAATTATTATTAATAATAATATTTTCCTTGAACAAACAATCCAAGGAAACCCTGCCTCTCCTTACGCAAACTCACTGTTTATAACTTTAGTTTTTTCAAATTCTTGATGGCTGAGTTGCAAGCAGATTAATGTAGAAAGAAAGGGATAGCTGAAACATTAAAGAGCTAATTGTACACGATAGGTGATATACTAGAAGCCCATAATTTCCAATACAATTATTACACAACCATGAAGCAGATAGAGGGGAAAAAAGTGTTAGAAAATAAAACACAAAGCAATAACAAGAAAACCAACCTACATTATAAACACACCCCAAAACTTTATTGTGGACACACAGTAAAATTTGTTTTTTCAAAAAAAAAACAACAAATAATGGAAGTACTTTAAACCAGTTGCAGGTCACGTAAGATACAAAAAAAGAAATATTTCGACATTTGCTGATCGATCGTTTTCGCTTAAACGAGTATATAGGTTTTTCTGCTTCTGGAGAGGTGTGTGCTCGGGCAGGTGCGCGCCAGCGCTTGCGCACGGGCGGGGGCGGGGGCTGGCGGCGGAGGGCGCGCAGCGGCATCAGCCTGGTTACGTCACGCCGCCAACCTCCCTGCGGGCGTCCAGCGCCCGGGGCCGGTGGCCCTGGCCACAGCGACGCGGTCGGCCGCCGCCCGCTCCGGCCGTCGCGCCCGCCGACCCGCCGCGCGCCAACTGCTCCGCCCGCCACCACGATGGAGCCCGTCGCCTTCGGCCATCCCCCGTGGGTCTCTCCCGCACGTTACCTTTCTCCGCCACTCGTTCGCCCCTTCCGCATCTTCATGCCGCCGCCCGCCCTCTGCCGCCCGCCCCACCCCGCCACGGCCACGTCCCCGCCCAGAGCGCCACCCGCCCACTCGTCGGCCCGCCGCCATCGACGCAGCGGACGATCGAAGCCGGCTCGCGACGTTGCCCCGCCCCGCCCCGGCACCCGCCGCCGCGCTGCCCCGCGCCCGCCCCCGCGACGCCCCAAGGGCGGCGGGCCCAGGGTGAGGCCCAGGCCCAGGGCGACGAGAGCGCCGAAGCCCACGAGGCGGAGCCACGCGACAGGTGCGGTCCTCGACGCATTTATTGCGGCTAATTCTCATCACTCAAATGCCACTTTTAAATGAATAAGACGAAGAATTGATGCTGTAATTCTAACATTCCAGCTCGTTACGAAACATAATACCTGTAATAACTTCTTGTAAGCCATGAAAGTTATACCAAGAACATAATTGCGAATGTTTCTTTTGTATTCTGAAATACCTATTTATTGACAGGAAACAGAAATAAAAATAACACGTAGCATTAAAAGAGACCCAAGGAATGAAACTTATTAAATAGAGAATATTATTGAAAACACAGTTACTGTCAGTCCAATCCTAGAAATGTTGGACACCTCCTCATTTGAGTTTTATGATAAATGTTCATGATTTTTTTCACAGGGAACCCACTGGCACATTTACTGGAGACCCACTGGCACTACGCAACAATAGCTTTAATACTTACTGTGTCTTTTTTTCCAAGAACAATGCAATAAACACAGTCATAAACTAAAAATATGTGTCTAATAAAAGGAAAACATGTGCTCGTAGCGTAAATTGCAATGACGAAAATTTCGATAATTATTTCTAACTCGATAATTGCCAACCCTTGACTGAAATAGTCATATTAATCAGTCTGTCTTCAAAAACAAACATGTTACCTGCACAGACCATATATCTTATTGAAGAATATTCGTAGCTGCACCAAAAATCGTCATATTAATTTCCCGAAAACATAATGCGAATTACAACTTCTCATGTTTCACACTTTTCCCACTTTCTACAAAATACTGATACAAAAGAATAGAGATCAGTCAAGAGCAGCAGTGGTCTGGAAGGGTTCCTCTCACCCGCTTGAAAACGTGTGTGGAATTTCCCCACCCGGGACTTCACTGCGCGCTAGTCACGCCGTTCTCTTTTTTTTTTGAGTCAATACATTAACACAAAATGTAACTTTCGTATGCATTTCTATCTTGCAATGATGCTCTTTGAAACCGACTCACTGTATCACAAAGAACTGCCGAATCGGCTACAGGAAAGTAGTTTTCTTTTTTCTCAGTGATGCTGCAAATATCTGCACATTTTGCACACTAACGGCAGTACCATTGATCCTAGAAAATCCTTTAACATAAAAAATTTAGGCAATTTTATATTTTTTAATTTTATGTCAGCTTAATATTTACAAAAAATTTATAATTTTTTAGTTATCTTGCGGTAAAGTGGGATAATTTTCGATTTTTCATGTGTTTTTCTTACTTTACCAATTTTTGACGACTAAACCGTTAGTTGGCGGGAAAAAGCTTAAGGATGTATGTAGGCAATTTTAGGAGGGAGTACGTAGGCAATTTCATCTTCTTTCATTTAATACAAGACCAATCTTTTCAAAAAATTGATTGCTTTTGAGATATTTTAAAAGATCGAAAAAAATACACATTTCTTCTTTTACATATTTTTGCATAAAATATGCGTTTTGGGGCAACATGTTTGTGAGCAAACCCGATATTCGGGTTCACCGATACAAAAACATGTATACACTTAGACACAAAAGGTCTTTACGAACTAAGACCTATCAGCAGCGTCCCGGCCTAGCGGCAATGTGTTAAGAGGTACGTGTGGTTAGCACATAGCCATCCCTACGCTGTATTTCTGGTATTCTTAATCTTAGAGGCAATCTTTCACTCATCGTCACACAGCAACAGATACTGGGACATTGCTAGGAAAGCGCACAATTAATTTTTGCCCCGACCGGGAATGGAAGCCGGGGTTGTGCCGTGGAAAGCGAGCACGCTAACCACCGAGAGCAAGTGACCCCAAAACATATAGAAACCAAATTTCGAAACTACACCAAAACGTTCCCTTATTTTTTACCATTAGACAGACTATGAACTGCCCGCCCACAGAATTGTAGGGGCTAGGAAGAACACGTTTCGATTTCGCAAGGGCTGAATATCGCACTCGACACTACTTGTAGCACTCTGCCACGCAGGGGTTGTATGAGGCCGTGTGTCGTGCGCAGTGGCGAGCGGCGGAGCGGGCGAGCGGAGACGGTCCCGGAGGCGGAGGCGGGGACGGCGTTGGGGGGGCGGCGGGGCCGGGCGGCCGGCAGGGCGCGGAGAGAGCAGCCTGCCGTGTGGCTGCCGTAAGCGTGGCGCATAGTCACGGCAGCAGGCACCGCCGTCCTTCCTGCCAGCGACACACGGTCAGCCTTCGATCATCACTCTCAGCTTCATGCTAAGCGTAAATACAGTATTGCTGAAAATCAACGAGTGTGCTTTTTATGCGTAGCTCAGGACAGAAATGGGCCATTCTGTTTTTGCTAATATCACCATGCTCTCTAAACTTATAAACAAATATAGGAGAATGGGTAATAATATTTAATGGATTATATAGATGTTTCTGTTTTATTTCACTTACCTTCATAACTCGTCGATTTTTACAAATATGTATGTATTTTCAGGATATATTGAGATCAACTAAGTATTAAGGTGATGTGGTTTTGAGCAGTGCGTAGTTCATAGCAAGTATATTGTTATTTAATGTGAATACACATTGAATTCATGTAAACGCAAAATTGACTGATCTAAACAGCGAAACATCTAATATAAGATTATTTCTGTTGACTAAAGCGAAAAAGCTGGTAGCTTTATCTGTGATTTGATATTAATGTCTCGAATTAATATTTACTACGGTGGCAAAATATTCAGACATCTCACCGAATGCGTATGTACGGGTCAGGTTGATACCGAACAGTTTAAATTGGAAATAGAATGTCGCAATGTCAATCTTCAGAGAGCGGATTTCGTGAAGAGATACAACGGAGAGCAATTGTGTTCGGACAGCGAATGAAGATCCAAGTCGGTCAGATTCGAGAAAGATCGTTTAATTCCATGTAATTTACGATGCATCAAAGATAGCTTCATAGGACTCGTTTTCAATTAAGCGTCACATGGGTGGAACCTTTATCATCGCCTAGGTTGTAAGTAACGAAGATTAAAGCGTTTTGAGATGTCTGGGTACTTTAAATTCAATAGACACATTGAATGATTTTTGATTCCATGACCGATGTAGAAAAGCAGCGGAGTCAGTGAGATGAAGATTTGGGGGCAGCTTACAATACATTTGTCAGGAAGACACTGTCGGCGAAGTGCTTTTTATAAGATGGGAGGGGAGATAATTTTGGAATACTTATATAAACGTGTAAAATACTAGATAAAGAAATGCGAAAGATCTAACGGGTTTTATAACAACAAAATAACTGAAAATGTGAGAAACAGAATATTTTCAACACAGAATGACTAGTAAAAAAGTAATGGAGAAAAGTCAAACATCTCTTATTATATTCATTCACTCTTTATCAACAACGGAAATATTTCATTTTTTATGTAGATGAGCTTTCTAGAATCTATCGGTAAAAATGAGTGTCATCAGTAAACATGATCAGAATGCATAAAGCATTTCATAGCTTAAACGTTTTGTTAACTCCCAGAAAATAGTTTTTTAGAGTATCCAGTTTTCGGGAAGAGAGTAGTTCTGGTGAAGTAATTCCTTAACTTTGGACGCCATGAACGCTGAAACAGCATATAACAGGGAAAACTGATCCCTTGGTCACGAAGTTCGGTACCTCAACCAGAAACTGGAAATTAAAATTGATTTTAATATTATCAGACTCAAACCAATACCAAAATAGAACGTAGGTCGGTTTCAAAGGGGTTTGGGGGTGAGAGCAGCCTCCGGTTGCGCAGACGCGAATCGCCGAGCGGAGGAGTTTCGAAGTGGGCGAACGCGCTGCGGAAGTATGTGCCGCCCAGCCCACCCTCCAGCGCTCCCGCTCTCGGCCCGCCCCCGCACGCCCAAGCAGCCGCAGCCGCAGCAGCGCGCAGGCAGGAGACCGCCCGACGCCGCCGCCCCCGCCTGCGCAGGTCAGGCCCAGCGCCCGCTCCACCCGCACGAGACCTGAAATGCTCACAGCAAGTGCCTCTCACCCGGAGGCCTAGGCTTCGCGTCCACACAGTTTTCACTACACGGCCACGCCAAAATCAGACGCTGTCTGGAGGAGAATTCCAGCAGCCGGCAGCTCTAATCGGTAGTTTTACGAGGTTTCTCCTACCATCGCCAGGCAAATGCCGGAGCAGTTCCCTAGCAAATGGTCCACGGACCACGCGCAATATTTCCTTCCTTCCCTTCTTGCCCTATTCTATCTCCTTTCGTTTACTCATTTTCATCAACACGCACTACAATAACACTGATGTCGGGAGACCAGACAGTATCTTAGAACTTGGCCCGACTGGGGGTGCCCCGCTGGGGGAGATACGTACAGAGAGAAACCCGCAGACGTATAGGCCTGTGCGGAATCTCACGCTCCAGTGGGGGAGAAAAAATTCTCGTGACTACAACAGGCTCTATACGCACGGAAGTAATGACCCCGGAGATAAACGCTTTTGGGAACAGGAAATACTTATTCACTCACGCATGCCAGGCGCAGACGACAAAGATAGCGCAGCCCTCAATAAAAACCTTTTGCGCATGTCTGTTTCTTCGAACCGCGTGCGCATGTCTGTTTCTTTGAATGGGCCCAGCCGCTTTAGAGTGCTGATCATTATTTATTTTCTTTTGACAAATACTATGGAAACTCGCTTCTCAGACATGGAACTTGGATTTATCGATTTTACAATCTACTGCTTTCGCGAGACACGTATTTGGAACTTTAAAATTGTTAATTTGTGCTTATTATGTTTATAATAAAAGTTTTATATACGTTTTAAATATATTAGTTGCACTGTTTGCCCATAGTAGAGCATAAAAATTTTTATAAAAAATATCTATCGTAAAATTACGTTTAATTCTCGTCAATGTGATGACTCAAGTCTTAACGATTCATGTTATGCCAGAAAGGAAGTTTAGGAATTGATAGTATTACACTAATGTGAGTGGATTGAAATAATTAAAAACACTCGTTCTTTTATAATTTATCCAGAATATTCTAGAGGGATCCGGATAAAAACAGTGCCAATCAATTCCTCTTGTTGAGAGGAATCTAATGAGGTATCTACTCGGCTAAAAGGTTGTTTGTTTGTTTTTAAAGAAAGTATATTTTCAATCATCTTTGGGATTAATCGGGAAAATAGGGCCTGTTCCCCATTAGGAGCCCGAGACGAGTCCAATGTCATCTCATTTGATCCAAGATGACAGGCGCGAAGAAGTCATCAGGCGAAAAGTTAATGTAATCGTACGCACAAGTAGAGAGCTCATACTGGTTCCCTCTGCATTATTCACTACTGTTCTCCTTTTGTTCAGAAACTACGTAATTTTAACAAGCTTTTATGATCCTCCACTTTCCGAAAAGGAATTGTATCAATTATCAGGTAATATATTCCTTGGTCAATATAATTTCTGTCGATTTTATAATAGAAATGTTTTGCTTAGCTGACTCAAGCAACGCTTAAAAACACAAAAGAAACTTTAGCTCTAGAGATTTCGACATAAAAAATCGTAAGTTTTAACAACATTATTATAAAAAATAGATGATAAAAATTATTTAAAAAATCTAAAAACTATTCTAAATACGATTTAAATATGATTTAATACAATTTAAATATGATTTAATACAATTTAAATATGATTTAATACAATTTAAATAATATACATACGATTTAAACGGTCTAAATACGATTCTAAAAATAGTTTCAAACCAGTACAATTCAAGGAACTATTTAAAGCAAAAATAGGGTGTGTAGTTATTTTCCCCATCTTATCTGTAAACTCCTTCGCCTCTCTGTATGCGAATTGTAAGCACATTTGTTATAGAATTTTGTTTTTATCACGAAATTGAATTTGAAAATTATAAAAACATTGGTCTTCCAACGTGTCTTTACTATCTGTCGTTGATCTGTATTCTTCTGTACGTTCGTAACTGCGTTGGAATAGAAGTGGGGCCTTTGTGCTTCCGTCTTGCCGAGCGCCCAGCCCGCCCCGCCCGCCCCCCGTGCAGCAACGCCCTTCCGCCCGCGGGCCCCTGTCCGCCCGCGGGCGCCGCCAAGCGCGCGCTTCCGGTCGCCGCCGCGCCGCCCGCAGGTGCGCGCTTCCGTTTTTTGTCCGCGGGGAAGGGCGCGGTCGCGTGCGCGTTGTTGGAGCGCGCGCTTATCGACTCAGCGCGTCTGATAATTACGGAACACTTGTGAGGGTGGCTGCGAGGCTGGCAGCTCGTCCTCGTCCTCACCCTCTCTCTCTCTCTCTCACCGCGCCCGTCCTCCGTCCTGCTCAGGTAGACGCCACACCAGGTCACCCACCATTGTCCAGGAGAATAGCAAGAAAGACAAGGCTGTTCGCGTCACACAAGCTTCTTAATATCAACACGGTGGCTACGAACTACGCCTCGGGTCTCTTTCCTCTGAGTATCTCTCCGGCTGAATTAACACAACATTCTCTTTCAATTGGCTCCAAAGTTTTCAGTGACAATATTCAGATAAGAAGAGGTTTTACTCTTCTTTAATATTCTTAAAGTAATATTTCGGTTCTACTATAAGGAAACGGATTTTTTTTAATGCAATTTGGGCGGAAATAGATGTCAGCTGGCAAGAGTACGTGAGAGACAGAAAAGCTAACCCACACTATAGCAATTGGAAAGTTAACCAGTATGAAAAAGTATGTGCCATACTATATCACCATTAGTTTTTATTAAAATTTAGATCTCGGATAGCGTCAAGAACACATAAGAGATAGGCGCAGGTCTCATTTTCGTTGAAATCCCTGGTTTCATTGCACATGCTCAATTTTTTTAGAATCTTCTTTCAACTACAATATTGTAGATATTTCTTTGTTACTGAAATCTATTTTTAAACACAGATCTTGGAATAAGATCATGAAGAATTTTTCAAAAATTTATGTAACTTCCGAGAAATGTAGACAATTCAAAAAATGTATTCAATGTTTTCTTTCTTCAATGTTTGTCAAAGATATCTTTGTTCAGCTCTAAGAGTGTCCCTGATGCTCTAAGAGTGTCCCACACATGAGTGCAGCATCGTTTCACGCTGCCCGCGAAATCATTTGCCGCGTTGGCCTCAGGCGCCACTTTCAGTGACACGCGCGAATACCAAGGGTCAGAATCGCCCACATACAACATCGCGCAGATTTCTAGCTGTGATACGTGTTTCACCTTGGTCTTGCAGCGATCCAACACTAAATCACTTCGCAAGAACGTTCCGACTACATTTCCCCAATGAACGCTATGTTTGAAGATTTTGTAAGAACCGCTGAGCCATCAGTAAGATTTTTCTCGTTCGGTCGATAAGGCCAACTGCATATCATCATTGTCAGGATTCACAACAGTATTAAGGATCGTTTCTCTCTATAAACACTTAATGTATTTTTCATACGTTGATACAATCAAGATAATTCGTGACTTGTACAAGAACTATTTCCAGAGGGGAAACGGTGTACGCAATAAACGTTCAACCAACCAACCAGGGTATATGAACTCATATACAGGCTGATACGGCTCATTGACAACAACGTTCTTGATGCAAAGTGTCTGACCGGGAGCGTGATCTGGGCTGTCCGGGTGACGCCGCGTCGAAGGTCACTCGGACAGCCCGGATCACGCACATGAGTCTGGCCGCGGAAGCCTTCGACTTCATCTGTCTGAACGGGAGTTCCAAGGGTTCGAGTCCCGACGAATGTGGTTCCCTCATCTCCCCCTCTCACACATACACACTTATGCGCATTCCACACATAGGAGACCGGACGGGAGGTTGGAGCATAACGCAGTTTGGGCGGTGCCTTTCTGCGAGGAGACACCTGGACAAAGGAAAACGCAGTGGACGTGCAGATCAGCGCTGGACCTCGTCGTGGGAAGAACGGCCACCTCCGGGAGCCAAATAGTTAACGCGGACGGAAACCCGAAAAACTTGCTCCCGCGGGTCGTGGGGCCGCGGGCGCAGCGCGCGTCTGTGGGGGGCGTGGCATTCTGGAGCGGAGGCGATCTCCATCGCGACCGCCCGCGCCCGCCCGCCCCACACGTGTTCAACAATGCG
>BOPP01000065.1:2343931-2368311 GCA_017312745.1 Gryllus bimaculatus | reverse complement strand
CGGGACGGGCCGATCAATCACCGCCCCCGCCCGTGGATATCAACATCCGGCGCTGTCACAGCGGGGCCGCGGGGGACCGGCCCCCCAACGTGCCCCCGGGCGGGGAGACGTCGTCGACAGGGCACGGGACCCCGCCCGATCAAGCACTCGCTCCCCCGCGGCTTGTCTCGCAATAACAAGCCTGCTCTCTACGTGCTTCACCCCTAATATTTCACAGGACAACCACGTTACACTTGTCTACAGAACGGTTTTCTCAGTTGTTACTACTCGTTTGAGGAAGGGTGGAACATGCAATAACACTTATTTCAATTGACGAAGAAGAATACAAAAATGATAAAGTAACAGGCCACATTGTTTTGATAATTGGGAAGAATGCATTTATATATAAAATGAGGCATCTAGGACCTTAAAAAATTATTCCCTTAATAAACAAAGAAACGTGGCACCTAAAATATACCATTTATTTTTTTCCACAATTTTAGACAACAACAGATGTTCATTATTGTGAGTGTAATTGCTGTACTGAAATGAATGTGGAAAATATTCATTTATTTGTGGCAGACGATTTTGTTCTTCATTTCCGAAGTTGGAGTACAGATCAAAATTCTAACATTGAAATATAACGCTTCCAGTGAACAGCCGTAAGAAAATTTGTAAATGGTACGTAACGAACGCAACAATACACAAAGACTTACAGATACCAACAATAAAAGAAGACTTCAACAAGACCAGTGCAAAATATCTACACAGACTACATAACCATCCCAATATTCTGGCCATTAACTTTCTAGACACCATGAGACGAATTCAACTTCATACTTTGAACCTTGCATATCGACTGTACATAGTTCATTTAAGAAATGTTTGTGTTATATGTATTTATTATTGTTTGTATTTATCATTATATAATTATCAAATATGTTTACTGCAGGATGTTAACTAATAAAAAGGTAATATTAGTGAAGTACAGTCAATAGACTTTACTTCGTACTTACATGCGTACGTTTGTTTGCAACCAAATTGCAAATAAAATATGAAAATTAAAAAATTCTGATATTCAAAAACTACCTTGTGTCTCACAATACTTTGCAACATGCTAATAAATCGAAAATTATCCTCAATGTTGCGAAAATTCAATCATCACTCTTCGTCACGCAACACGATCAAATTCGATTACATTAAACAATACTCAGACATCTTGGCAGTCGTCCTCATAACCAGTCAAATATGTTATTTTGTGTAGTGTTCGTTGTTTACCTTCTACAAATTATATCAAACAAGGGGAACAAAATCTCAAGGAAATTCTATACGTCTGTTCACTACTAAACCGAAATTCTAAACTAAAGTTTAGAAATAAAGTGATTCATAAAAACCTTTAATATATTATTACATGTTTAACATTTGTTGTGTCTTTTTTGCAATACTTCTTTGGCCATTTTTGAACATTGAGCGAATATGCATCTGGAATAACTCTCCGATATTTTATTCGCGTAACGTCGCATACCAGCAACCAGGGTTTGCAGACGGTCATTAATCTTGAAAGCACTGACCTCTGGAATTGCTTTTAATAAATAATACTATGGCTCATGGTTTGATTGCGATTCAGAATTATATTCACAAATACATTAGAATTCAAACACTGTACTCTTTCTTAAATACTCAAATTCGTAATTTGCCAGTAATCTCCCGACCATATGTTTCTAACTTATGCAGTACCCTAAGAACTTTTCTCAGATACTTGTAGAACCTGAAGTACAGTTAAATCATTTAAAGATTTTACTTTCACCAACACTCACATTTAATTTGGGCAAGTCACTAGAAACAAACAACAACCAAACGACAGTTGTCTCCATGGTATGAGTCTATTGTTTATCTCAAACGTATGAGACAATAACAATTTCTTCTTATGTTTTGTAGTAACCTTCGATAAAATTCTAGCAACGCCTTCTGAAATTTGAAAGTTTAATTTAGTGTTGATCTTTAGATGAGGTTTCATTATTTAATCGTTTCCCCTTTTCATTAATTTACTAATAGTCTTCAAAATAGTATATAGGAGAGAATTTCTAGCTACTACCGCATTCCTTGGAGGGAGACGTGAACTGTTATTACTATAGTATTTTATTTTATTACTTATCCCTTCAGTAACACGACCGGCCACCGAATGTCTAGTACTCCCTTGAGCATTTGATTCGCCCATTTTCATTGAAAGGGTTGAGAGGAAATTAGGTCTTCCTTAGGAATGTCATTCTCATCTATGACTCAGAAATTGCATTCTGTGTGCGTTTATTACAGATAATAGTTTGTCTAGTACAGATCTTTGATAGTTATCATAATAAAATCCAATTTCTCACACAGAAGGAGGAAATAGGACAAATTAATTTCTTAGAAGTAACTATTACCAGAAAAAATCAAAAATGAATTAGTAATTGATACTTTTTTCTGAGAACTTGTTACATTAGTAATTCCAATAACACTTGTCAACTTATTAGGGATGGAAAACAAAGCTATACTACATTCTAATGAAAAGATCCACATGGAAAATATCAGTATTATTAAATATATCACACTGTCCAACAGTTATCCCAATAATGTTACTAACAAACATAAATGTTGTAGACTTAAAAAATTAAGTTACTAATTAATAACACTGCCATTTTAGATAATAAAATAAAAATTAGTATGACCCTTTTCCAACATTTTACAAAATTCTTGGAAAAAGTATAATATGAAACATATTTAACTTTCCAACCTTCCGAATAATTAAACTTTGTCAAAAAGGAGGAAGATCAGCTCATTACCTTAGAGATACAAGGTGTTGTTCACAAAATCAACTACACAGAGAGCAATTTACGGAGTGGTTACAACCTCATTAAAACCAAATGTGTGCTACGCATCAATTAACATCATTACACCTTAACATTAGGCCTAGCATCGAAAAACATAGCAAACTGCTATGTCCCAACACATCAACACATGGCATATCGTTGATAGCAATGAAATACAGTTTGTTCCATAGAAATTATGGCTCTAGAGTTTCAATCACATACTATTTACGAACTACATCCCAAATATTATGATCTTGCTGAGAAACACGGAGAGGCTTCACAGAATTCTGAATTTATCGCCTGTTTTAGGACTCCGTTTTCTCTCTGATTTATGATCCTTCGTATTGTAGCAACCGCAGTGTATTAAAGTTCAGCTATTTATACGTTCTATCCTGTATTCAATTATTTCCGTGGTTTTAACTTTTGTCTTTATCCACATTGACACATGTGTTGACTGTCTAGTCCGACCCAATTGCGGTCCTCACACACCTTTCTGCTCGATACATACTTCTCCATGATGATTTAACACTTACATGTGATGTAAGTAATCGATGTTCCGTTTGAACATATCTTACAATAAATATCTTAGGTTATGTCACTATCTGAAGAGGACCATAATACTACTCAACGGAATGTCGTGGGAGTAATTATATGCAACTTTTGTTCTAGGATACATTTTATTATTACATTATACAAAATTTTCTGTTAAAACTCTGTTTAAATGAACTACTATACTACGAAGAAATGTGCTTTTTAAATCCCCTCGCCTTACTACGAACTGGCGTAGTAAAGAGAAAGTAATGCTGCGGCAGAAATCGGAAATTTTTAGAAGGAAAAACTCGTATTGCAGAGTCCAAAAAACAAAAAAGGAGGTACATCTAGTATTTTTAATAAATTACTTTTACTAACACGTTGCGTAGTCAAAATCCATGTTTTGTGAGTTCTTAATACAGAAAAATTGATTGACAGCACAACATCTTTCTGCCTGTCCGTCAGTCTGTGGTAAAACAATTATCACTATTATTATTCTAAATTCGATCTAAACGAACTTTCATACTCAGAGAGATTGAAATACATCATTTTACTTTTAGAGATACTTTACATAAAGCCTCTCCATTTTCAAAATGTTCTCAAAAATGACTTCAAAATATTTCATTAGACGTTGTACTTGGAAGCGTATAGAATGGCACGAATCTCATTTTCATTATAATCTCTGCGATTTCGAAAAGTCTATTTTTTGGCATTTTTCTTTAAGTGCAATATTGAAAATAGAATTAACTTTTCAGTAACGAAATCTGTTTATCAAGGACAAATCTTGAAAAAAAGTCATATAGCATAATTTTTTGAAAATATATGTAGTCTACGAGTAATTTGCGTTAGAGGCAATTTTCTATGACTATTTTCTCTATTCTTTCTCTAAAAAGTCTCCAATTTTTTCGTTAAATGTTTCCTCGCATGTAGGATAAATTAATATAGGATGTTTTCCACGGATGGTAAAAAAAGTGAGCTGATCTCATTTCCAACATTTTCTGTATTTTCGAAAATTGCAAAGAATTAATAATTAAAAAGTACCATTGTTCATAGACATTTTGTTCTTAAATAAAATCTGTTTTAAAAAATAGCTCTTTAGAAATGATCATGTTTTTTTGAATAAAACAGTAGTTTAGTAGTTAATACAATTTAAACATTTTTCTCAAAACTAGCTCCAGATTCCAAGGCGCGTGTCACATTTTCGTTGAAATCTCTGAACTTTTGCAAACTGCAAAACTTAGAAATAATGGCAAAAAATATGTGATGTAGGACCATTATTTTTAAAACGTAGTACATCGTTTCCTAAAAATTCCTTCAGATTTTTGGTGTCGACCTGCGTCATTTCTTTTTCTTCCAGATACGTAAAGATTTATTAGAGAGCAATGATTTGCTTAGAACGATTAGTCTAATGCACCAAATGCTCTACTGCACCAAACATCATTATGACTACTTTCTGCTTTTCCATACGAAGATCACTTTGGGGTGAAATAGAGATCTTTGATCCTGGTCATTAAAATCAACTGGGAGAAATACCACTCATCTGAGAAGTATGCATACAAATCTTTAAAACTAAAAATTCAAGCACATTATACTACCGCACATGTGCCATTGAACCTCCTGTACGAATAAGAGTGAGTTTTGCAGTTTCATTTCGACATTTTAAAACAGCTCTAGACGATAGTTTTTTAAAGACAAAATTATTATTTTTATCATTATCACGTACAAGTATTTCAAGCTTCCATCTCTTCAGATCGTGAGAAATTCATAACTCGTCAGTGGTACGTGACAAGTTTCTTAATTGTTTATGTCATTATTAGTATATTTCATTCCTAAATAACTACACTTATGTTTCACTCTAGATCTCTTTCTCCCACTTGAAGGCTCACGTGTGTGTGTTTGTTTGTGTGTGTGTGTGTGTGTTTATTTGTGTGTATGATTGTTTGTGGGTTTGGTTATTTGCGCGTGTGTTTGTGTTGAGTTTGTTTGTGTGTACGTGGTGTGTGTGTGATTGAATCGGAAGCAGCTGCGGCGGGGTTTGATCGACTTGGCAGCATGCCGGAAGCGGAAATCGCACTGCGCATGCGCACGTCACCCCACCTGCTGCCCCGCCCCCACCTACTCCCCCACCATGCCTCCTCTCTTTCCTTCGCCCCAAAGTATGTGTTGTTGGAGCGCACTCGTTTAGTTTTCTGCGGAGAGGTTCTCTCCGAATTCTCGTCTATTCACTGATGTTTTCAGGCAAGAAGTCTTGTTCTCGCTCCATCATTTCATAATGATTTGAGCATAACAGCATCGCATCGCGAGAGTGCCAAAAAATGTTAATTGTTTAATACCTTCTCAGAGCCCACAAATATAAGAACTCGACCACATGAGTAATATTTACAATGATATCTGCATTAATGACATTTCAGATGCTGCTGTTACTGTAAGATATTGTCAGTGTAACATACTGTGTACGACCGTATTTCCTCACGACTCTGCCGTTCATATAAACCTACATTGAGGATACATATAAGATGTAGATTTCTACGGATGTAACGTAAAGAAGAACAACTTGGGTACACATTTTTCATACTTTTTGGAATCAAATATTTTTCAGATAGAAATTTATTATCATTGTTGGTCAATTTGAAGGGCACGATAAGGAAGCTTGAATCTAAGGGCCGCTATCTTCAGGCGCTTCCTGGTGAATTGGTTTGTACTTCTTCAAGTGATTGCTGAAGTGTTAGTAGGGCAGAAATTGCAATATCATAATATAACGTAACTGTTCCTAATAATGCAAGAAAGTATGTACTGGTGTAACACCAGTAGATTTCTTTAATTGTTTTGTAAGCACAGAGCAAAAAACACTTATGAGAAAGGCATAAGATCAATTTGCTCAGTTAACTCTAAATTTTCAAAAAATTGCAAATGGTTGAATTTTTTTGGATCCTCTCGTACAACTACATTACTGAAGATAGTCGAGGAGGCGGCATCTGTCAGCGGTGGACTGTATGTGCTGATGCTCTATTGAGAATGCCAAACTCAACCACTTACCTACAATAGCTTCTCCAAGGACCAGTATGTTTTGAAAGTCAACTTACTGCTTTCCTGAAATAAAGATAATATTCCAGGGAGATTGCGATCATACGGGGTAATTCAAAGACATTGCTTGATACAATAGATTAATTAAGCTGAATGGCTGTTACATAGTCAAGCAAACCTATTCTGCAATTAATTACTTGGATGTCCTAAGAGAACACCATGAAGGTTATGGAATAGCAAATTATTGTACGTAAATGACAATTAAATTGGCGTAGCCATAGACAAATTACAGCACGACGCATTAAGTGCAATGGGTAGGGTTGAAGCTGAAACAGAAAACAATAACACTGACTAAGTGACGAGGAAGCCAGGCGCGATCTTCGAGGTGCACAGAGCACACTGACATCGGCAGGCGAGCTGGTCAAACACTTGGCATGACCTCGTGAAAACAGCTGCGCGCACTACAACGAGAGAGAGAGAGAGAGTTGATCGCCGATCAGAAGACACACGCTTCACCCACAGTCTAGGAATAACCACCTAATCTGATATTGAAGCATTAGTGCACGCACTCATTGTTTGTGAAGTGCGCTGTACCGTAAGGCGTTGCACAACACTTGTGACAAAGTTCCACGCAGCCATTTTGTAATTGACGCACAACAAAATTGTAATACACGGATGCTACACTAAGCATACAGCGAGATCTTCTAGACACATACTTTACAAGTCAGTTGAGAATTTGACACTCACTTAAACAGTGTTAACGAGTTGTCATGATACATATGTGCAATCCCCCAAATAAGTCACTTTACAGTTAATAATAATTAGTTCGGTTCTCTTAGAGCACTATGAACAAAATAAAGATTGGAATATTAACAGTCGTGTATACACGCACAAACCATAATGGCACACAACGAAAAGATGCATTTTGGTACGAGCCAGCAAGACATCGGTCTGTCTCACGACAATGCTCGGGATCCACAGAACGTGCCCTCTCGCGCTGTCAGAGGGCTTCGCGGTAGATTCTGATTTTTGAACAAATATACAAATGTAATGTTTTTTAAATATCTCTCATTTTGTTTACATGTACACTAGATTCATGCATTATTAGATTTCTGAGTGTAAATGCTTCATTTTGATCAATGCTTAAACGATATTTTGCACCAAAACAACATCAAATTTTTCAATTAACATTTTCCTAAAGAACCCGTTTTTGTACTCCACCCACCACACTGTAACACACTCAAATTCACCTTTCAATTATACTATTAAGAAGCTAAAAAGTTGAGAAAATTCAAAAAAGTATCTTTTTTGAATCATCACTATAACTATTGCAAAAAAGAAAACGAAATTATTTGTTTATTGATGCCTGTTGTAGATATGCTCTACATAATGTTTTGAAGATCTAGTTAATTTTGACAAAATTGTTCGTTAGTAAACCCGATGTTTTGAGAATTTAATTTTGAAAAATAACTTTATTTTCATTGTAGCTACGAACATGAATGGTGTCAAATTTATTAATATTTTTAGATTCATCCTCATAAAGCATATTACGGACCGTGTACTCATATAAGGGGAGTTATATTATTAATTTTATCAATTTGTTAATTTGTCACATAACTGTCACACATTTACAAATACGTTCTCTTTATACGGGACTTATGGTGTGCTAAAGAACGTGTGCACTATGGTTGTGGGTTCGAAAGTCACGTAAGGCATGAATATTTTCAGTTGTGTGTAAGGCTTGGAGGCATTGTGTATTATCCATGGCATTGTCCTTCCACAATCTCTTGGTCTGATAGGCAACTATTTGTAATCTGTTTGTTTGACGAACTAAACTCCACACCCAGAATTCCCGTGGTGGGGCCAATAAATAGATTAGGCAATGATGTAAATGTTCTGGACCGAGAGAGATCTACACGATGTTCATGGATCGCAAAGATGCGGTTCACTACTCCCCGGAGGAGCGGTAAGCACCGTGAAAATCCCTGGCAGCCTTTTAGATGTCGAAGACAATAGGAAACTCACTAGTACGAGAACATGCGAGCCATTTTGTAGCACAACTAGTTTTATCTTTGTGTTCTCTATTAAAACATGAGTGTTTAGACTATCCAAGTCATTAACAGTTTCTCGTTTGATGATATATGTTTGTCTTGTACGCTTTTAATAACAAAGTACTGTTGCTAAATAACTCCACAAATATGACTCAGTAATAAAGTTTCCAGATTTAATTTAAATTATCATCTACAGCTACAACAATATGTATTAAACTCACCTAAGCAAATTTCTGTCAAGACTAATCAGATATAACCACTCAACACCAAGATTTTGCAATGTGTGCTTGAAACTTTAAAATAGACAGCACTATTGCGACATTTAGAATAAAAGAATAGAGGACTTCCCCAAGTCAGCCCGTCAATCACTCACACAAGATGCACGTTAACGGTTCACTTACACATTTGTTTTTACGTATGAACCTACAGATGTAACAATCATTCACTGACCTCTGTTTGGACAGCGTTGGCGGGATCTTTCGGACGCCAGCATGAAACTATTGCTAACTATTGTGGTTATATATTATATTTACTTCTTATTATTCAGTGCGAATGTCCTTGTCAATACCGCCACAAAACCGAATTCCACCAAACGCGAAAGTTGCTTTCCCATTTGTGAGCTATCACCAACGAGGTGATGCCTATGGCAGAACAAAAAAAGAATGAAATATTAGTAATTCATCCCAAACAAACAGATCTTCATAAAGGTTAATTTCGATTGGCAATGAAATATTTCAAAATGAGAAGTCAAACGGTTCCAAATTATTAGTGAGTACTCTTTATTTACTGCTTGATTTATATTTCCTGTATTCCTATATTCCTTCAGCAAAAAGTAGTTAAATATATTAAATGCGAAATACGCAGAATCAACCAAATATTGCTATTTTCTCGTAATTCTCTCTCTCCCCCTCTCCCTCTCTCTCTCCCCCTCTCCCTCTCTCTCCCCCTCTCCCTCTCTCCCTCCCTCTATCTCTCTCCCTCTCTCTCCCTCTCTCTCTCCCTCTATCTCTCTCTCCCTCTCTCTCCCTCTATCTCTCTCTATCTCTTTCCCCTCTCTCTCTCCCTCTCTCTATCTCTCTCCCCCTTTCTCTCTCCCTCTCTATCTCTCTCCCTCTCTATCTCTCTCCCTCTCTATCTCTCTCCCTCTCTATCTCTCTCTATGTCTCTCCCCCCTCTCTCTCCCCCCTCTCTCTCCCCCCCTCTCTCTCTCTCTATTTTCATTAAGCCGCATTACAATCAGTTATAATTCTTCAGATTGGACTTTTAGTTTATAAAACCACCGGACGTAGTAACCGTCTTGCCCTAAACAATGCAATTTGAATTTCGTCAGTGATCAATATGACCGCAGAATGTGCATTAGTACAGTTGTTTCCAAGTTGAGAACCACTGAAGTCAACCTCGCGCTTATCATGGGCTCTCGATTTCAATTTACTTTTTTGTTCTTACTTCGTAAGATAAAGAGAAAGTATTGTAATTTTGAGTAGGAAAACGGCGAGTTTTCGTCAGAAAAACTCTCATGTGGACCTTATAACGAAAAAGTGCATAAGTCTTGTTCCTGTATAAACTAAAATATTACATGTTTGTGTTAACTGAATTTGTATAATGAGTTGTGTTAACTGATATGTGATGTAAATTTTATATTCTACATTTATTGTAGAATTAGATTTTTTACAAAATTGTTCAATACTGAGCGAACTGATGGTAGATTTTAATACTGCTGTCTAACAAAGGTGCTTGCATTGTTTCTTTGGAAACGATTGATGTCAAATTAATTAAAGACATAGATTTAATGCTTCACAGAACGTTAAAGGCCTAGAATGAATAAAAATAATAGTTTATTCATATAATTTTTATAAAATTATTATTTTTTGTTACATAATCCTAACAACACAAACAATACTACCGAGTGAGTCGGCCTCTTAAAACAGGGATGTCCAAATAACGAGAACACAAAGGCAGTGGCTTCTAAGACAGAAATGTTTTCATTTGTGTTGGTGGTTTGGGGGTCATTTCGGTTCTGCCTGTGTCGATTCCATAGCACCTCTACATTTCCTTCGAGTTTTTTACCAGTTTTCGGACATATTCATTCCTTTTTAATTCTAAATATGGATTGGTCTTAATAGCTATACAACGATCAGTAAATCTGTAATTGATCAGTTAGTAAGAGAAAAAACTCGTTAACGTTTTTATCTATTTGTTTCCAGTCTTAATTTATTCCGTGTTGTATAATTATGTTTGTAAAGTGTTCTGTACTCTCAACGTATCCTCGTTCCCGACTTCTTCGTTTTTGAGGCAAATGAGGTATTTGCGACATGCGCCTTCATTTGTCTAAGTTTACGACCGCGCGCGTGAACTTCTTGGCCAAAAACAGGCACTGCCACTTTTAAATAAACAGGGATTCATTTTTGTTAAATTCATGACTAGAATATTTATAGCGATGTTTGGAGTGAATGTGTTGTCAGAACCAATGAAAGAGTTAAAGAAGGAGCACAGCAGAGTGCTGTTTAGAAGAAGTCCGTAGAAAATGTTCTTTTAGGTATTTAAATTACTGGGGAGAATTTAATTATATTACACCTAAACAGTGATTGGCCATGCATGAGTGTGTGTTCTTTAAACATTTAAAACAATAAATACTAACTCTGGCTTTTTTCCTTCTGTTTTACTTTCCTTTAGCAAAGCTTTTCGGTGGTGACTTAAGCAATGCTGATCGATTTATGTTGTGGTGATTGTTCATATGACATGTTGGCTAAGTTAAGCTCAGCTCCGTGAAGATATGACGTTGAGAACACATGTTGTCTAGGCTATCCGGGACGAGCCGCATCAATGTCATGGTGGCTAACGTTTCGGCCAGCGTACTGCTGTTCGGCCTTCTTCAGAGCGTACTGCTGAGAAGTACTGCCCTGAAGAAGGCCACAATACGCTGGACGAAACGTTCGCCACCATGACATTGACGCGGCTCGTCCCGGATAGCCTAGACAAATAAACCCCGGCCGCGGAAGCCTACGCAACCACATGCTGAGAACACATGTCTCCTTCCTCCCTCCAACTTTCATTTTCCCTTTAAGTAATTATTGCGTGTTGATTCCCAATACCTAATTATGACTCCAATGCCACGATAGTCACAGGCTGACGTTAACGAGAAGACGGTTGACGGAGTGGATGTTGAATAAAACAGGCGGGGAGGAGCGAGTCCGCCGTGGGCTGGTTGACGGCCATCGAGGGCAGGCGTTGCGCGCCACGTCCTTGTCGCAAACGCGCGTCTCCCGGGCTTCGGTTTTCAATTAGGCGCCTGCGCCCGCCCGCCCGCCTGCCTGACGCGGTTTTCATGCAGACGCCAATTTGCCGCTGGCATTAATGAGGCTGCGCGCCGCCATCAGCGCTAATGAGGGCGACTGTGGTCACGATACACCCTGGACCACACACCCACCCACCACCTCGCTCGTGCTGCTTGCCGTCCCGCCGCTACACACCCGCTCCTGTTTTGCCTCGCACCCTCTTCCCTCACTGCCCCGCCGCCCGCTATTCTCCCGCACCTGCCACCCGCCCACGTACTCCGCCCCGCCCACGTACTTCCGCCCCGCCCTTTCTTCTCCCGCCCTGCCCACGTCATCGTCTCGCCCTTGATGCCGAGCCCGTTAGTGGCCAACGCAAATTTTGTGCATACCTCTTTTTCGGAGACGCACTCAAGTCGTACTGAATTTTTAAACTTGGAAACAGACGACGTTGTAAGTTCTTTTTTACTTTCACTCTCGATTATTGGCTCATTTTCATTAGCGTTGTCAGTTTTTGTCTCTTATCTGGTGGTAATTTCCACAATATCCCATATATGTTTTCTTACTTTATTTTTTTTTTTCATTTGAATGATTTACGATTTACTTTTCTTTAATTTTTGGTTAAAAATATTTTGAAAGTGTAGTATGTGTAGAACTTTTCTTTGTTTTGTTTACTATCACTATGTGTCGATTTCTTTTGTTTATTTTTTAATTTCGTTTCTCAATGTTTTGCCATTATATTAATGATTGTTCTTATAAATCTGATTTTTAGACTCAATTCAAACGATTCTAAGAATTCCTTTAACACATGTCTCTCTGGACAGAATAACTCCATACTATCTGCAATCAGAAGCGTTTCTTCTCACCTGGAATGTACCGTGAACGTGTCGTATAAAATGAGATGCATGTTCCTTGTACTGCCAACAAATTCACGCCCCCTTTCGTCGAATGACCTGTCTCCCTTCTGAATACCGAGTGAGGGAACCCTCACTGTTGTGTTGACATATTGTCTTTCATGTAATGTAACATATCCATCTGAAACGGTAACAGTCAAAAGCAACGCCACCCCGACAAACACTGGAGATTTCACTTGGAGATAACGCAGCCACCGCATCAAAGGATTGGTTCTCTGCATCAACCATTGTAACGCGACGGCACTCTTCCTCACCCGCTGAAAAAGCTCTCATTTCTCCTTCCCGTTCACAGAGGGAGGAGGCATCAGCAGTTTCGAAGGGCACAATAGATCTCGCTCCTCGCAGCGCCAAGCGAGAAAGCACATCATCTATCCCCTAGTGCTAACAGTACAGCGAACAAACGCCGATCGACGGCCGACGAAGCGTGGACACCCGGCGACAAAGAGAGCCCCGGTGTCACCCCGGGCCTTTGGCGTCGCGCCCCCACCCCCGCCCCCGCCCCCGCCACGGCCCGAGGAAGACCCGCTCGGCGCGGGGCCGACAAAAAGAGCACAAAAGGAAAGAAACCAACTAATTTCAATTCGCGGCCGCGGGGCAGAGGGGGTTGCGTAAGTTCGGGGGCCGCGAGCGACCGCCGCGCCGCGCCGCAGCGGAGAAAAAAAAAAGAAGCCAAACTAATTCCGCGCCTCGGTCCCAACAATGGGCAGCGGCGGCGGCGGCGGAGGCGGCGCGAGGGCCGACGGGAACGCGTCATCAATCATGGCGGCCGGCGCGGCGGCGGCGGTGGCGGCAGAGGCGCAGGCGAGGGAACAACAGGCACTGTCTCATTTGCGGCGCCCAACAACAGGTGGCGGAGGCGAGGCCCGCGCGCCGCCGCCGTCGCCGCCGCCCCCACCGCCCCTTCGGCCAGGGGCTGCACCTCCAACACGACGTACATTACTCACCCACCTGGGGACCCGCGGTCGTTAGGACGCGAGCATCGCGGCTCGAAGGGTCGCGGGTTCGCGTCCTGCCGCGGGCATGGATGTTTCCGAGTGGCACGGGACAGCTCTCGGGTCTTGACCGCCTGCGCTTGGGGCATTTGGGCCGTGGATTCGAATTTCAAGGAGACTGGGTGGAATGTGTCGAGGTGTGATGCTTCCCTTCTCGAAGCTTCGTCCTTCCCGTACCGGACGTAGGTGATCTGCCTCAGAAACGACCGTTCGCCGCCGAGATGGGCCTCCGCCCCCCTCCCTGACTGCAGAGGACGGGGCGTCCCATCCTGGCACCGTAATGGGAGAAGGGAGATGGGGCTGTTTGGCTATTTCGTGTTTCCGAAAGGGCTCAACCACTTTGGTCGTCAGCCCCTTTGAGTGTGTTCCTTGTTGCAACCGGGAGGTGGAGGGATCCTCTCCGGCTAGGACGTCAGATCGTACGTCGATGAACACGTCGGCTTGAGGTGTTTTCTCTCCTCCAGGTATCCGCGCAAGGGGCCACTACCCCAGCCGAGAGAGTCATTTTATAGTTAGAATATGAGTTGTGATCAAAAACATTGTGTTGAAATATCTGTCGGCCGTGAGGTGGGCACGAGCAAGAGATGGGGCAGGCCGTGGACCATGCAGAGTTCCGTGTCCGAGCGCGGCCTTGGATCAGCCCAGACCACTGTCAGCGGAGTCTCACTCGGAGAAATACGAAAAGAGATTTCTGGACACTAAATCGAACGTGATATTTACATATACTCATATTGTTTGTACAAGAAATATTGTTTAAGGTATAATGTATCGCAAACTTGTCATAATATAGTATATGACTTGTTTTGTTTTCCTGTTGGTTGGGTACATTTTTAAGATATTGTATAATGATGTACATTATTAAGATATTGTATGTCGATGAAACTAAAAGGCGAATCTCAAATCAGAAAGCAATCCACAGACCGCCTCATCACCTCCGTTTAATGTCGTTTCTGTCGTTACAACATAGATTAAATACCTTGAACCAGTCAGTGTCACATCGACACATGCCCATCTGAATACCTCATTATATACAACCACACCGTTACACATCACTCCATAACACCTTCCTCTGTCCGGCGGAACATTGTAGACGTTGTTTTCATGGGGCAATGTAATTAGGAACTTCTCATAAGTAGGGACTTCTTGTCGGCAGCACAACCTTGAAAGTAGTCCTATCGATTCTCGCCAGATCGTTCCTATCTGACCTCCTGATCTGTTTCGGAAGTCCTGTACAGTAGATGACAAGGATGTTTGTTGTATCGTATCTATTAATATCATAGGGCTGCCGGTGACTTGACTGGGTGCAGTCTAAAGTACCCCCTTTATAACATCGCTAACCCGGAGGATCATCTGCGAAATTCCAGTCGGAAAGCCTGAACTTGCGGGTCCTTACAATCCTGTCTCACTCGAACTCAGTTCTCTTTGTTGACTCATGGTCGCAGAATAAATTCTGATGTGGAAGCATTGTAGTGGCAGAATTTTGACAACATCATTTTTGGATTCTTAAAATCAAGATTAGCCATCTTTAGGTTTTTATATTTTTATAAACATGTCAATATCATGAAGAACAATATTTGCAATAAGAAACAAACATAAATGACTAACTAATTTTTGAATTATTTTACTTCGGAACATAAATGTGCAAGATATTATTAAAATTGCAATTAAAATTAATCAGTGAATAATGAAACTTTTTAAATTTTCCTAGAAAGTTTGCGTACAAACCAAAAAGGAATTTTCCGTAAGTCGCTTTGTTGTATTGAACAAAGATGCACAATTCCGAAATATATATAATGTGAAGGACCTCTTCTTTGTTTCAACAAACTGTTGTAACGCGGAAGACGAACGTAGGCTTAAGGGTTCTCACAGACCAGCGCGGGAGATCCGCACGGGTGCGGCGTGAAACGCGCCGCGCTAGACGCGGCGGCTGAATCCGCGGGATCATTCACACCGGGGCGTCAATTATCACTCAGCGTTTGGTGACAGTTTCCCTCACCCGATAAACTAAGGCAAGGAAGCTCGAACCAAAGGGGAGCGAAGACACTGTAAGACTTTCACGAAACTCGAGTGGCAGTGGTCGAAACGCGTCCGACTGCGTTTCAAAACGCGCAGGTAAGAAAACGCTGCCGTGATGCTCGTCTGCCACGCGTGTCTCAACGTGGCCATAAGGCAACACGTGACGCAAAATTTTTGGCTGTGGATCTTCCGAGCAGGCCTGTGGAAACCTTATGGTGCATTTTGAATTGATGTAATCGCTTTCGGTACCTATCCAGATCTAAAACTATCCAGATTTTTGTTTCTCTTAGAATATCCGTATATATGTCTTTCATCTTTGCATCACAGAATGAGTTGAATTTTTGAGAACTTTGACGAAAATACATCACCTACAATTCCTGGTACTTCTTTCCTTGAAACACTTTCATTGATGTTCATCGGTTCGATTAGTGGAAAGAACGCAAGCACCTTCTAATTTACAATAATGGCAGGAAACACAGCAAAGTTGGTCGCAATGAATCACGGTCTGAACAATGGAAATGAAAATAATATATTGACTTAAGACGTTTAATTAAAATGTTTTTATAAATCCAAGATTTAAGATAAAAACTCATTTCAGCAGTATTTAGGATCGATGTGATTCAGGCACTTTCTTGGGAAATAGTTTAAACGGGTATGTTTTTAAAACAATGGCGTTACTAAATGAGGAACGCAATAGGAAAACCCCAAAAACCGGGCCCTTGCGATAATGGTGAGCTTTCATTAACGGTGGGCCAACCATGGAATTAGAAGTCGGGACGAGAGGACTCCAGAGAATCTTTCCGCAATGTGTCACCCAATAATCAACGGGCATCGACCAGGATTTGAACTGCGGGACTCCAAGGTGGCAGCGCCCCATTCCCTATACCCCGGTACGCGACCACCTATACGCTATACCGCGGTAACGCGACCTCCAGAACCCAAGCGAGCCGCACGGCGACCGTTGGTCCGTGGGGGCGGAGGTCACTCCCAGGCGCAGCCAAGGCGCAGCGCAAGGAAAACCTTTGCGGCAGAGAGGGTGACCGGCGGAGGGGCTCAGAGACCTCTCCCCCTTGTCTTCACTTCCACCCCAGACCGCATCTACTCTACATCTGCCTGGCCCAAACTACACTTTCTACCTCCACTCCATCACCACCTCAGCCATACCACCGCCGGCACATCCGCATCTATCTCCGCCACTACCACCACATTCACATCCACCTCTGCCGCAACTCCGCCTTCACCACCGCCTCCACCCCAACTCCGCCGCCTTCTCCACCGCTGCCTGCACCTGCGCCTCCATCTCTGCCTCACCACCGCTTTCACCTCCGCCTCCTCCTCCACCTCCAGCTCCGCCTGCACCTCCGCCTCTACCCTCACATTCACCTCCCCCTCCGTCCGTCCTACCACCGCCTCCACCTCCGCCTCCATCTCTGACTCAACCTATGTTTCCACCTCTGGTTTCGCCTCCACCTCCGCCTTTACTTTCATTTCCAACCCGCCTCCTACTCTACCTCTACCCTCTTACACCCCCGCCTCACCTCCACTTGTACATCCGCCTCTTAAACCGCCTCCAGCTCTACTTTCCTCTACCTCCGTCACCTTTCTTTCTGCCTCCACTTCCGTCTGCGCATTCACGTTTATCTCCGCCTCCACCTCCAACCCTACATCCACCGCGGCCTCCACATCCACCTCAGCCTTCTCATTCACTTCCACCTCCGTCAGTACGTCCACTCTTACCCACCTCTACGAATTCCCCCAACACACTCTACATCTCCGCCTCCATATCCGCCTCCAGGAGCGTAGCTAGACCGATTCCTCCTCCGCCGTCACTTGCGCTTCCGCCCCCGTTCCCACCTCCGCCTCCGCACCAACCTCAACCTTCGTTGTCTCCTAACCCCCACCCTCTGCCCTTGTCAGACTCCGTCTTCACATGTACTTCGGCACTCACACTCTATATACATCTACCTCCACCCTATCTCCATCCCCATCTTCACCCCACCTTCGCCCCCACCTCCGTCCCCACCTCTGATCCACCTGCCTCTCCGCCCCAACCTCTACCTTCACTGCCACTGCCTCCACCTCTCTCCGCTTCTTTCATCTCTATCGCACATTCGCCCCCACCTCCGGGCACCACTCTGATCCACCTGCTTCTCCGCCTCTCATCCACCTTCCTTGCCGCTGCCTCTACCTCACCCCGTCCGAACTCACCTCGTAATTCCTGCCCTCCGTCCCCATCCGTTCCACCTCCGCCTCCATCTCCGGCCCACTGCGCCTCAGCACCACCTTCCCTGGCGTTTGCCTCCACCTCATCGCCTTCTGCACCTCCGTTCCCACCTCGCCTCCACCTTCGCCCCCTACCTCCGCCACCAACTCTTGACCACCTGCTTCTTCCAACCCAACCTCCACCATCCCTGCCACTGCCCCGCACCTCACCCTCCGCCCCACCTCCGGTCCACCTCCACCTCCGCCCCGCCTGCACCTCAAGCTCCACCTTCCTGCCGTTTGGCTCCACCTCATCCACTGACTGCCCTCCGCCCCACTCCGCCCCGCCCGGACGCGCTTTCCAACGGGCTCTCGCGGGGCTGACGGCGTGCGAAGAGTCATCCGGCGCCGGCCGTATGTTCATAAGCTGTCCAAGAGGCGGCGGAGGCGTGGGCGAGGGGAATCGCGACGCTCGAAGATAAGAGACGAGCGACGCCCGGCGGAGGGGACAAGTGAAGACGCACCCAACGAGGAAGTGAAGCCGGAACTGCATCGAGGGTGATTGATATGTGTGGGTTTTTGATGCCTCACTGATTACAAGATGCACAAAAAGCTACAGACTGGAATAGAATGTGAAAGAACGGACGAACGAAAAATGTGTGTACAGTTGTGAGAATACTGGTGGTAGAAGTAAGTTTCAGCGCTATGGTAATAACGTTACTGACTTCGTTGCTTATTGATTAGCAGTGTTACGTACTAAAATAGACTTCGCCGTATGCTCACCAAAAGAAGTTATTGCCGTTAACAGAAAACACTGGGTGCTGCAAAGTAAGATGAAAACAGTGCCGTAATGATCAAACAAATGCTGCCTACTTAGAAGAATAATTCAAAAAGTATGATTGTAAGTTTTCGTGAATTTCCTCTAAAAAATAATGTACAACTCAAAAGAAAATGGACTTTGTAAGTACTCAGTTTCAAAAATGCAGGACATTGAATTCGAATAAGAATTTAAAGTCTAAAATCTATTTATGACATAACATGAACTATTTTTTAACAACGCGTTTGTTTACAAGAAATCAACTTAAAATTTTAAGAGCTGAATGGTTTTCTGCCCTTGTAAACTCGAAATTTTCTTTCTAAATTTAATATTTCTCTGGGTCTTCGCAAATAAGCCTTCTCCAGAGGGCGTGCAGTGCAAGGCGCAGGTTTTGTTGAGGAGAAAGCCTCGTGGTCCCCGTCATTATCTGCTTCTTCATTCTGCCCCTCTTCTATATCCATTCATCACATTAAAAGCACAACACTACCGGAGAGACTCTGCGACCGCTAGAGCTCGTTGTTTTGGGAACTAGAAGCACTTTATCAGGAGTATTTGCCAATATAACATAATAAAAAAGAGGATAAGGGAATTAAAAGAATATCTGAAATATTGGGGCAATTCCTCGTCAATGCGCTCAGGACTCATAGCTAGGCGAATGAAGAAGCTGTTGAGAGGGAGGCGGGAAGGAGAGAGGGGGAAGGTATAGAGCTGGCGTAAGGGGTGGGGCGACCGGGGCGGGGAGGCGCACGGTGGGGTTGGGGGAGGGAAGTGATAGAGATGGACGGGCGGGGCAGGGAGGGGAGGTGAGAGGCGGGAAGGAGAGAGGGGAAGGTACGAGGCGAGGGGTGGCCGCGGACGGGGCGGAGGAGCGCACGGTGGGCGTTGGGGGAGGGAAGGGATAGAGATGGGACGGAGCGGGGGCAGGAGGGGAGGGTGAAGAGGCGGAAGGGAGAGAGGGGGAAGGTTGAGGGCGAGGGGGTGGCGCACGGGGCGGGGAGGCGCACGGTGGGTTTGAGGGAGGGAGGTTGGATAGAGATGGGGGTGAGTGAGGGCGGTGGTGGGGGCGGAGAGGGGGAGGTGTGGGGGCAGGGGAGTGGTCGTGTTTGTAGAGCTCATGGAGGGCGCCAGATCAGCCTCGGCAGATAATGCTCAAGCAACACTTGGGTGCGGACAAGCAGAAAATGTGGCTCTTTAATGTTATCGATAACCGTAATGATGGGGTTATTTTGAATACGTGGCATGTGTTTATATGACTATATCGATCTTCGACTTCATAATGCAGAGTTATTTGAATGTCAGAAACTTGGAAGTGTTAGGAATAATATTCATTTCTACAAGGGAAATTCATTATGCAACGTATTTGATTCAAACAGTAATCTGAATCAAGTAATAATAATAGTTAACAATAATTGTATTGGTTGACAAATCAAATAATTTTAATTTTCTGAATTATGTAAATCAATCTTCAAAATTGTTTTCACTACTGCTGGGTTAATTTTTCCCATTGCATTTTAAAATATTTTAAAAGAATGCTTGAGGATGGCAAAAAGAAATGAAAATTTCTTCGCACCACAAAGCACGCACTTACGTTTATAATATGGAAAACTGTGAATGAATTATTGCACAAGCGTGCTAAAAATTGGTATAGAGTTCCCATATGATAAGTTACTTTTATTATGAGTTCGCATAATATATAAATATATTCATATATTGTAATATTACATTTTCAAATTGCAAACTATTTTAATAATTATTTTCATTGTGTGTGTTCAAAATTTCGAAGCTATTTTGGTAGAGTCCCTTAACAAATTAATCAGGGCCTTCGCCAAACTGTAAAGATTGAAGTTCGAGCAGAACGTTGTGTTGGCCTGAGTCAGGGTGAGGTTTCATGCACCGCTCTCCTGACTCCCATTGTAGTTTCTCCTTGCCCTCTTTACGTCATTGGCACTATTTGACGTGTTTGGAAACAATTCTCAGTTTCTCCATGTGCCAAACTATCAGAGCTAAACAACACTGAACATGACGAAAAGTTGTATTTATAGATGTGATTCATAATAGATAAACCGTAAGAAATAAAAAAATAATCCTCTGCACTTGTGCAATCATTTTTATTGGATCTTACCTCATGGCACTCATCACCTCGCCTTGGGAGTTCCCCCTCCATTGCACAACGTGTTGCACCATGCGTTCCGCATCTGTGACAGTTGACTCTCTTAATGCTAGTGTGTCGAATAAGTGCCACATGCATTGGGCGTCAATCGATAGTCTTCAGCTGTAGTCTACTAGGGCCTTAATCGCCCTAGCACTTCTCAACTAACACGCAAATTCCTTGACGGGCAGTGAAAAGGAGAAAAGATGAAAACTACACTCCCCTCACCATTGCAAAGCACTCTCCTCTCTCAAGTGCTTTTATTTCGCGTTACGTATTTGAGTAAACCTGATCTGTCAATACCAAACAATTTTTTTTTCATTTTAATTGAGTCGCTAGGGGAGACGTGTGGTACATGTGTCTGAGACGAATTAAAAAAGCGGGAAGAACGACGACGCGTCAAAACCGCTCACGCAGCAGCGCCCGAAACTAAGGTACGACTAACGCCCTTTTACCTCGGGCCAAGTAATTCGACCGAACGGCCAGTGGGGTGGCCTAGCCGGGCTTTCACTCGCTTTTCGTTCGCGTCAATAATGCACGCGCAGTGCCCGAGGAAGGGGAGGCAGCGGATGTAGAGGCGGTGGTTGAGGAAGCGACTGACGTGGCGGAAGAGGTGGGGCGAAGGCACAGCCACCGGACGAGCTGATGGAAGCGCTGGTGGAAGAGGAAGCGGAAATGGAGGACAAAAACCAAGGTAGTAGAGACGGAGCCGAAAGAGGCAGAGGTGGAAGCAAAGGATGTTGGAAGTGGAGGCGGATAAAGGTGAGGATAAGGTAGCACAGGTGGAGTGGAAGCTCGCAGAGAATAATGTGAAGTTAAAAGATGTGGAGATGATGGTGAAGGGAAAGCTGGGGGAGATATGGGGAAAAGTCGGTAAACCTGGAGGTCGAGACGGGGGAGGTGGATACGATTATTATGGCGGAATGAAAACGAAGGTAACTGAAGGGGAGGGAAAGCAGGTTGAAGTTGAAGGGAAGATGGGAGAGTTGGAGGGGATGGAGTGGCAGAGGTGGTAGCAGAGGGGAGAGATTTTGAGGGTAATATGGCAGGGGAGGTGAAGGTCTTAGAGATAGAGAGGAAAGAAACAGCGTTCGGGAGTAAAGCAGCAGAGGTAGAACGAAAGAGGGCATAGTTAGAGGGAAGAATGGTAGTAAAGGCAAAGGTTGGAGAGAAAGGTGGCAGAGGTGGAGGGAAAGGAGACAGAGGTGATGGCGAATATGACAGCTCTAGCTCTGCTATCCTCACCTCCACCTCTTCCATCCCACCTTCTCCTCTAGGCGAAGGAGGCGGAGGTGGAGAGGAACTTTGAACAGTCGAAAGCGAAGGGTTGGGGCGAAGGTGGCTAAGATGGAGTAAAATAGTGGAGGCAGATGACGCAGAGATGGAGGGAAAGTTGGAAGAGTAGAAAGGCTGTATGGTATTAGATGGAGGCAAAAATAGCCCTTCGAAGCGAACGTAGCAGAGGCGGAAGAGAAGGTTGAAGTGTTGAAAGGTAAGTCAGGAGAGGAGGAGACCGAAGTGGGAATTTGAAGGCCATCTTGGCAGATATGAAGTATTGGAGAGAAAGGTAAGGGGTGGAGGATGTGTTTGAAGGTAAGGTGGGAGAGGATGAAGATGGAAGAGTGAAAGGTTGAGGAGCAATAATGTAAGAGATTGTGAGACGTAAGGATCAGAGGTGGCAGAAGAGGAAGGTTCAAGAGTTGGAGGATAAGGTGGCTGATGTGGTCGAACAAGCAGCAAATGTGGAAGGGTCAGTGGAATTGATGAGTGTTTGAGTGGCAGAGTTTGCGGAAAAGGGCGCAGAGGCAGAGGGGAAATGAGAGAGATGGAGGCGACCGAGGTGAAGGCGGAAGAAGGATGAGGGGTGGGGGGTGGAGGGTGGAGGGGTTCAATATTTAAGGATGGCAGGACGGTGTTCTCCCCCGAGTGCGCACCCTTCCGCCCTTGCCCCGTCGCACGCGGCAGTTGTGGGAACACACGAACATCGCCGCTGCATCTCCCTTTTTACTCGTCTTCCGGTGCCGTACCCGCAAAAGCCAATTCCGAAGTCGCCACTAGTGTTTGCCACAGGGACGCTGGACGCTGCGTTGGAGCCATGTCTCCATGGCGTTCAGTAGATAACTGACTCAAAGTCACTGCATTATGTAGCTTACATAGGCAAGGAAGTAAGATAATGATAGGTCTGAATTAGAGTCGTTCCCAAAATTTAATATTTATTTCTCTACACCATCAACTCAATTAAAAATACTATAAATCTCTGTATCCAACTGTGAATGCAATGATAAAAATATATCTGAGAGTTAATTTCTTATCGGTGAAGAACTAACAGATTTTTTTAATTCCTGATCAGTGTCATTATAATGTTATTTGTTTCCCCTGTACCAAAATAATTCTCTGACACGAAAATATTTTTAAACCAATATATTTTTAACGTTATCGTCATTCTTGCTTTAAGCCATCGACCTCGAGCTTGCTTGTGTTTTCTACTCCGGCCTTGCTCTCGCCTTCTTTCTCTCTCCCTTTCTCCCTCTCTCTCGCTCTCTCTCCCTCTCTCTCCCTCTCTCTATCCCTCTCTCTCCCTCTCTCCCTCTCACTCCCCCTCTCTCTCCCCCTCTCTCTCTACCTCTCTCTCTCCCTCTCTCCCCCTCTCTTTCTCCCTTCTCTCCTTCTCTCTCCCTCTCTCTTCCTCTCACCCTCTCTCCCATGTCCTCGCTAACTTTCTCGCCTTGACCCGACCCCCCCCCCGCGCCCTCATCCACTCCTCCGCTTTCCCTCGCTCTCGCTTTTGCCCTCGCTCTCTCATCTTCGCCCTTGCCCCGCACCCTCACTCAATCTTACTCTTGTCCTCGTTCTTTGCTGTCGGTCTCAACCTTCATTCGCTCACGACCTCGCCCTCCGTTCCACCCTCGCCTTCGCCCTTACCCTTGCTTTCGCCTTTGTCTTCCCCTTGTCTCTCTCCTTGGCCTCGTCTTCGTCTTCATCCACTTTCTCACCACTCGCGGTCACCCTCGTCCACGTTTTCGCCCTTGTCTGCATCCTCGCCCTCACCCCCGTTATCGCCTTCGCCTTTGTCCTTGCTTTTCAACCTTTCCATCGCTTTCGCCCTTCTTTTGAACCTCACCTTCGCCTTCTCCCTCGTTCCCGCTCTGGCCCTCACCCTCCCTCTCTTATTCGGCATTGTCCTCGTTCTCGCTCTCTCACTTGTCCTCGGTCTCATCCTCGCCCTCCCACTTTTCCTCACTCTCGCCGTTTTTCTCGCCCTCGCCCTGGGCGTCGCTCTCGCCCGCCTCCACGGTCCGCGCCAGCCGCCACCTCCGAAAGAAGCTCGCAGAGGGCGGCCTGGCGCGCGGCTGCCAGATTGGCGCAAGCCACAGGTAGCAGGAATAATTCAAGAGCGCGCCACCGCCCCCGCGGCCGCGCGCGGGAAGGAAAAGTCTAATAAAAAAATGAACAAGGCAATCTGCGCGCGCAAATGAAGCCACCGCGCGCCCGGGGCGTGGAGCGTTGGGGTGGGGCGTGGCGGGGTGTGGCGAGGCAGAGTGCGAGCAGGGGGAGCAAGGCGGGGCGAGTGGGGCGGCAGGATGCGG
>BOPP01000065.1:2331827-2343906 GCA_017312745.1 Gryllus bimaculatus | reverse complement strand
GGTGAGGACAGGAACGGGGCGGGGACGCGGGGCGGGGCGAGCGCTAGTGCGAGAACGAGCTCACGTTATTATTTTGAATTAAAGCGACTAATGCGCTGCCATCGCGGCTTTTTATTTTTTTTATTTTCGTCGCCCGCCCGCTCTCTCCCGGCCTGCCTACCCCACTCCCCATCGTCCAGAGCGCAATTCGCGCGTCCGAGCAGAAAGGGATGAAATTCTGAACATCACAAAACACACGACCAACAAACACATCACGCGTTTCTTTGCAGACTTAATCAGAGGATTGTTACCTATTAAAATTACACATGAATATTTCGCAGTTTAATTATTACTTCGCGTTGTGCGGAGCGTATTAGCTTTAAATTACTCGCTCTGGAAACAGAAACGCGATAACTTGTTAATTTTATATGGTTCCCAAATTAAATTAAGATTTCATTATTTTGTTTTTAATTGAAGTCATTATCGAGGGAATCTTTTCAAATTATTGTATAGGTTCTATAATTACGAAACTGGTGGGTGGAATGTCTCTCCATTCAGTTGCAGTTTGCATATGAGCAGAAGAGAGAGACAAAAACTAAAGACTTTTCAGACTTCTTGAAAATGTCTCTTTAGAAATCAAAATAGCGCACCTACATTTTTCCCTTATGCAACGTGATATTTATACGAGTACTTGATGTTGGATGCTGTTTATCATTCGTTAAAGGTCATGTCGTAATGCTTTCATTCATGTGTAAAAAACTGTTAGAGTTTTCTTTTAGTAAATTTCTCCAGAGTATATAAATACTAGATAAAGAAATATACGCACTCTGTAAATAATTTGTGACTTCAATATCCTCACTCCTCTCATCGTTTCCCTTGCTTATCTTATCTCTCACTTCTTCGGTGAATCCACATCAAACCAAATTTCAGAATTCAATACTTTATAAAATAATTTTAAATTTATCTAATTAGTTGACAATACAATTTTACTACAAATAATCGTAGCATTAACAATCACATTAATCATGACCTAAATAGACTAGCAATATCTTTGGTTCCGAATCATCATTTTATAATAGAGAAAAATTTAAGTTTAATCTTGGAAACATGATAATAGGAAGAAATGTACTCATAAACTTGGGCATTAATTTGTAAACTGGAGTAGGGAATGCAGCAGTGCAAAAACAAAAAAAAAAGAATGAACGGAAAGAAGGAAAGAACGAGAAGGCTGAACACCACATGGCAGGGAGGAAAGCTCATGTCAAAGACGTGATGTGTCATGACGGGAAAGATGATGAAAATTATTAAATTCAAATATGAGGGCTAGAAATTCCAGAGACGAGATGCAAATGAGGTTGTGGAGAAGGGGCCGCGGACGGGCACAACTCAGAGACACAAGTGATGGCGGAACGAGGCAGCTTGGTTTTGCCATAAAGTCCATACGACGACTTCGAGGTGAGTCCATTTTGGACATGGATGCTGTGAATATTGCATCATAATGCAATGGATGATAATTAGGCGACTATAGTAGGAATATTGAAAGTTTTCTTGCCATGATTGTCTATACGTCTCGCTTATTCCCCTCTGAGTGCCCGCAACTTGAGAAATGGTGCCCATGTATGAAGAGTTTGTGTCCGAGAAGTGCGAAATAAGTCTCACTTCACGCCAGAAAGAAATAATGCAGGGGTGAGCATAGGACGCATGCAGGCTTGGAAAGGACTCTCGCATTAGAAGATAAAAGACGAAGGATGAACGTGGAAACGAATAATGCACATTCAATTGCATCTACTTACTGTTCTCGTTCGCTTATGAGAAAATACTTGTTTCGCGAATTGGCTAGCATGGGACCAAGCAATACGCGTATCCTACCGAGGCTCGGACTTGACAATTGCGGTAGGGGAGCGCTACTTTTTCTCTGAGGGAGAATCAGCATTTTAATGCCATTTTTATAGCCCAGGGTTGTTATCCCTGGCGTCGACGCAACTGCCTTAGCGGCTCGGACATCGGATCGTTATTATTATTATTATTATTATTATTATTATTATTATTTACAGTATTCACAGTATCTACTGGTCGGTATGTCAACCACACACAGGAATGATGACCAGGTGTGTGGTTGCTTTACTGAAGGTTCAGATGGCTTCTGACAATACGGCATGTATTCAAAATTACAGACTTTTGCATATTATATACATTCCTGGCATCCAAGTGAAGACACTCCAGTGCCCGAAGTGTCATTTTCGGTATCACTCCTGTAGCTGATTATTATTATTATTATTATTATTATTATTATTATTATTATTATTATTATATAAACTAGTGATGCATGCAGAATGGCGCAGACATTCTCGCGGTAGTTAATTTTCTAATACTCCAGTTTTTCAGTGACAATTTTTCAATATCGGAATTGAAATATTGAGAATTATACAAATGTATTTTGAAATGTTGAGAATAATACAAAAGAGTATAAATAGTGTTAAATGAAAATTTTCATTGGAAAATTGGGAAGCGTTCTTGAGAAAATGTCGTTTGCGCATTTTTGAAAATTCGCAATTTTGAGCTCATTTCCGAATAAAACTTTTAAGTTTTCGAGAAACATCATTAAAAGTACTTTGAAGCACTAATGTTCACAAATTCAGTAATGTATAGCAAATGCCCTCCATGTAAATATTAACAACGTACCATGTATTAAAAAAATCTTCGTGTAGTTTTTGAAAACTGGCGTATGTGTCATGCAATGTTTAGTGTGTAGCCATTGTGCAGATATATACATAAGAAAAAGTTATGCCTTCTGCTGAAGGGGTTCCTCAAATGGGTTGTAAAACCGCGTATGGTATTCACTACTGTACAAGAACTTAAACTGTGTGAATATGCTGTTCAATCGGTTGCAATCGGTTCAATTTTAAAAAATTCATAAATTTCAGTGAATCTGAAATCTAAGTCATTAGTTTAAGCGTCCTGTATGCTATCCAAAGACAATGTTTAATCAAAAAAATTGAAGCCATTTTTGAAAAACATTGAAAATGTTTTTGAGGATTCACGTATAGAACCCTCAAAAATTAAAACTTCGGTTTTAAATTCAAGGGGCGGAGTCATCTGCCAGATTCATCAATTTTGGTAAAAATCCAGCATACGGTTATCGCCGATAGCGTTGTTCACAGACGCCCGACCAGACGGAGAAATGATTTGCCGTAAAGCAATTTTTCGGTATGAAGGACCCATCGAACATTGGTTTTGACTACATAAAATGTTAGAGGAAGTATTTGACTATGTATAAGAACCAGACTTACTTACTTTTTCTGTCGAAAAGTCGCCTTTTTTCGCTGCCGCTTTACATAACAATCTCTACACTACGAATGCTGCGTGCGAGGAAGGAAAACACGAGACGAAAAGGACATGGCGCGGGAGGAGCGTCGGCCTCATGGAGAGACGGAACAGGTTACGGGCCCGAGCGCGAGAGCAGGGCCGAAGAGGACAACACGAGCCTGCGGAGCAGAGAGCGCGAGGGTCAGGTGCTGTCCTACGGCAATGAGAGTTCCGGCTGTGTGCCGCAGGGGCGGTGAGGCGGGTGGGCGCTGGCAAAGCGCTAACCAACCCGGGAGGGGGGGTTCACGGCTCACGCCCTCGCCCGCGCGGCTCGCGTGCTTTTTCAAAGCGTGCGCCCGCCCCACGTGCGTGACTACACGCGTGCGGCCGCCCGCGCCCGCGCCCCTCCGCGCGTGTTTTTTGTAAGAGGATTTGCCCTTGTTAGCAGAGCGAGATTTACAGAGCCGCACAAATTTTAACGCTTTATTCCGGCGGCGCGGAGGTGGAGGTGGCCAGCGGGGCAACTGGCGCACCGCGGCCACAGCGGGCCGGATGCATAAGACTCCTCGTCTTCTTTATTATTAATTATTATTTACGAGAACTAGTTAACTAAAAAACTACAAAAACTACTTATCTTTACAATGAAAATGAAGAAAACTTCAAAGCGAAAAATACTTAAACGTTAAAGTTACGTTAAAGTTACGTTAAAGTTACGTTAAAGTTACGTTAAAGTTACGTTAAAGTTACGTAAAAGTTACGTAAAAGTTACGTTAAAGTTACGTTAAAGTTACATTAAAACGTTAAACGTTAAAGTTACGTTAAAACGTTAAAGACCGCGAATCACCTGTGACGAAGAGCACAAAATACCGGCAAATACGTAAGTAACGCGTGGAAGAGTTGTAACGACGTAAGGAGAGGGCGGCGTGATTGGAGAACCCGGTGCCTGTGTGTGTGGGGGGGGGGGCGCAGGTGCGGGCGGCCGCCACGCACGCGGGGAGAGAGCCTTCGGACGCGAGCAGCATAATGGAGAGCGACGGCGCACCCGAAAATGAACCAATTACAGCGAGGGCAGTGCCGCGGCGCGGTGAGGCGCGGCGCGGCGGCGGGGGGCGGCCGCTCGTAAATAACGGCGGAGGCGGCGAAACAAAACACTGGCGACGCCCGCCGCCGCTGCGACGCGACGCGAGCGTTTGGGAGAGGAGCGCGCGGGAGGGAAGGGCGATAGAGGCGGAGCTCTTCATCAGATCTCAGGGAAGAGGAAACTTCAAATGCCTACCGAGATAGGTTCTTCTTTTTTTGTTGTTATTTAAGGTCGCACCAACGTCTAGGTCATTAGCGACCACTATTGCTTGTAACGGTACGGTAACTCTGAGGATGACACGATATGATGATGATAGGGGTGAAAGGACGAACACAATACAACCATGCCCGAGGCGGGACTCGAACCCGCGATCCAGCTGTTCACGATCGCTACGGCACTACTGCCTTAGGATCTCGGCCACCGGATCGGCTACCGAGGAAGTCTGTTCAATGATTAAATGACAACTATCAATCCGTGAAATGTGACTTGTAATTCTGACAGCCATCTCAATAAAAGTGATGTGTATATATGTTGGAATACATTTTAATGTACTTAATACTGTTTGATATAGAAAACACTGCAAGAAAGAGCTTTTCACATGTATCATCATCAAAATCAACGTCTTTTCATCGTAAAAAACAGGTCGAAAGAGAATATAAACCTAAAAAGAAGTCAACGTTCGTGAAGGACAAACGTTGAAAATATCGTTTGAAAGGAGAGAGTCCGACTCGTCATCATTCAAACCGAGTTGGAGCCCTCATGCTTCAGCGGCTTAAACTATGAAGGCATTTCTTTTGAATGAAGTTACATCTGTGCATGTAAAATTAATATCGTCTTCTGGTCCCGTTGGTTGGATTAGTGGCGGACCAAGAAATTCGTTTTTCATAGAGAAATGTTCAAGGATGATCCGATGATAGTTGCCAACAAATTTAGTCCGCTCTTCTGCATGGTTTACCGTCAGGTTACTGCACTAACCGCAGTTTAGTACTGTGATTTGAGTGCTCGTGTGAAATAATTCGAAGCACTTCACGTTAACTGAGTGCAAGAAATGAGGATTGTTTAAAGGAGACAGAAATTATGTTTTATTGATTCAGTGATCAGAGCTTCCGAGGGCACTAACGGCTAAGGTAATTAGTTCCGTAAGTGTAGTGCATATTTTTATCGCTGGACATGGCGTTGATCTTCCCGCCTTACTAGCTGGCTCTCTACTAGCTTTATCGGAGAAACAACGGAAAACTACCGAAGAGAGCAGCCGGTCGTTAGAATTCGTCTCGATACAGCGGCTGAACTCGACTTATCTGATCAGCTAGTGGCGAAAATCCTGCAGTCGGGATTCAAACTCTAGGGCCTCCACGTCAGAGGCATTGCAGAGACATCGGTTTAAGACCTGAGCCACCTTAGCCAGTAAATTATATTTTGAGAGTAGAGAGAGTATTTTGATTATAATGATGGATACATACACCGGTCATGCTTGTAAAATTAAATATCAATTACGTAAAGAAAAATTTAAAGGGATCGATACGGATATTCCCGATTGCGTCTGAATGAATTTCAACGAAGAATCGGGTCTTGCATTGAGTCCTCGCGACACGACATTCAGAACAATTTGGCTTATTTACTTGTCAGCCAAGCGATTGGAAGCCGAGGTGTTTAGCAAAATTATGAAATGGCAGCATCCTCTCAGGTAATTGTGAATTTCAATTAGATGCATTCAGTAAATAATCGTATTAAACATGTCCTGTATCTTTTAGCATACTTAGTCTTATGTTTGTCATTTTTAGGTAGTGTAGGAGGCTTGTATGCATAAAAATCTTGGAGAAGAATACGACAAACCTCCCTTATCAGAAAATATGCATGACATTTGTGATGACAAATTCAACATGCAAATTTCCCCAAGATTTTCGATTGGTCTTCGAGAATGAAATCTAAAAATTGAGAACTTCATTCACCAAGTCTGCTTGGCAATGCACAAAATGGTCCACAAGAAATATCTTTACCCAACATTACTCTTAATTTTCGGATGTTCAATACGGAGCCAAGACTAAGACTAAGAAGAAGAGGGAAGATTAAGTTCAACTGACTTTTAAAAAAATTGAGTGGGGAGGCAAATGGTTAGTTGTTAATGGTGAGATGTTCGGTGGTTCGAAGAAGACAAATGGTCGGTGGTTTGAAGAGCCGCATTTGGGAAGGTCAAACTTTCGGATTGATTGTTAGTGATTCCAGGTCCGTCAACTGCTGAGGTCATTAGTCCCGTACGTGTAGTACATGTTTTTGCTTGGGAGGTGGCCGTGGTGTTTCCCCGCTGTATGGCGAGATCCGATACCGACCGTCCGTCGGCTAGCGAAGTTTTCTCCAACCAGGTATCTCCCACCAGCGGGGCTGGGCTCCACCGTCGACCCGATCGATCTCCGGCATGTGTGGAAGTGTAGTGCATGCTAGTATGTGTGTAAGGAGTGAAGAAGTTAGGGCAAGGAAGAGGTAGGAAATATCGCGCGCGGCCCGTGGCCCGTTTGTTAGAGTACTCCTCCGGCATTTGCCAGATGTTGATCGGATAAACGCTGGGTAACTACCGACCGGAGCAGCCGGCCTCTAGAATTCTCCTTCAGTCAGCGACTGAATTCGACCTGGCTGAGAAGTTAGTGTCGAAAATCCTGCCACCGTCGGGATCAAACTTTCGGAGAGTGAAACTTTCGAGAATGAATGTCGGAAGGTCTGACTGTCGGACGATCTGCTCTGGTCGGGCGGTCAGATGGCGCGTAGGGAACGGCAGGGCAAGGGGCGGGGTGATTGGTCGGCAGATTGGGCGGGTGGTGGGAGGGGCAGATGTGCGGATAGCGAAGGGCAGGAGGATCCGGGAGATTTGGGGTCGAGGGTCCGGGGCCACGCGGCGCGGGCGGGGTTCGCTGCTCTGTTATTGCATAATTCTATAATGTCGGATTGCGGCGGCCGTCGCCGCGGTAATCCCAGGCAGATTACCGCGGTTTTCAGCAGAAAATATATAAAATTGATTTCACGTGGTGCGTGCTCTGAGAGATGAATACGCGCTACCGACTGCCTCGAAAGCGACCAAAACAGCGCGCTCTGCAGTCACGGAGTGGGAATAGTTGGGAGAAATAAATGCGCACATTTTGTTCTGCAAGACAATACGGAAGAATTTGGGACAGTGCAATGCCTAATAGCATGGTCTTAATTAACAGAGACATTCGCTCTAAGCCCATTCAACTATGCTCACCCCGTTGGCTCGCAAGTTAAGGTAGAGGAAGTCCACCTTAACAGACTCCTTTTTTCTGCGTCCTGTTTTAGTAATTCCATTGTGTTTTAAACTTCCTCATTTAAACTTACGAAACGTAAATTATGTCCCTTTCATACATGGCAATGAAGTACTTAGAAGGCACGCAAACAGACACGTAACACGCCTCTTAACTTTGACACAAGTATAATATACTTTGTGATACAAATGCCAATCATAAGTCAAATGATTGTCACCCAAAATCACTATAGTGACAATAAATGTATGCATTATTTAATGAATTATAAATTATTAAATAATGCATACAATATTTAATTATTTACATAAGCATCAAGGCATATTATTTTTTCATTCAAAAAAATCCTACATCTTCAATAAAAAACATTATTTCGAAGGTCTTTTATCCAACCAACAGTCGGTTACCCTTTACGTCCCGATGGGACTGTACACAAGACACCAATTAACGTGCGGACTCCTCTGTGGATCACAGAACGCGAGATCCTCCGCGACAACACGTACAGGAGAGACAAGGGGCAAACACTCATGCCCAAAGAGGTACTCGAATACACGACCATTTGGATCGAAGCGCTGAGTCGGTACACGCCCTTAGCCACCTCGGCCCTCCAGATCTGCTCAATATAAACGTGCCCTTCAAAAAGTAAATTTGAAACTTTTTGTCACACGATGAAATGCCAATTTAAAAAATCAAATAGCACCCAATTACATCCCTTTTACGAGATTATCTTCAAGCGGGGAATAAGTGAATATATAGGAATTACATTTGAATTGTGAGTAACATGCAAATAACTTCAATTGAAAAAGCAAATTCTGAAATAAAGAGCACAATGCGACCTTTCCACGAAATATTTCCTACATTCTAGCAGACTGTAATAGTAGTGTATTAAATATGATTAAGTTTGCAATTGCATTTCTTGCATAGTAGCTCACACCCTTTCACATTTCTTGCAGCTAGTAACTCACACCCTTTCGCAAAACAGTAGAGACACATTAAACCTGGAAAATAATAACAAAAAACGAAAATTTTGCAGTAATCCAAATACAAATTAAAATGAGAACAATAGCAACCCTGGTCAATTTAATGTATCTACTTAGTCTAGGTCCTCATCTCTCGAGCACACTAAAATTAAATTTCGGTAAAATCAATAACTCTATTTGAGAAAATTTCAAATATACTGTGCAAAAAACATCGAATTTTACGCGTATCGAGATCCAAGTAATAAAGTGATATCAGTTGTAATAAAAGATATTCTGACATTTAAGTATGGGAAATAAAAGATGTTGTCTGGTATCAACAATTTATTTTTGCTGATTATCGCTTCGATCACGTAGCGATCATCCTCAGAGCTTGCAGCTTCAAGGCCGAAAACAAAGTCCAGATCTTTGTCCAGAACTTCGTTTTCGGCCTGGAAGCTGCAAGCTCTGAGGAAGATCGCTGCGTGATCGAAGCGATCATCATCAAAAATAAATTGTTGATACCAGACATCTTTTATTTACCATACATAAATATTAGGAGGTATCTACCTCACCAGCGATATAATTAATAATATCCTGACATGTCACACGGAACAAGATATTACACACGAACTGAAAAGACTGGGATATCCCGTAACTGAAGTGTATAGACTTTATGACAAAGCAGAAAACCTACAAAATAGTAGTAGTGGATCTTGTTAGTTCAAAATTCAAAAATATATTTATTGAGGACAAACTTTAATATAGTATGATACGAGTGCAATTTAGAAACAAATCTAACCAATCTATTCAATGTAGTAAGCTCTGTCAGCGATTTGATCAATCTCAGGCGAATTGCCATAATGTTCCTAGGTATGTGAAGTGACTCGTAAACTACTATTTTCAGTGAATAAAACAGGAAATTTCCGCCCCTAAATGAGTAAATTACAAAAGCGATCATATAATTACAGAGGCTGCACAGAATTTAAAAAGCTTCTTAAACACTACCAAGGACAATTCTTAAAACCTTTAACAAACATTCATCGCAATCGATGTATTGATATTTCCGCAATTAGACCCCAGTTTCCTTCTCGTTCGCCTCCAGTATCGTTTGCATTTATCAGACAATGTCCGCTTCCACCTCCTCTTCACCAAGCAGACTTTCCACCCAATAACATTCCTGATGTAAACAATTTAATTTCAAAAATATTATTCCGCATAATATCTCTATTCATACCTCAAATTCAAAATGTGATTCTAAATGTTCTACCAAATTACTACAATGGTTCCATTAAAACTAAATACTCTTAACCTGCTTACCTTTAACGCATATGAACATTTCTTTCGGCACTCCTTAAATACAATCTATCATAAAAATTTCCATAAAACCAAAATTAGCATGTTTAACAGAAACTCACCTCGTACCAGGTAAACGTTTCTTTACACCCGATTACAAAACATATCATAATGACCGAATCACAACAAACGCTTCAGGTGGAGCAGATCATGGTTCAAAAAGGTATTAATCACAGCTAATTATCTGTTCCCCACTCAACAGACCTAGAAGGAATAGCAATCAACATAAACTGTAAAAGATCGGTGATAGTTATCAATGCAGCATATAAACCAAAAGAAATCCAATAGAATCCGGTAACACCATTTTCAATAACCCCATTTTATAATGATGGTAGATTTAAATAGCAAAATCAGATCTTGGGGTTGCAATGAGACCACCCATCAAGGTACTAAGCTGCTTAAAATCATTAACGCAAGCGGTCAGAACACTAGTGTTCATGCCCATGTAGAATCCACACACTACCCAACATATAAATGAGAGAGCATTCATTTTCAATACAACCACTACAATAGGCATAACTTCATCGATCTACCAGAAAATAGTACCAGACTTAGATACGGACCAATCTCACATCTTCATATCTTTGGAAATGCCGACGCACTCTATAGAAAAAATACAGAAACAAATCAATGGTTAAATTAACTGGAATCATTTCCGTGACTTAATAACTATCAGCTTGACGTATCCGTATAACATGTCCTCTACCGAATACATCTTCTTCTGCTTCATGGTAACCCACTGAAGATTTATTCCGACTCAGGTGATCCTGCCATCGTCTTGAGCGCCCTACATCCCGACAAAGGGTTTGAATTTTCTTCGATAATCTTGAAGTTCCCATTCTATTAATATGATTCGTTCACTGGAATATGTATTCTTTAATTTTTCATTAAGGTTAACGTTTTTTTAGCGTGAACATAACATCTACACTTGGAACATTATCTGCCACAGCATGTCCTCCTACACTTCTCAAGAAGCGCATTTTTGTTGTTTCAATTCTCCGTTTTGCTGCTTTGTTCAATGACTAATTCTCATTACCATACATCAAGACTGGTACTGTCACAGATTTATAAAATCTTAATATTGTATCTCTTCTTGGATATACAAATTACCTAAGACATGAATATTTAATTAAACAAATTCACTAATTACATACAACAATCACTGGCGCCTGTACTCCTCTATCAGACTCAGAAGGACACAAACAACACTGCCCAAAGAACTTCTTATGCTAATTAAAAACAAAAGAAATTCCGACATGCTTGGCAATTCTATAAGCAATAAAAGTGAACTAAACCACATATGTTTAGCCACTGTTAAACCATAAAGTGTCAGGCAATTGATGAATTTATTGTATTCTTAAATTTTCATAATTTCGAAAGCCAACATCGTAATACCAGACCTCTCTGGGAAACAATCAAAAGCATAACAACAGGACGAATAGATCTACCGCCTTTGCAGAATAATGAAAGGATCGTATTTCAGAGGAAGAAAAAGCGAAGACCTTAACAGAACTTCTAGAAATTGTCTTCAACCCAAACTCCACAGAAGAACCCATAATCAATTCAGAAATAGAAGAGGACTTGGGACTACCTATGTGAACTATTCAAATAAAAATAAAATTCATTTTTTCTTTAGAAGTGGAAAATACCATTAAACTTTCCAAGATCAAGAAAAAAGCGATGTACGACCACATTACGGTCAAAGCATTAAAAGAGCTTCCTCAACAAACAATTGCAATAATAACAGCTACATTTAATGTATCATTAATGTGAGCATAGAATCATTCTTCATTGAAACGAGCTGTTATATTTTCGTTCTGCAAACCAGGCAAAACCCCTAAATCTCCAACCAATTACCCATTAGGTTACTCCTTTCTCTAGAAAACATTTTTGAAAACCTTGTTTTAAAAAAATTTTACGCATACTTGACGAAAAGTAATGTAGTTCCCAATACCCAATGTGGTTTCAGATATAATCCTGAAACTACCCAGCACCTTCTGCGGCTTGTCGATCAAATGGCGAGTTTTAACGATAAAAGCACACAGAATCTCTTTTTAGATATATCAGAACCTTCTTCTTCTTCTCCATTTCAGGGATTAGGCAGAAGTGCCTGTTCCGACTTCGCTCTGCACATC
>BOPP01000065.1:2281936-2329812 GCA_017312745.1 Gryllus bimaculatus | reverse complement strand
GGGGCGCAGGCGCCCTCACGCCGCCCCCAGCGGCCCCGCCCCCCCTCGCCCACGCCCACGCCGAAAATGCAAAAACGCATCCGGGCCAGCGCAGTCCGACGCCGGGCGCGCCGAAATAAACAACAGCGCAGCTGATTGCTTTCACAAGAGTTTCCCATCAAAAAGAGTATGATAAACAGTAATTACTGTCTTTTAGAATCAAGTATAATAATAATTTCGCTCCCACTCGCTTTGTTTTTGAGTCCCATCGCGTCGGTGGGCCCGGGGGTACAGAGCGCCGGAAAGGAAGGGGGCGGGTGCCCTCGGGGGCCAGAAATTGCGCAGCGCCAAAGGACGATCGCAGCGCGCGGATTCGCTCTCGCGTTTTTTTGTTTTTTCTTCTCATTTCGAGTGTAACTGCGCCGCTAATGTGCCGTCTACGAATTTCGCTCGCTCTCGTTCTCTAGGCTGCGGCCCTTTGATCTATCGCGCGCGCTCGCAAAAATAAAACGACCAAACGCCCAGCGCCCAGCGAGTGCGCAAAAGTGTAATACTTGGACGCGCCGCGGCTGGGGGACAATTTTCACTTTCAACGGCAAAATCCCACTATGATTCCACATTCATGTGAAAAATTAATATTGCAAAGTTAATTTTCCATTACGGCCACGGAATATCGCATGCGCAAATTCCTCAATATCGCCATTCCATATGCAGATTCGTTGATGCAATTCCCCTAACCGCAAGGTAACCAATGCGAACCGCGAGGGGTTTGGCGTTTTGCGCGACGAGGGCGGGCGCGCGGCCGGGGCGCGGCGGCCGAATTGTTTAGGAAATTAATTTGGATTTTGTTTAAAACCCTATGTATTTTTGATAAAGGTGTCATTTCCATATCGCGATGACGTGGCGCGCGGAAACTGACTTTTTTTTTTATTTTTCAAAAAAAATGTGTTGCGGTGCGCGCGCCCCGCCGCGCGGTCATTTCAACTATTTTCCATTTCCCGCGGCTTAAGACCCGCCCCTCCCCCCGCCCGTCGATTAATTACACGGGAAACAGTCGCCGGTCACTGAGCGCGGAGGCACATCCGGTCCAGCGCGCGAAGCATTCCAATGGAAACATTTTTACTTTCGTTTGATTAAATTCCAACTTTACTGACGTGTAGCTTATTAGTAGATCATTGTATTCTATCTCACTATTCTACATATTATGTTTACTTCACATCCCTGGGTAGAATAAACATCTGACCGGGAGGTCCCAGATTTCGAGACACGACAGCAGCAGGATTTTCCACACTAGCTAAGTCGAATTAAACCGGTGTCTGAAGGCGAATTCTAAGGGCTGACTTCTCTGATAGGTATTTTTCTGTGGGTTCTCTGACCAACAACAGGGGAATGCCGGAGCAGTTCCCTAACAAAAAGGCCGTGCGATGTTTCCTTATTCTTCCTTATCCAATCCTCACCTCTGACGTACACATACACTTATATGCACTACTCTACCACACATGCCGGGAGACGGGTCGGAAGCTTAGAGCTTCTTCCTGCTGGGGCGGGGTCCCTCTTGGGGGAAACCTGGTTGGGAAAACCCCGCAAGCCGACGTATAGGTTGGCGCGGGATGTCTCCGTCCTGAGGGGAAGATCATCGCCCCCTCCGTGATAAAAACACGCACTACGCTTACGAGACTAATGACCACAAACGCGCCCGAAAACACGAAATAATCAACCAATATTCATAGATCGCTATTATGATTGTCAACTGCCGAATCTCATGGGAAGGAGCGAAAGCTAAGTATGGGCCACGTCAATTAGTCCTTTCAACGAAGCCCATGACAGATCACGCGAGTGTATTAGCAGTCGAGGATCCCTTATAGTAGAAAACCTATTTCCCGACTTTAAAGTAATTGACTTGACAAATAATTGGGAGCCTTTTGACCATCTGATTGATAATTTGGTTTAATTAGTTAGTATATCGGGCTGAAACTAATATCCATACGTAAAATTCAAAGCACATCTTCAATTGTATTTCAACAATGATGTTTTTAATAAATAGATCTAAATAATAAAATAATTACATGAAAAATATTGATTTATTGTGAACATTAATATACAATTGGAAACATTTTCCGAAAATACACTGGTGAATGTCAAAATTGCGAGAAAGAGACATACTATTACAATGAAATTCATTCCACAGATTAGGAATATCACAATATACAAATGATTAGAATTGCAGAACTGTAAAAGCAGTTTGACCTTGAGTATTAAGTACGGTCTGAAGCTTCCACGCACTGCCATCAGAGCCTCTAGATGTGGCATAAATTCAAAGAGAGTCTGGATAAGCTGCTGAGAAACTCACTGCCACGCAGTTTCTATGCGTGACCACAAAGCATCGACAGTAAATGCATGAAGACCGAAGAAGTTGCTGACCGATCATATCCCAGGCATATTCGACGGGCGTCATGTAAGGCGAACGTGCAGGCAAGGAAAGCAGTGGTACCATCGTTCTTCGCAGAAAGCTTGCACATTCCTCACCACGCGTTTACGTGCCTATTGCTGTGTGAGGAGTTGGTGATTTCTGATCAACGAAATTCGACGCAGTGGATGCGTGCCATCAGTCCAGCCATCAGCAGATGTCGTCGAGGCCTCGACGCAGACATAGCAACACCCGTTGCAGTCTTCCAAAGTCGAGTCAACACAGTGGACGACGCCGCACTGTCGGTTACGACCATACGGGCAAGATCGCGGTCATCTCGGACTGTGGTCATATTGTGTGAAGCAGTACCCGCTTGTCACTGTGTACTACCCTCCTCTATCCGCATTCATTTCTATCGTAGCAGCGTGCCCCTTTAGAGCCGCAATGTCTCGGTACGACAAACCCGCTTCTCGGAGACCAATCATTCTGCCCGGTCGAACTCTCTCAGATGCTGATAATGCGCCCTTTGGCGTCGATGAGAAATAACGGCACTTGCTTGCACGTTTCCACGTCGTTTGCTGGCTCCACACCGACTGAGTGTTGCGAAAAACTGACCTGATCCCTCACCCAAAGGAGGCCGCTGCTAGACCAACGTGCACGCCAATCTTTAAGAAAATTTAATCACTTCTTATGTAAACACTGTTCAACACATCCACCGATTTTAATGTGATGCCGACCAATCTTTCTGGGTGTTGCAATTTTCACACACACCAGTGTATATTAAATGTTAATGAAAGGTAGATTAGTGACACACACGTCAATTTGACACAAAGCGCTTAGTAATATTTGCTTTTAATTTCAAGACATTTAGTTTAGACATTTAGAAACAATATTTCAGACGCAGGATTTAACAAGTCACGTTACGAAGAGACGCCATAAATTCATTATTTGATTATGTCTTATTCAGTACATGAACCTGAATCTCTAGTTAACTCGGTCTCATCATGGTTGTTTTTTTCTTTCCAACGTATGTTTGTTGATTGTTTTCGATGTTTTTCTTTTCGAACTTTCCGAAGTTTCTGTGCAATTTATTTTCCCATTTCAATGTAGTTCCTTCACGTCCTGGAAGCTTTTGAAAAGGGCAATAGTCTTCATTAGAAGTCACGTAAATGTACACCATTTATGAAGCTGTCCCATTACTCTTCTCTTAGCAATTAAGTATTATGCGTGCAGTCTGTCTACTTTCAAGTTACGCTTACAAATTCAATTTATGGAACAAAACCTATCAAAGATTTAACAATTACTAAAAGAATTATTAAGAAGCCTGACAAATCATTTTATAGTATATGGAGTTCATTCATTACAGTTAAAGCGAAATAAGGGATCATGCAAGTTACACTTTCAGCAAGAATATGACAGATCTTTTCCCTAACGAAATAATCATCCTCCTATCTTGCAATTTGAAAAAAAAAATAATTTAAACATTTTCAGAAAAAATATAATGTAAAATTATAAAAATACTGTTTTCTATTCATGCTCAAAACTAGAATTAATTAGCATTCACCAATAGAAGTTCTGCTTTTCTTATCCATTCTGTAGATGGTCTGATATATGTGTAGGCAGCAGCAAAAACATCCATAACTCACGAGACTATTATTGTTTTATTATTTCCTTTCTCCCAAGCTTAATACTTACGGACGCGATTCCACTTCATGTTTATAGTAGGGTACTCTACTCGTAGCTTGTGGAAAGCCAACCCGGCAAAACAAAGAATTTTACAAGTCCTATGACTTCAGTTACTGAACACCTGTTTTTGTACTTGTTATATTAAGAAGGATGAAATAAAATGTAAAAAAGAGTATTTTATCATCAGCTAAGAGAGGATATAAAAATCAATACGATTAGAACACTTACCAAAAAATCAAAGATGAAACTGATCTGTTAGGTGAAATATGACATGCCATCCTACAAACTTGACACTGTTTCAATTCTATTGGATCATCCTAATTCTACAAGAGAATACATGTTTTGTAATTAGTTGCTTTAGACGAAAACGTTCCAACCCACAATTTTAGGTGGTATTTAGTTGATATGAATATTAATTAGTAAATAACATAAATAGAAGTTACCAGTGTGACTGGATAGGCAACACATCTTGTTGGCAGCACACGAACTCTTGTGGGGTGGTGTGATGAGATGGGGATAAAATATATATAAATAAAAATATATATTAAAAACTCCTTTAGAACATTACAATATTTTAAATATTTTAATAAAATCAGATTTCACTTCATTAACATAGTACAATACATGTTATTCCGTGTCAAATCGCACAAATTGAAGGAAAATTTGGCCTCGATGGCCCAGACTTTAAACTTTTTTCTACTAAGAGTATAATCAGAAATATAAAAAACAGGTTTTTCACATATATCCAAAGAACGTTTGTCGAGATGTTATTAATTTGCAAAATTTTCAGACCAATACTCGAATCGCTAATGTTTGTGATTCATGTTGTAATCGTGACAGAAATGTAACATTTTGCGACATTTAAGGGCTAAAGTCACTCTTTCATTTTATGCATGTAGTCAATCCCAGCCAAAAATAAAGCATACCATACGTATATGTTATACTTTAATTATATGTATATCTGTATTTATTTACTTGGCTGTCCGGGTGACGCCGCGTCCATAGCAAAGGTGCCGACGTTTCAGTCGCCATTCTGCGACCTTCCTCAGGACGTAATGCCTGAGGAAGGTCGCAGAATGGCGACGGAAACGTCGGCACCTTCGCCATGGACGCGGCGTCACCCGGACAGCCAAGTAAATACTGACTTTGGCCGCGGAAGCCTACGCTCTCACATGTCTGTATTTGCTGCCAAGAGTGCATTAGCACACATTGCATGCTTTTTAAATGTAGTTTTAATTTTAGGCCATTGGCCCTGAAGACTAAGAAGGCTGGAAAAGCGCGCTCTCTGAGCACCGAATGCAGACGCAGGACGACCTGCGCCTCTTGCGGTGCGAAGAGCTGCTCATCCCGCTCCCCATTCAAACTCTGTCTCTGCTCGTGGGCAGCTGCCTCCCCAGAATTCCCCCTCTGCCCACGCTCACGCCAGTTTCATAACCAGTTTGACCTTGAGTATTAAGTACGGTCTGAAGCTGCCACGCGCTGCCATCAGAGCCTCTAGATGTGGCATAGATTCAAAGAGAGCTTGGATATGCTGCTGAGAAACGAAATGCCACGCAGTTTCTGTGTGTGACCATAAAGCATCAACAGTGACTGCCGGAAGACCAGAACGGACAAGTTGCCGACCTATCATATCCCAGGCATATTCGACGGGCGACATGTAAGGCGAACGTGCAGTCAAGGAAAGCAGTGGTACCATCGTTCTTCGCAGAAAGTTTCAGTCGCCATTCTGCGACCTTCCTCAGAGCGTAATGCCTGGAGGGAGGTCGCAGAATGGCGACCGAAACGTCGGTACCTTCGCCATGGACGCGGCGTCAAAATTGTGCAAGAAGATTCCAGAAATAATTCAAACATAAATTCTAATGGTTAATTCGTCTACATCTATATTCTATCTCATACATTTTACGATTCACCGGCTTGGGTGACTCTTTGATATAACTCCAGTGCCTCTGACCGGGTGATCCTGAGGTTCGAGTTTCAACAGCGGAAAGATTTTCGACACTAGCTAGATAGCTACGTCGAATACAGCTGCTGTCTGCTGATGAATTTCCATAGCCGGCTTCTCTGATCGGTAGTTTTTCGTGGTTTCTCTGATCAACACCAAGTGAATGACGGAGCAGTGCCATAACAAAAGGGCCACGAACCGCGCGCTTCCTCTTCCTTATCCTATTGTCAGCCCACCCACATCCTATTCTTACACACACTTTCTCTTGCATGCACTGCGCCACCACACTCGTCGGGAGACTAGTACAACTTGTCGCGGCTGGGGCGGTGCCCCGATATGGGAGGGGGTGTTTTGGGAATACCTCATTAGTCGCCGTGTGCAAGTGGCCTTAGGTTGTAGGTCAGCGCCAGATCTCTCCATCCAGCGGAGGATGATCAACGCAACCTCACGAGAAAAACACACACTACACTTACAGGACTAATGACCCTAGCAGTCGACGCACCCGGGAACATCAATCGTTCAATTTTAATGATGCATTTCCTTTGTGCTGCAGCACTGAGGGCCAATGGAACCAGAACGAGACAGTTCTCTGGGGTGTTCAGAGGCGTGTCTGGCACCACGTGAAGTTCTACGCCTTCAGGGAATTTACAGTCGTATTCTTAGGCACTTCAATTGCACTCTAAAATGAGAGAAGTATCCGACGAGAACGAACGTTCATGCCTTTTTTACATCTCACGTCATGCAGGTTTTACGTGCGTACATGAATGTGCGTATCATTAAAAGTGTATTTGTATATATATATATATATATATATATATATATATACTATTATATATATATATGCCAACTGTGCAGTAATTTCCACACGTAAACGGTGCCTAAATTCATAATTTCTATAATAACCTACACTGAGAATGAAAAAAGTCATGAGATACCTCCTAATATCGTGCTGGACCTCTTTTCGTCAATCGAAATGATACGTCTCGACGCAGACTCGTTGGAAGTCCCCTGCAGAAATATTAAGTTCCCGGTGCAGCATTTTGTACACGAAGTGATCTCTCGATTATGTCTCATAAATGTTCAATGGGATTCATGTCGGGCGATTTGGGTGGCTAAATCATTCGCTCAAATTGTCCAAAATGTTCTTCAAACTAATCGCAAACAATTGTGGCCCGGTGACAAGGCGCAGTGCCATCCATATAACTTCCATCGTTGTTTGGGAACATGACGTCTATAAATGGCTTCAAATGATCTCCAAGTCTATGAACATTACCTTTTCCGTCAATGACCCGTTCAGTTGGACCAGAGAACTCAGTCCATTCAATTTAAAAATAGCCCACTCCATTATGGAGTCACTACCAGCTTTCACAGTGCCTTGTTGACACGTTGAGTCCATGGTTTCGGAGGGTCTGCGCCACGCTCGAAGCCTACCTACAGCTGTTACCAACTGAAATTGCGTCTCATCTGACCAAGTCTATGGTTCATTCGATATGGTCACGAACCCACGAGAGGCACTGCAGGCGATATCGTGCTGTAACCAAAGACACTCGAGTCGATCATCTGCTACCATAGCCCATTAAATCCAAATTTCGCCGCATTGTCCAAAGGGCCACATTCGTCGTAAGGGCAACATTGATATCTTCAATATAAATTCAATTTAAAAAGTATCAAACGGTTTCAATTTAGAATAAAACTAAAAATCTTAGCAATACCTCGCTAATCCGAACCCCATGAATACGAAATTTCGGATAATCCGAACAAAATTCGGGATGGAGGAAAAATAAACAACATAAGTAAAATGATTATTTGTAATGTAGAGAAAGCACTGTACAACTGAACAATTAATTATTGAAACACAAGTTGTCGAAATAAAACGTTTATTATACTGGTAACAACAACGTATATCACTTGTTCTATTAGTAGTAATTTTCACATAGAAAAATTGGTAATCTTCTTTTGACGCAAGGAACTGAATCTTCTTGATGGCGCGATGTAATAATGGATGGCGCAGGATTCTTTGTTTGTAAGTTAGGCTTGCGCCAATTTCCACCACATTGACCCGGGGTGTACGAGTATAATCCCGAAGGCTGCGAACTTCCACTACTTCCGAACAAATAATTGGTAACACTCGTATTTCTGGAAAAAGTGGAATTAGAGAAAAATAAGAAATACGGGTCACCTGTTTACAACCCTAGAGTGCGTTTTGACGTGGAGTGGCTCATAAATACTGCACACCAGTTCTTTACTAACCAAGAATATCAAACACTGTGCTGTTCGTTGACGCTACACGTGAATGACACTGGCGGACGTCCTTTTTTATTGGAGACTCGGGGTCTCTTGGCGTCAGCAGTAATGCACTGAGTATGAGAATTCAGTCGGTACGTGCAGTATGAGAACATGTCGAATAATTATCAAATATTTGCATTATCTCAATCACAATTCACACTGTTTTATGGTTTTTGGAATTTTTCGAGTATTTCCGCAGTATTTAACAAAGCCATTGCCACCTCGCACATTCTCAGAGGCTGCATTTTTTCTATCTGAATGAGAATTAACAACGTAGGTTGATATTTGCGAAAAGGTTTGGGACGTGATAGCGCTGTGTGGGAACGGGGCACGGCGTGGCTTGGGCGCGCTGCTCGGCCGGAGCTCGAACGTGGACTGTGCGGCGAGAGGGCTGTCAGATGTCACGATTTACGCGCTCGGCCAGGGACATAAAAGCGTGCCATCAAGTCCCCTTTATGATCGCCCCCCCCCCTCCGCCCCCGGCAACTGTAGACGCGCGGTGGTGCCTGGTGTTGTTCCGGGAGCGGCGGTCAACGCCCCTGGCGGCGGCGAGGAGTACTATCACTCTGATTGCAGCCGCTCCACCTGCCACATGAAACCAAAGCGTTATTCTATACTCTTATAATTATCAAATATGTACACAGTATTGAGATACGAGTGGCCGTATTGGCTGCCGTCCTGGGTTCGTTACCCTCGTCTGGGAGTCTGATGCTTGTGCGCATGTCCTGTGATGTAACATGTGACTCCTCGTTGCCAGTTGAAACGTCGACTTTTAATGATCCAGCTAAGACCCTTTCCGTATGGTCTTCATCTTCTTCTTTTACACCATTAAGCCCAGACTGCGGTAACTACATGCGGTAACTAACTAGTTCGAGAAAGTTTGAGCTATTCTTTGGCATTACTAGTTCAGTTAAGCTTCTATCGGGTGGTTTTTATTTTATTTTCCGGTCTGAATGAAAGACGTGTGTGATTCATAAGTGATTCTTATTTATTCTTCTATTTTTATTTTGGAAGCATGTTGTAGTTGAAGATTTTAGGCTGTGGGTTCTGATTGTGAACATTGTGAAAATTAACACATCAAAAGTAGAATTTTGAAAGAGATTTTTTTAACATTGTTCTAAAAAATCATATTTTAAAAACATTTATGTACATTTTTAAAAAACACAAGAAGTTTTCGTTTAATATCTGCTTGATGTTAATAAATGTTTTTGAATTCTCCAACCTTCTGAGCAAAGGCCTCATTTTCCTTGAATTCTCTGAATTCTCGAAAATTGAACAAGTTAGATATAGTGAGAGCAATCACCAATTTTTTAAGCTCTGGAATGATTGACTTCACGATGCGGCGATAGGCAACACGTGTGGCGTGCTAACACGATGCACGCGAGTAGGAATCTCGAGGCGGAGAAAATATTTTTTGCTGGTTGAAAACAGTTTTGCAGAGAACAGGTTCATGTAGTTTCATAACATTGTGTAGCCGTAGCAAATAATGCGAGAAGGTGTGTGATGTTGTATCACCACTAATTTTTTTTAGCTTTGGCCGCTCGTAAGTGGAGACTTTTCGTGCACCCCGGCGACATTGGACACCGCGGCTCTCCGCTTGCAAAGCACTTGGCCGCCTTCGGCCTAAGGGCTCAACCAGGGCTGCCAGAAACAGCCGCCCTCGGCCACCCACCCGGGCCACGACTCGACCACGATACGCGTGGAGTCAGGGGGTGGGGGATTCAGAACAGGAGAGGGGCCACGTGCGACCGGATGAAACACATTAACAACAAACCTGATTGCGGTATAAGTCATTTTTTAGTAGTTTTGTTATCCTGGTTCGACAAAATTATGTCTTTTAAGGGTTTTAGGTTACATATTATTAAATAGAATTGTTGAACTTACGTTTCAACAAATATGTATGGTCTTTTAAAAAAATAAAATCGAAATAAGGATACCCAGGATCCGTCCTTTAGAAAAATACATATAAATTAAGAAATATACATATAACGTGTTATGCAGCTAATTAAGGAGTATGTACTAGATGTTTGGAATATGATTTGGTTCCTGGAAAAACATTGACTGATTTAATATTAACCAAGAGTACACAGACGAGCGACTGGACAAAATAAAAGAGAAGAGTGGAAACTGGTGGAAAGTTAAGGACTCCAAGTTTATAGAAGTGGATACTTCTTTTAAAATTCGTTTATTCCACCATTGAGATTATAAAACGTCTCTTAAGAACGCGGTAACGTCTGCGGGAGCGTTGCGTTTTCTAGGCCGCCCCGAAATGCATGTTCCAATTCGCCCACTCAAGGCCATCGCTGGGGGCGGAAGGTACCGCAGATTAGTGCAGGGAAAACCCTAAAAGGAGGGGAAGGAACGGCAGAATACGATGGATTAACTCATCCAATTAAGACCTCTTCTAGACTCGTACAACCACCTCTCGCTCTCAAATGCACAAACGCTATACAAATCACTCATTCGCCCAATACTATTATACGCATGCCCGATCTGGACCAATGCCATCACAACCAATCTGAACAAATTGCAAGTGTTTCAAAACAAATATTTAAGATTAATAGCAAGAGTGCCATGGTTCATTAGTAATAAACAACTACACCTTGATCTAAACATAAATGAAATAACACACCAAATATCATTCCTATCAAACAACTTTTACACAAACTTATCCTTCATAAAGGCATCAACTCACTACAGACTCGGAAAAGATCTCAGATTCAAAACCATAATTTAGATCAGATTCCCGCTCTATGCTTTCCTCCAGATATTCGCAAATGTTGCATAATTCTCCTGAGATGCTTTTTGTTTTCTCTCCCTATATTAAGATTAATTAAGTAAGATTTTAACCTACATTAAGTTCATTAGATTAAGTCATCAAACAACTGTAAAGTTTTTACTGTGAACTAAACATTGTACATCAACAAACAATTAAAAAAAAATAAAAACGATGGATTATACTATACGGCACAAAACTGCGTTTGATGGCTAAGAAATAATGCTCTTACCACAATTACCTGCAACAAACAATTACAGTAGTATTATCCCTTCCCAGCACGTGATACTCCAGTTTTGTAAACATTGACCCTGACTTTTCGCATCCACGAGGTGCAAGCTATTCCTACTAGAGTGAATCATTTGAATATGATTCGTAAAATTTTGTCTAGGTGATTATTGTTCTGTTTGTGATTATTACAATGCGTCCGTTTCAGAGCAAGTTGCATAAGAAAGACCGTCACTGTCAAACGCGTCAAGACGTTCAAAAGTTTGTTTTTTTTATTTTGAGAAGAGAGAAGCAAAGAGATGTGCTAAAAATGTGAAAGCAGTTCTTGGCTGCTGCTATGGATGTTTCGAAAATATCAATTTGTAGAATTAAAAAGGAAATGAATTCTATTGAATCGAGAGAATCCTGTACATTTTCAACTCCGAATAAAGAGAAGAGGCAGAAGAGCGTGGAATCTGCTCTCGACGGTTTCAATGCGACAGTAATGCGCCGCACATTGATTTAATGCACCACTTCAAGAAATCGTTATTTTACTCTGGAAACGGCGCAAACGATAGTAATGAAAGTGACAGTGATGAAAGTTATGATAGTGAGGAAACGGGTGTCAGTGTTAGTGGAAAATACGTAGATGATGAGAGCAGAGCCGGGCCATCAGGTGAATATAGTTTTTCTCCACCACCGAACGAAGACACTAAAGCAAATTAATGTCCAAGTAAGTTTGCTGACGCTTGTGGTGCGATAGGCTCATGTTTTTGGTTTGGGCTGTCGAGCCAGACGGAGCGAGCACTGCCTCCCCACAACTTTCAGCTTCCCCCTCTACTCGAGGATCCCAGCGGCCTCTTTAAAAAAATGTAGCTGTAACAATACAGAAGCTATTCGTATTACTTCCCAGAATAAATATTTGTCTCTGTCATTTAAATGAGAACTTGCGAAAAACTAGTGTTCTGCATTTACTTAAATTAATAATATTCTGATGTAAACACTGCTTAATTTATTGGCAGTTAAAAATGATATCAAATCACTGATAATCAGACAATTCAACTTCCATTGTTAGGGTATATAGAATTGAATACTGACTTATTGTTTTTGTCTTTTCTTTTAAGAACAGGTTCCTTAAACATTTTTATACAGTAAGTAAAAGGTATATAATTATTTTATTTCATATCAAGTAACCGCATTCTTCAAACGACGTTTCGAAAGTTATAGCATCCCCATCTTCATTATGGCAATAGACCAGAAGACGAGGTCCAGGAACTCCCGAAACGTTGTTTCAAGAATGTGTTCTTAAGAGAAAATTACCTTCCTAGGAGTTTATTTCGTGAAATTTGCCGATTATTATGCTCAAATACACACACGCGCTCATTACTTAGCTGTGAGTGAGGAACACATCTAGAGCTGTACTAATTCTCAACTAAAAACAGACACATCACCTAACTTGACAACAAGACAATCCTCATGGGACCGTATTTATTACAATGACGGAGAAGAAGTGAAAGCTTTGAAATTCCCAATTTATAAATCAAAAGTTTTCAATGATATATCTTCTAAAACAGTCCTATAGTTTACTCTAAAATTATTTTTTCTAAAACTCTAAAATATTTCATGCTTCACATGAAATATTGAATTAAACTCATTTTTTGATTATGAAAAAACTAATGCAATTTTACCACTATTGACAATAATACTCATTTTTACCATCGTTTCTGACAAAATTGATTGTTCAAGATTACAAATGTATTTACGGAGCATATCGATGACACACAAGAAAAGTGACACAAGTAAAAAATGCAATTTTGAGTTAAGAAGTTGAAAACGTTCCTCTCACCTCATTTTTATCCAGGAAATCATCATAAATCTGTAAAATTGGCCGGGAGATGGGAGTAATGTCGTTTTGTCATTAGAAGAAAGACAACTGGCAGTTATCTGGAATAGCGTCACAATTTCACTTGAGGTCAGGTAGCTGAAGAGGGAACATGTGAGAGTGTCGAGAAGAAATTCATATCTCTAGTTGTAGCAATATTATTTTAGTGAATTATCAAGAACAGTGTCATATTTCGTCTTATTACATTCGATTACTTAAGTATCAAGATAAAATTAATATATAGTCCTAGTATTATTTTTAAGAAAAGTGTCATATTTCGTCTTATTGCATTCAATTACTAATGGATCAAAATACAGTTAACATACAGTCCTAGTATTATTTTCAAGAAAAGTGTCATATGACGAAGAAGAGGTGATTCTAAAAGGGTTGAAAGCTTGAAAACTGTTCATGGATTCCTAAATCTTGTATATTATTAAGTTTTCCTAGATCGTAGGAATAATCACCTTTGAGTAAAAGTCAATGTAACTCACTCTCAAAATGACAAATTTTCAAATGATTCTCCTAAAAATTATTTATTTTGATGTGTCACTTTTGTTGTGAGCCATCGGTTTTTTTATTAACCAGTGACCTGTAGCTGTCAAGTGCTACTTAACAAAACCACATACATTAGTTTTCCAAAACGTAGCTCACACTCTGCTTAAGAAGAACACATAAAATACACTCTTATACCCCTACAATAAATTGAATATTTAAAAAAAAACAAATTTCACGAATAGTGCGATAACATTGTATAGTACATGTATATATAGAACAACAGTGTTCGTTATATACCACCTATCAAAAACGTAGCTGTTGCAAGACGCAGAACGGGAGTAGCAAAAATTAAAGGCGAGCCGCCTCTTCCTTTCTTCCTTGGAGTCTTGCTATTGTATGATATTAGCTGTGAGCACTGAAGCACTCAATATGACAATTCAGTCGCTACGTGCAAGAGATAAGGGTAATAACGGAATGAATTATTAATATTTTTGGTCAAAATCGAAACTGTTTCGTGTTTTTAGCAGTAATTCGTAGGTATCGTATCTTTGGAACCATAGACACCTCTCGCATTGTCGCAGACTGCTAGTTTCCTTTCAATTTCTACGCGTACTAGTAATATTTAACAGTATAGTAGATAAGAGATAAATTTGTAACGCAGTAGATAATAGACATTGTGTGGTAGTCGCTAGGTGAAATTGGCATATTGAGATGTGCATCGCGTCAAATGTGGATCAAACCAAACATATCAGGAATATGCTACATCTACCTTATTCCTGAAACTGCTCCATTTGTGAATAAAAATGCTAGAAGTTGTCAAAGTAAAATCCTTCAGCCCGTCCTTCATCCATTACGAGGAAAAAACATTCCTGATATTTGCGTAAGAAAAAAAAACCTCCTCTGACATTCCGGAGGCAAATCAACTTCCTAACATTTCGTCCAGGGGCCCTGCAACGTCGCGCAAGTGCCGTGTGCTACGGGCTCCGTCGCGTCGCGTCGCGCCGCGTCGCGTTGCGGTTATTAATATGTAATGCGCGACAGCCGACGGCTGGGGGGAGGAGGGGGAGGGGGGAGCCTGCGGCCGCCACCGCCGCGTTGGCCGACGCGCAATCGATAGCAGCGGCCGCGTATTTGTTATGGAGATAAGTGCGATAGAATCGAATCAAGATGTTAATCCAACGCATCCACACGCACGGACAGTATCGATATCTCGAGAAAACAGCTTGCACACACAACAAACAACAGGCCGGCAGCGGCGGCGGTGGCGGCGGCGTGCCGTCCAATTACAAACTGTTTAATCAAGAAACAACGGGAATAATCCTGCGCGACGCGCGCTTCAATTGTTTAACAAAGCAAACAGGGCGTGCGGCGCCGGCCCGCCTGCGCGTCCGCGAAAAGAGAGATTGCTATCAAATACTCATCACGAGCCCTGCATTTTTTATTTACCTGTATTATTATAATTTTTTTGCGCCGACAGGAAATGAAGAGAAAATATTGATGTTGATCGTGCAAACACTGCTACGCGTCCAGGCGCTGTTTTTCGGGTTTTGTTTTCGGTGGCGACACAAATATGCTTACTGCACACCGAGGGCAGTCGGCGGCCAGGTCGAAAATGAAAACAAAAAGGAGGCTGGCGCGGTTCTGCAGGCTGCCACGAAGGCAACGCATTATGTTTGAAATTTTGAAGAAAATATTTTTTTAAATGTCCATATCTGGGAATCCTTTGGGGAAGCGTCATTTCTGTAGTTTACAAATTTTTTATTGATCTCAGGATTTTTATTTTACTGTAATATTGCAAACCTGGTAAATAGCGACGTTAAAAAAGCTTATAACAATAGTCACAGTACTAATGTGACTGTTATGAAAATATATTTTCAATTTATTCTCATAAAGTCAGCAAAACATTCCTATAACTCCGAAGAAGTGATAAACACCCAATAAATATAATATTTTATCAAATGATTTGTTTCGGTGTGTGGTTAATTTTCATATGAAAAAACTAAGGTGAATAAAATGTACTGATTCAACACCTCTTTCCAACATACCCTGATAGAAAATATGTTTAATATATTTATTCTCAATCACGACAATGCTCATACAAAGTATTGTTATCGAACAACTTTTAAAATTAAAGCAAAACCTTCGGACATTCACAAGACGTTAGTTGTGATGGGCCTCTGATGTTCCAGAGTAGTAAATAGATTTTGATCTATGGGATCTGTAGTTGGAGGTAAGTAACTACATAGTCGCTCTCCAAAAGGCTACACGAAAAGACGAGAAGCGAACCGAATAATTAATTTTTACGACGATTAAAAACAGTTAAGTTTGTGTTGTCAAAATTTTTGAGTGGATATAAAACACAAATTATATCATAATAGAACAAACAAAAATAAAATGTATTTTGTAGCTATTATGTATATCTTGACCTAAAGATTATCATTTAGCACGTGCGTCCTGAGTTTATGTCAGTTGAAAAAACGTACTTATCTTCTGGTCAAATTTTCGGCTGTTTATTACATCATCAGGGCTCCAAAATATTTTTAAGACTATCTAAGATCAACTCTGGACCATGTGCTAATTTCACGTAATGTTTGCCAATTACTAAGGAAACACGAATTTCCAATTACTAAGGTTCATACTAGTTATTTACAATTTATTTCGTTGTCCTGTATTTAACATGAATGTAGATGACGTTATTACTAACTCACAACTACTCGACGCAAACTCGCATAGACATTTGCGCGTTGTGATAGTATTTCGATGCAATATAGTATACCTGTCTATAATAGACTCGTAGTATAGTATTAATATATAATAGACAAGCCGATCCGAGTAGCCGAGATCGCTAAGGCAGAAGTGTCGTGGAGGATCACGGATTCGAATCCGGCCTCGGGGAGGAATGAATTTGTGATCGTGCCTTCATCATCATCCTATGACTTCATTAAAGAGGGGTTAATAATTCCCTGCGCGAGCTGATCCTTGTCGTTAATGGGATGTGCAGTTGACTAATAACAAAAAATGTGCTTGGGTGTCCCCTGAAGTGGGTGGTCAGGAAGGGAATCGGGCCGAAAAAAACATCATCAACTCAGTATGAAAGTGGAGTGTGCGGAAAATTAATAAAAATGACCACATTCCAATTAGAGTTGACACCGTAGAAACTGCAAAATGAAAGGATGTAAAAAATTAGTATATTGTATACATAACGTGTGCAATATACTATAACATACGTATTACAGTATGCACGTACTAATGTCTTTGTGATTTTATTCGTTTTTGTTGTCGTCCGAGCGCGTGTCGGCCTCGCGGATGACTGCTCTGTCGCGAGGGGCTGAGCGCCGACAGGCTGCCGTCGTAGGCCCCGCGCCCGCGCGCCGCGCTGCCCGCCCGCCGCCTGCCCTCTCCTGCGCGGCGCGGCGCGGCGCGGGGCGGCGCGATTTGGCCTACAGCGGCGGCGCTCGGCAGGTGCCACGCCATGAATAGTGCACGCGCCATCAACGAGCGCACACAGTGGACGCCCGCGCCAGGGCCCAACCCCCACCCACACCCGCCAAGGACACGCGCTTGCAAAACGCCCGGTCAGGCTCATCTGCTTATGCTTCTGTAGATCACGGTACATCGCGTGCCTAACAAATACTAGTCATCAAAGAATATTTAATAAGAAGAAATATATAGCTAGTGTTCGGGAACAAGTTAAATCATATTAGGGCTCGAATGATAAACAATTTCGTGCTGTTAAGCAGAAAGTATTGCAAAAATATGAAATTCGCTATATGTTAATTAGAGATTTGTCACATATATATATATATATATATATATATATATATATATATATATATATATATATATATAATATAGATCATGCAATATCGCACGAAGCAACAAAATTTCACAGTCACTAAACAATGACGTCACTCCTTGTGCTGAACCACCATCGAGTTATAAACTGTCATCTAAGGTATGTAAATCGAAAAATATTGTTTCCGTGAAACGCCCTGCGCGCACTTTCTTGGTGAAAAGACGAGGAGCGTGCCCTTTGAGCCCTCGCAGGGCGAGTGGCATGTTAAGAGAGGGGTTGTGATGGATGATGATGATGGTGATGATCGAGCACGGTAAAATGGGAGGTTTGGCCAAGACGCGAAAGTACTGTCCTAATAACCAAGAGCGTATGGTTAGTGAACCTAAAGGAAATCACTACATGATGTCCTATCTCGTATTTAATGTAGTATTGCATCGTGTTTGTATTTTTTTCTCCAGTTAACAACACAAAACAACGTTTCATTACATTAATTGCGAAGATTTTCTCGAAATAACTATTAGCCAATGTGATACAGAAATATTCAAACATGAGACATGAACATTATTTTTTGTAACTGCCGTTCACGTTAGGAATTGTGGTTGCTTGAAAAAATGATACTAGTGAAGCCACTTTTGAAGAAACACAAGAACACAATGATTTTTATTTTTTTCATTATTTCTTTGATTTTACACAATTGAATAAAAATGAAAAGAATACTTACTTTAGAATTGGCGTTGCTTCAACAGCACATACTTTCTCGCATTGAATCAAAATTTGCATTTTTGAAAATTCAGAGTGTTTACCAAAAATTATATGAGTCTTTCTTTAACTTTTTCAGAAAAAAGTGTTTTTATAAGTCGCATAATTTCAAGCAGCAATTTCAAGAAAACTACCCATTTTTTAAAAAATATACATGACGTGTCTTAAAAATAATATTTTAAAAATATATTTCATTAAAGACAAAAAGTCTCCGTCTTCAGTATTGTACTTTTGCAATGTTAACTTATAGGAATTTTCAAAAATACAGAGAGTTAGACAAAAACTTGACAAGCACTAATTTTAAACCTTCATTTTATAAACGAGGAAAATTTTAAGAAAGGTTTGGAGGAGTTTCTGAGAAAAAAATTTAATTGCCTACATTTCACGCAAAATTACATGCAAACTATTAACATTTAATCTCTATCAAAAACTCTACATGACCTTATTTCAAATCTATCTTTAAAAAATGATTTTTTCAGGAAAGTTTCTCTATCTTCAATAATGTAGTTGCAAGAAGACGTCGAGAAAATTGACAACTGCAATCTTCGAAAATTCATGTCTTTCAACAAAAATGAAATCTGCACCATTTTTACAAGCGTTTTTTTCGCCATCCGAGAACAACGTTTAATAGAAAAATGTGAAGTTACTTTTGAGAAAATGTTTAAAATGATCTTGAGACTTCATGAAAGGTACTTTCAAGTATCAAAATATCCACTTGAAACTCAGAAAACCTCAAAATAATTTATATCCATCGAGGAATAGCAATTATGGAGAAAATGGGCTGAATGGTATAGACGCCATCGTTTAACATACAGACGGACAAACAGATCTTTTACCATCAGTATATTTTTTGTTATCAAGGTCCTACGAAACATGGAGTCTAACTACACAACGTGTTCGAGAGAGTAATTTACTTCAAATAGGGACAGTATCCACTTTTTCGTTTCAAGGATATTGGAATAAGTGCTTTTTTGTCCAAAAAATCGCAGTTTTCCTGAGCATGATTACAAAACTTTCTCTTCTTACCAAGTAAGGCAAGAAATTAAAATGAAATGAGAAAATAAACTTTCTTGTTGTAAAACATATTTTACCCTGGAAGCCTTCTTACAGAATCAATACTGTCAAAATAATGACTGAACAATAACCACGGTAACATGAGAATACCAGTCACATAACCTCTTTCTAAATGAAAATATAAATTTAAGTAAATGAAACACTATTCTCACATTGCAAGAATGATATTTAAAATAATTTATCTCATGACCTTACTACATTTTGATAGACGTGGATGCTCCTCTGAGGTGCAACACGTCGTCCGTGACAAAGGAATTTCTATTTAAACGACCACTCTTGCAAGAGAGAAAGCTTTGAATGACTTGACCACCAAACATAAATCAATATTTTATTCATTTTCAAGTGTAAGAGAACACATTGTTTTGATTCTAAATGTATGCTGAGCTATTGCAGCTGGGTATTAAAAAAATCAAAATTCTTTTAACCCGTTAGACGTTGTTCATTGTCAAAACAAAGATATTGTATAAGAAGAAGTAAATAATGTAGTTTTGCTTGTTGTTGAATCTAATAACACTGATTTGGTGAAATTAGTACCTGAAAGAAAAACAATGTTGTTTGCAATTATAATTACTAAAATCGTAAGATGTTTTCCAAAGTAGTGCTTATCGACACACAATTAATCTGGAACCTAAATATTTTTCAGAAGAAGTAAAATTACTACGTGTTCACGTATCAAAACGTATACCAATATCAAATAATCACACTTCAAAAACTTTTGTTGGGATGAATCGTCTACATGGCTATAGATAACTATTTCACGTCCTCCAGTGAAAAAAAAACGAATTGCATTACAATTACTTAGTCACATACCATTTTCATGGTATAGAGAAAATTATATAAGACTGCAGTAACAACCAATTTTTCTAAAAAAAAATCATATTGTAAGATCTTCAAGCTCAAAGATCGGATAATTGTTGTTCCTACACGTAGTAAAGTGTACATAAGTAAACACGTTGTATACTCAGAATGCAATTTGTGAGTTCTTGATGTTGAAAACGTAGTTTAGAGCAAAATGTCTACCCCTCCATCTATCTAAGAACAACGCTAACTCTAAATCTTTAGTTGAAATTCTCACCAAAATTGAGTTCCTCCGATCAGTCTGGTTGATGTTGCGGTCTCTGCAATTAAAAACATAAATTTTGATTTCTAAGGTTACTTTACGTGTCGCCTCAAAATTGTCAAAAGTTTCATATATAACCCATTTTTTTTCATTTAATTTTCCCCTCAAATATAGCAAAATACGTTTATGAAAATGGTGCACATTCGGGTTTATATAAACGCCCTGAATTATCAAAAATTGAAAACGTTTTAGAAAATGTGAAAAATAATGCACAATTGTAGCACCACTAGATTTAATTTATTTAATGTATTTTAAGTACTTCTTTATGAAATTTAATTCAACCATCTGGATGTGCAAATGCATTCATTTCCATTTGATCGTTGTCAACACCTTGACTGAAATAATGGCCCAAGCTTTCATCAACAAATGAATATAATTATCGGTCTCCTGCTAATAAAACTGTTCGCTGGAACTCTCTTAATTGCACTAAATGGCTCAAAATTAGTGTGGCAGCGCTTCTCCATCGCATCAAGGACGGCAAAACAAAACAAAAAGCGATAGAGCGAAGAAAGAAATCCAAGGACAGACCTACATAATCGTACAACTGCATATAAAGAACGAACAATGGTTTCTCCACGAGAAGTTGCTTGTGATACGGAGGTATCCTTCCCTTTTACATTCTTGCTACAGCGTGAGAGAATGTTATGTAATTCTGCGCGAAAAACGGCGAGTTTTCGGCAGAACAAATTTTATTACAGGGCCCTGGTAACGAAAAAGTGTATAAAACGTGTTGCTAAATTGAGAAAAAAATCCTCTAACACGTGGTGTAGTCAGAATTCATGTTTTCTGGGTCTTGATACTCAAAAATCGAATGCCGGCAAAACGTCTGTTTGTTTCAACCGTCCGTCCGTCTATGAACAACGCTAGCGGCTAAACCGTTCGGCCAATTATCGCCAGGATTAATATTCCCCAGTTGATCTGGTTGATGTCGCGGCTCCTTGGATTTGACCCCGATATTTCAATTTTGGGGAATACTTTACATGAACTCTTTAGGACATTTTCCAAATTTTCATACAAATGGCCACAACGTTTTTTGAATAAATTTTGTTATTGGATAGTGTGATGGACGTTTAAAAGAATAGTGCATAACTCAAATACAGCAAAAACTCTTATTGTTCAAAAATTGCAAAAGTTCAAAATTTTTTCGGAGTCTTCCTACAACTAAAATATCAAAGATAGAAATGTGTTTCCCGTAATGAAATCTGTTCCTTAAAGATATATTTTGAAATAAGGTCATATACAATTTTTCGAAAATTAGGGTACTTTTTGCGTAATTTTGAGTGAAAATATGGACGAGAAAGTCCGTGCTGTTTTAGAACCACTACTTCAACATAAAAAGCCAGCATATAAGACATCATTCAAAAAGATTATGAACAGGTTTACGTGTAAAAGGAGGTTAGGTTTCTCGAATATTATGTTAGGTGTACGTTCAACAGTCTCCTCACATCAAGAGACGAAGCCGAGTGTGTGACATTACCATTCCCCAAGATGTTATCTCAGGGCATAAGACCAAATAAAAGAAGATAGTACTTTTAGCTCTATATTTTGGATATGTTGATGTAAAAAAATGAAAAAGAATGCTGATGCTTGGCCCCATTAAAAGACTATCAGAGGAAACGACCGGAAAGATAGAAATTAACGTTTCACTAACTTACGACTGTTGTATTTGGCGTATACGAAAAAGAAACCTAGATTGAAAGTTTTAGAAGTTATAGCAGAGTACTGGCAGTTAAAATAAGGTTTTGGCGAGTCCAACACTGTTAGAGAGCTTTGAGGAGAATAGGCAAACTTAAAACAAAGAGCAGTTGATTGTAACCGAGCTAATGTCCGAGGAGGAACAAAATAAAATAGATTGCTTCAGATCAGGGTAAAATTCCCTGAACATTCCGCGTCTGTGAATGGTGTTAGTAGCATAAGGGAAGGAACAGGAACATTGCGTTCTCTCCGAAGTCAATGTCCTTCGGGTGAGGGGCCGACCTGTTCAGTTGGTGCTCCTGCTGTTGACTGGCGCCACCGAAGGCTGGGGTCGAATCTCGGCCGAAAATCTTAATTGCTTCGGCGCGATGAACGCCGAGCCAGGGAAGGGAGGGGCGGCGCAAGACGGGAGCCCCATTGAGTGCCCCCCCCCCGAGCTCCATTCACCTGCCGCTAGATAGCATCACTAGCGCCCCCCCCACCGCCCACGCCTCTCGTCGCACGAGGCTTATTGCTACTTGCCAGTTCACCGAAGTTTATTATTATTATTATTATTATTATTATTATTATTATTATTATTATTATTATTATTATTATTATTATTATTATCATTATCATTATTATTATTATTATTATTACTGTCTTTATTATTAATATTATTATTGTTATTATGCCCATCGGATGGCTACTTGACAGCGTATTACCTTTCCATAGTAGGATCCCGGTTTCGATTTTCGGTTGGAGCAATAACCGAGCTGTAGCTTTTTATTACAATCGTGTAAGTTTATATAACCGAGTGGTGAAAGAAATGGCGAGGTAGGCCAAGTACAAATAAGCTAGGTAAAGTAATGGTAGTTCGTCATGCCTGACTCCCTACCCCTTGGTCAGTACAATAAACACCAGGGGCCAGACTTGGGAACATTGCTAGCTGGCAAAAGTCGTATTAAGCCGACTCTAAAAATTGCAATTACATAATTCTTTGTTGTTTTAATAAAGTTAATAATAAGGTTATAAATAATTTTAATTACAATTATCATTATTATTATTATTATTATTATTATTTTATTGCTATTAATATTTTTTAAATGTACGCTAAATCGTTTCCTTCGTGAAAGTAAGACAGGGACCTCATGCTCATTCTCATTCTTTTTCCTCAATCATTCTCTCTTCCTGTCATTCCAAAACTCATTTCATCATTTCACATGTTACTTTCTCGCCTCACTTCGTAAGAAGAGTAGTAGTAGTGTAGTAATCGTGCTCCGCATAACGGCGAATTTGCGTCGTAAAAGCTGTTATTGCCGAGCCCTAAAATTGAATTAATCTTGTTTCCAATGTCCAATAAAATACTTCCTCTAACACGTTGTGTAGTCAGAATTCATATTTGGTGAATCATTGACACCCAAAAACAATTGGTGGCAAAACGTCTGTCTGTCGATGGTCAATGCTACTGCGTAAATCGTGCAGCCGATGTTCACCAAAATTGATATTCCTCGATCGGTTTAAATGAACCCAAGGTTTCCGGATTTGAAACGGATGTCTTTATTTTGGAAGTACCCTACATCAAGTCTCCACAGAACAGTCGAAAGAACGGTGCGCACCTCATTTCGTTGAATTCACTTTCGTTCACTTGAAGTTCGAACTTTATTCGGCGTCTTTCTACAACTACAATATTCAAGTTAGAGATTCTTTGCCTAGTAAAATGTGTTCTTTTAGGACGTCTTGAAGTAAGGATATGAACAATTTTTGGAAAATATTAGTACTTTTACGTAATTTTGAGTAAAATATAGATAATTTGTAAACATTTTTTTTCAAGAACGGCTCCAAACTTTTTCTTTAAATTTTCTTTTCGTATGTATAAAAGGACAGTAAAAAATCATGCCAACCTCGTTTCCGGCGAACTTTATGTATTTTTGAAACTTGCAAAAAGTTAACATTTCAAATTTGCAGATAGAGATGTTCGCCTTAAACATAATCAATTCCAAAAGAATAGCTCTTTAAAAAAGTCATGCACAGGGATAAAAAAAAGGGACGCTTAAAAGAATGACGCAGGTGCCATTGAGGTTCAAGTCTCTGAATTTTCGGAAATTGTTTTTTAGAAGAAAAGGAAAGACAATGAAATGTTTAACCGTCTGCCTAAGCTAGTACAGAAGAGCGATTGCGTGATCCTAGTGGTAAAGTGGATGGCGCCCTAACTCCATGAACCTGAATTCAAGTCCCGGCGGATCAAAACATTTTTGCAGGTTCATGTTTAGAATAATATTGCGGAAGCGTTACAATTAATACGAGAAAATATGTGTTGTTAAAGCATCTTATGGTTTCTTCTTTCTCTCCACGGTTCAGTTAGAACTGACCTTATTTTATCTTCTGCCTCTGAATCCTTCTTACCACCTTCTGTATCCCAGTTCATATTTTTACTTTACTTGTTACTATTTGCATGTTTTTTTTTGTTTGTAAAGAATTTTCTTAGAAAACCTACATATTCTCTTTAGCTCACACCGCGTGTCAATTTTGAACTGACATACAGATCTGTCGTACGAGGTGGACGTCATGTCATCGACGAACAGGAGTAAACGGAAGGAGTATATTTTCGATCATAAGCAGATATCCATCCCAGTCGGACGATGACACCAAGTGAGATGGTTGTGTGTACAACACACTAAATTTCCCACTTGGCACTCCACGCATTTTTTTACTTTCTCGCTACGGAGTAGAGAAAGTTATGTATTGCTTCGCGAAAAAACTGTGAATTTTCTGCAGAAAACTCTTTAAAGAGCCCTGGTAATGAAAAAATGCATAAATCCAATTGCTTAATTTACGGAGAGATATCCTCAACATAGTGTATCCATAATTCATGTTTTGTGTGTCCTTGATACCGGAAAATCGAAGGACGGCAAAACGTCAGTCTGTCCGTCCGTCTGTCTATCCGTCGCTCTGTGTGTACGTGTCCGTCTGTCTGTCCGTCTATTTCTCTGTCCGTCTGTCTGTTTTTCCGTCTATCTGTCCGTCCGTCTGTGAACAACGCTAGCGAATGAACCGTTCGACTGATTTTCTAGAAAATTTATATTCTTCCATCGTTCTGGCTGATGTCAGGCACAGCAAAATCAAAAAATCCTCTCTGATAGAGAATTTCTACAAATATTTTGGCTAAATCTCCTAAACTGAATAAATTGCCTAGTACGTCAGCCTGACACTGAAGAAACCTTGAAATGGCTGCGCAGTGAGACAGTACATCTCGGGCTGAGGACCCTCAGCCGAGCGGGTGATTGAGATGCAGAACTCCTAGTCGACCGACAAAAAGCGAAGCGGCACTCGCAGTGCCCGTCTCCTTCAGGCGCTCTGGCGGCCATAGCGGGCGGGGCAGCGCGGAGCGGGAAAGGGCGGAGCGAACTGGGGGCGGGGTGGGACACGGGAGGGCGGTACGGGAAGGGTGAGGTGGAGCCGGGGCGGAAAGGGGAGGGTGGAGCGGGGTACGGCGGAGACTGGGGGAAGACAGAGCTGGCCGGGGGTTGGGAGAGCGACACGGTAGGGACGGTGCGCGGCAGGGTATAGGTGGGGGCGGGGCAGGAGCGGGGGCAGAAGTGCGCGCGGGCGCAGGGTAGATGCTTGGCGGGTGATTGTTGGGGCTGGTGTTGGGGTAGGATCGCGGGGCGGAATAAGAGTGTGGGGTGGGGCAAGGATGGGCGTGGGCGGAGGCGGCGGGCCAAGGTGTTTGGGACGGGGTGGGTTGGTGTGTGGGTGAGGCGCGGTGAGGAGGGCCGAGGGGGCAGGTGGGGCAGCGGATGGACATGCCGGGGGCGGGGCGGGCAGCGCAGGGTGTTCTTGGGACGGGGTGGGTTGGGAGGTGGGTGAGGCGCGGCGGGGCCGACGAGGGGGCGGTGGGGCAAGGATGGACAGGAGGGGCGGGCGGGCTAGCAGCAGGTGTTTTGACGGGTTGGGTTGGGAGGTGGGAAAGGCGCGGCGGGGGCGGGACTGAGGGGGCGAGTGGGCAGGGATGACATGCGTGGGGGCGGGGTCGGGGCATGCGCAGGGTGTTGTTAGGGACGGGTGGTTTGTGGAGGTGGGGGTGAAGCCGCGGGCGGGGCGGCGACTGAGGGGCGGGGTGGGTGCAGGCGGGGCGTGCGAGGCGGTGTTGGGGGGACTGTGGGGGAGCGTGAGGCGACGAGAGCTCCGCGCCTCGGGAATTCGTCTCCAGCGGCGGCAACCGCGCACAAAACGGAACACGCCTGGCGCCAAAGTAGCTGGGCGCGGGGGGGGAGGGGTGGCAAGGCAATTAATCGGCGCTGTTTTTGTGCGCGGGCCGGCGGCGCTCGGTCAACGGGCGCGGCGGCGCCGATCCGCGAGAAATTGATCGTTCTGTTTGCGGCCGCCGCCGCCCCCCCCCTCCCTCAACGACGCCGCGGCCGCACCAATTCCCACTTTGCCACCGAGAGAGCGAGCATTTGGAGATTCACCATTTGGAGCGTCAACGGCTAGCCCCATAAGTGTAGTGGGTGTTTTCGTAGCGGAAGGTGGCGGTGACCTCCCGCTGGATGGTCAGATCCGGCGCCGACATATACGTCGGCTTGCGGAAGATTTCCATCTCCAGGTATCTCCCTCGCGCGTGGCACAACCCCTGCCGTCACAAGCTCTAGGCTCCCGACTGGTCTCCGGACGTGAGTGATAGTAGAGTATGTGCAAGGGCAGTGTGTCTAAGCAAGGGACGAAGGACGGAAGGGCCAGGAGGAAACTAGAATGAGGAAGGAAAGATTACACACGGTTCATGGGTCGTTTGAGAATGTAGTGCTCCGGTATTAACCTGGTATGTAGCAGAGAAACAAAGGAAAACTATCAATCAGCTAACCACTAGAACTATCCTCCAGTCAGTGTCTAAATTCGACGCAGCTGAATAGGTATACATAGGTATATATAGGTATATATATATATATATATATATATATATATATATATATATATATATATATATATATAGGTATACACTGACAGGGACGTAAACCCTACAACCGCTCGCTCAAAAAAACTAAAGCAGCGACTAGAGCTGGCGAAACGCACTGCATTATCGATCGTTCTAGCTCGCTGAGTTTCGTATTCTCGGAGAGCGAACGCGCTCCTTATCGTAATCCATACGTCGGCCACAGTCAAGTCTTGACGGCACCTCTCATTCTTGACTGTTCTCGGTAGTATCGGCGGATCGTTCTCTGTAGGCTGAGTTCTTCTGGTTCAGCGACTTTCGTTTGTCAGAAGCACAACGAGCTCTCTTACAAAGGGGAAAATTACTTAATACAGAACTTTAATTACTTTTAATAATACAAATAATTTTCAATATATTTTGAATGACATAACTTTCTTGCTCACGGAGATTCAATTGCGGTAACTATGAATAGGTTTGTGTCATGCCTTGTACGATCGAATTACAATTCAGTTTTCGTCGTGGTGCATTCCATACAATTTGGTATAAATTATTCGGTTATACCTGATTAAAAATGAATAAATTATGGGTTTAATATTTTTATTAGAAACACGTCAGCGATCAACTGAGTGGGGAGATCGGTGGACGCCTCAATTTCTTTCGTTTCCCATTCGTTATAAATCGTTTCTTTTTCTCCCATCGAAACAGACCTAATGTCGTAATCATTCGTTCTCGATAATGGCAATGCCGGCACTAGCAGTCTTGGTGCTTTCGCCGAGAACGAACGGAACTGGATGTCTTTGTATCGGCATTAGTAGCAAAAATTATCATTGACCCATTTCATCTGGTCTACGTTTTGAAACATTACGGATTTTAATTCGGAAATACACATTGAACATTTTACTCATTGAATATATTCCAGTTCCCCAAATGGGTTTTCCTTTCACAACGAAATTCGCATTGTATAGGCAGGTCGTATGTTTTTCGTATCTGAGGGGTGGGATCTGCCTTTGGTTCGTCTTGACGTTTCGTAAGCACAAAAGGAAACCCCTTACACAGATTCAATGAACTCGTAGTTCAATCGTGTAAAGATGCTAAAATTTAAATCCATAAAGTCGGCTTTGTACGGACAATAGATAGGGAAATTTCTGTGTTTCACAACGGTATGAGCTGCATGAACGTACATACTTTTATTTAAAAGTAAAATTGCATACAACTGCAAAATTAGAACCGTTGGAGTGATTTCTTCTAACTTTGATGCGAATAATTTTAGGCGACCAATATTCAAAATAGTGTAGTTACGATTCCAAACGTTTCCTTATAATGTACTTTGTTTCACAAAAAAATATACAGATTTGCTTTCGGGCATCCACAATCTATCTATGCTATCCTAACCGTTAATATCAAAATATGAAACAAGCGAACCATGAGGAGGAACTACGAGACTACGTGGCCTTCGACTTGTTTGTTAGGTTTCTGCCCTGGCATTTGCCAGGTAGGTATCACTGTACAAAACTACCGATCGAAGCAGTAGGTCGTTAAAATTCTCCCTCAGACAGCGATTGAATTCGGCCCAGCAATCTAGCTAGAATCACACTGACGGATCTGGAACTCTAGGTCCGCTCTGTCATAGACGCTGCAACGGTTGTCACTTGGTCATCTCAGTCGCCAACCAACCATTGAGCCATTCACCTGTGAAAAGGGCAGCAAAAGCAAGTACTTTGACCGTGGGACACAGGTGAGCTCCGAGCGTCAATGCTCGTTTGGTCGTCCTACTGTGGCTGGATCGTAAGAGGGGGGGCGATCGTAGCGCTGCCTGACGTCGCCCGGAGCAAACACGGGGGCCACGCGCGGGAGACCCAGAGCCCGTCGCAGGAGACTTTCTGGCGACGCCTTTCGCGTAATAGTTTACTTATAGTTCAATGCTGGTAAAATCCAAAAGGAGGTTTCTTGATCACAACATTATTGCGAACATTGTTGCAACCACAGCCACTGTAATCAATATTTCCACGCAGTTTCACAATATATCAAAACAAGATGTCATTGGTCTTCTAGAAGAATTCTCTATTAGTGTCTCTTTCTCTACCCGTAATCGTCATCACAATAAAAGCGATAGCTTAGTATGGTAATGTATGATGTCATAAATTACGATAAAACATCAGCGACCAATATGCCTCTGAACACGCAGCCAAACCAAAGCTATCATCTCGCACTTTATTTTACGTTTGCATCCATTTGTCGGCGGTCTCCGACAGCGGAACTCTCACTTTAAAAAGCGGAACTCTCACTGTATCTGCGAATATCGTGGCAGACCTCGACACAGCTACATCACTGCTGTAATTAACATTCTTCCTTTACATCTCTCACCAAATGACAGATTTCTGTTTTCGAATCAGTTTCCTTGCCGTCTCCATCCTTTTGAATGTACTCCCGTTGTCATTATCGTGGTTTCTACTTCATACAATTTCCCACAAGAGACAGCAGCACTACAACCGGAAAGAGTCCACTCTTCTATCTTTCTTGGAGAAAACTCCTTTGGGTGATTTTGGGTGATTTCTCTCAACTGAGTTGGATGGTGAGATCCGGCACCGACCTACCGTCAGCAAGCGAAGTCTTCCCCAACTAGGTATCTCCCACCAGCTGGACACCGCCACAGCTTAGACAAGTTCTAGGCTTCCGACCGATCTCCCGGTTCATGTAGTAGTATAGTATAGTGCACGCTAGTGTAAGTGAGCGAAAGTAATGAATGAGGATAGAACAAGAAAGAGGAAGGAAATATCGTGAACGGTCCGTGGCCCGTTTGTTAGGGTACTACTTCCGCATTTGCCTGGTGTTCATTAGAGAAACCACGAAAAACTACCGTTCACAATACCCGGTCGCTAGAATACTCCTCGAGACCGCGGCTGAATTTGATCTCGCTGAATAGCTAGTGACGAAAATTCTGTCTCCGTCGCGTCTCGACCCTAGGACATCCCGGTTAGAGGTACTGCCGTGACATCAATTGATATCTTGAGCAACTTAAGTCATTTAGAGGAGAAAGAACCCTCGCTTTGGAAACCCCTACAAGAGTAAATATTTATTATTTTATGACATTTAATAGGTAATTATTGCACATATAAGTAACATAAATTGTGGCTAGGCTGAAGCCCTTTAAGCCATTAAAAAACCTACATCCAAAAGAATTTTAACCTTTCAAATACTGAAATTCGTCGCATATGGTCTTTCCATTGCTTCAAAGCCGCCGATTAGAGACATTATGAAGGAAAAAATAACCCTGAAAGGGAGAAAACCTGCTGTCAGAAGACGAGTACATTCAAATCTACCTTATTCAAATTTATCTTACTTATTTCCAGGCGCGGACGCTAAGTATTTTCCTCCCAATCTGTCGCCTCCTCAGCACCTGAAATGAAACATCGTCACAAAAGATTGTCCACATCCTCGCCTCTTTGCTTACTTCTCGGACACCCACTCCCCCTGTAACGTTATATTAAAGGAGAGACGGTTAGGACTCCCTTAGAGAAGAATGGCACTCGGTTTAGACGGGTTAGACTCGGTCTTAAGCTTAACGACTATACCTGAAATGATGGGATTTCAAGGATGGGTAACTAACTCTAAATGTGATGAATACTAACAAAAATGAATGATGAAACAATGGTGGGATGAGTATGAGGGGAAGAATGGAAGAGCCTTCTTTGTCCAGCAGAAATTTCACATGTTTCGGCCGGGATTTGCACCCCGGAAGACAGAGGAGGCAGCTGAGCGGTTTGGTCATTCCAGCACGTGTGGCCCGTCCAGAAGCCCCTCCGCGGCGGCGGCGCCTGCTGGTGCGCTGGTGCGCGCAGCGGAGAGCGCTTATCGCGCGCCCGGCAGCCCAGACACGCGCGCGCCGCCGCCGCCGCAATTTCAAATAAGAAGGCGATTAATTAATTGCTCTCTTGATTGGAGATCGCGCGCGGCCGTTTGGCCCTCTCTCGCCGCCGTCCCCCTCCCCCTCCCCCACCCCGTCCAGGAATTTCCGGCCACTGCCGCCTCCCCGCGCCCGCGCCGCGCTCCTCTTTTTCTGACGCTAAAATTATATTCCTACGTTATCGTGCGACGTGTAATACATTGGCTTGCACCATGGTACGCCGGGGGGCGGCACGGGCCATCGGCTACCGGCGGCAGGGAGATTCGGCTGCCGATGATTGCTTTTTTACTGGCTGAGTTCCTCTTGCCCCCGGTGGAATGTTTTCTTGCGTTATCGTTATGAGGTGCTGCATGTCTACTTTGACAATGGTTCGCTGCACCCGGGGACGGGGAACGCTTGCTACCGGGAAGTTACTGAGCCGGTTGCCCGCACGACTGCTGTAAACAACACAGAGATGGAAATGATAGCACTTAGGAACAACTTTTTGCTGTAATGTTATGTTTCAAATTTTGCTTTAGAGTCCCTATCAAATTCCACTTCGTTTAAAGCTTTTTCTAAATAAAATAAAAATTGTCTTTGTTGAGGCATTATACACTCCAATGATGATGATGATGATGATAATGAAAAAGAAGAAAAAGAAGAGGAAGAAGAAGGAGGTGGAGAAAGAGGAAAAGAAAAAGAACAATAGGTCATTAATAATTCTTCAATTTTCCTCCCAAGCACTTTTTTGAAATAAATAGTGTCAATGCAGACCACTCCAAAATCAAAAGAAGATCAAATCATTTCGAAAACCTTCAAGAAGCATTGCATTACAATGAGAAAAAAAGCACTGCACGTTGAAAAACTGCTTAAAATAATGTTCATGTACATCATCTTGAATGAAATATGACAATATTGCGAACCAGCACAGAGTGATATCAATATTTTTAATATATTATGTCAAAATAAATGAAAGCAAAACAGTAGCATAAGAATATTCAGATATATGAAATTCAAGGCTGAATACTTGTTTTATAACTGAAAACAAACTCAGAAAGGATGTGTCATTTTCATACCATTGAGGAAAAGGGCTATCTATTTATTTCACTAAAAATATGAAGCGTAATTTTCTATATTTTTTTCTGTTGCAGATGAAACACTTTTAGGTTAATAATATTAAGTAACAATACCTTACGTGAACAGTTAATTAGCTAAATACATATAAAGTATTGAAATTTTATCCGTCCACAGTTCAAAGTTATTAACGGATACGGTAATAGAGGTTTTTATTTGGGTAACTTAATAATATTGACACATACGTTTCTTTATAAAATGATTAAAATCACATAAACAAGGAAACATTGCAATGGTGAATAACATTACACTGAACTGAAAGTTTTTCTCCAAAATTACTTCTTTCGGCATCTTCATAAAACATTCTATGCTGTTAGTTCGTTAGTTCTATTCTGTTCAGGTCTTTCTTTTTCTGACAGTTGCAGAGTAAATGGAAGTCGACAATAATTAGCTATTATGTCTTTAGTTACGCTTCTAAGAAAATACTGCAATTGGATTATTCCAATCATTGCAACTATACGAATTCGAGGACCTGCAATTTCTTTTATTGTTGGAAATATATCAAATACAGCTTCAACATTATTTTCAAAATGTTCTCAATATTGCCTCGAAATGTTTGGTTTATTTTTTCTCTCGGATAGAACAAAAGGCACTTAACCAATGGTAAAAATCCAATTTGCGCTGAATTTTCTGAATTAAAAAAATGAATTAGTTTTTGGTGTCATCCTTCTGCGATGGAACTTAAAATTAAGATTTAATGATATTGTTTTTTCATAAGAGATATTTAAATGGCATTATGCTTACTTTCTTCAAAATAAGAGTAGTATTTGCAAAAAATACGTAAAATAAAGGCAATTTTAAAAATAATATTTTCTCAAAATTGGCTTAAACTTTTTCTTTATTTTTTCTCTGATAGAACAAATTTTGCGTGTAAACACAAAGTCTAATTTTAGTCTAATTAAGTCTAATTTTTGTTGAAATTTCTGAATTTTCGAAAATTGCAAAACTTTGAAATAAGGAGAGATAGTACGTGCTATGGAAGTACCATTAGTGTTATTTGAACAACACCACGCGCAGGAGCAGAAAATGTCAACCATTTTGCTTTTTAGATATCCGAAGTTTGGTTGTACAAAGAAATGCTGCAAGATCATGCTTAAATAAAAAAGTGGTCTACAACAGCACATTTTCTCTCATTATTTTTAAAGATTATGTAAGATTATAATACTACACGAACTTGCAAAACTGTTTACATTTAAAAATAAATACATTTTCAAAAAAGTACAAAAATATTTACATTTTCTTCTCAAAAATTAATTTGAAGTTTCTTAGCTGGAAAAAGTCCTTCTCATTTTCTACATATTTCACATGTGATATTATCATTACGTTAAGACATTGTACAACATATGCAGAGTACTAGTAAATATGAACTTTTCAAACTTAGGTCACTTACCGCAATGAACGGATTCACTTTCTCTGATACATGAAACTGACCCTTCAGAGCGCTGCCACTCTAGACGGTTCGTAAGCGTTAAAACTTTTCGGAAATGTACCTCATGCCTCTTATGATCAAACTATCCAGAAATGTGACTGAGTTCTGTTTCTTATTTATGTTGTTGGGCTTGAAACGCAGAAATAGCATTTAAATCCATATTTACTTATAGTCATTAGTAGTAAGTGCATAAACTCTGAATTAAAAATTAGTCCTTCTGAAGAAACGTTATTAAGCTGATCACCCTCTTGGTCTCTCAAAATCAAAGACTATCGTTTCTCATTATGTCCAAAAAATCAGTGTCTCATTTATAAAACCATAAAATTTAATGAAAAGAGAGGGATTGCAGAATTAATAACTTTACTTTTTTTACGAAGCAAATTAATGATCTCGTTTAATTAATTAAGTACACGGCACGGTGCACACTGCTGATACACGACAAGGGGGACGCTGTACAAGGATGTATCCTCAGCGCGCATGGCTTGTTCTAAAAGATGAAGGATATAAACCGTACCATTTCCAGAGGATCCTGGAGATGCGGGGAGAGGATATGTTCGAGTAGCTTCCTGTGAGTGGCTTCTTTAGCAGAACGCAGGTAATGCATCGTTAGGGGCTTTGTGATGAAGCACATTTTCACGTGTGGGTATTGTGAATTTACACAACCTACACACGTGGTCAACTGAAAATCTACACGCAACGAGGGAAATCCGACATTAGCAGAAGTTTTCTGCAAATGTTTGGGCTGGCATCGTTGGAGATCACCTTTGGGCACATGTTTTTCCAGACTGATTCTTTGGAAGGACGAACTTGCGCTTTCTACAAGAAGGCCTTCCTGGTTTATTAAACTTGTAAAACTTGCCACGCGTGCGCATATGTTGCATGCATGCCACGGTGACGGCTCTTTTGTAGAGTGCCGTACGCAACCATCTAAGTAAACAATATGGTCAGGGGGATAGGTCGAGGGGGGCTTGTGGCGTGGCCACCGCTTTCACAAGACCTCAACCTTTTAGACGTTTTCTCCTGGGGACACTTGAAAATCATTGTGTACGCAACTCTAGTGGAAACAGCAGATGAGATATGGGTGAGAATAGTTCACGCATCGGACATCGTTCGAAGTACCAACGTATACGCAACATGCTGTTGCGTATACGCATCGAGGGCTCTTGCGGCGCGTGTAGAGGTGCGGAGGTTGTTCAGGTGGTAATTTCGAACACCTGTTGTAAAGAATAATAAAATAACACTGCTGTACTGTAACAGAATCGGTAATTTAATACATAAAAGTCACAGGTTTTTGTAATAATAAAAGAAGAACAATTTTATTAATTGTTACCTCTATTTTTATTTCATTCATCGTCAACACAGCTTAACAATATTTAATATACTGCTTTCTTTGCTGTGTCATAGCTTTTTTGAATTTGGAATGTACGTTTAAATGTATGTTCTGAATTTTGCCTTTACCAACACAATTTTGTTTCTTCCAGCGACAGCCGATTACGCTTTACGTCTCGATGGGACCGCTATTCCACAATACACTAGACACCAACACACTTGAGAGCTCCTCTAAACTGGGGTCAGCAGAACGCAAGGCCCTCCGTGACAACATATTCATGAGAGACAAGAGACCAACAAGCATACTCAAGGCGGGTTTCGAACCCTTCGGACCAAAGCTCTGAGACGGCACACGCTCTTAGCCACCTCGCCCAAACAGGTCGGCTTAAACATTTATAAATTTACTAGTGTTCTAATATTTATCAAATTCCAGAACAAAAACGTAAACTTAAATTCAGAAGGGCAAAATGCCTTGGACCAGCGAAGGCATACGCCACTACGAATTACACTTTCGTAAATATGTAATAGAACAAAGTTCTTGTGCAATTACCGTGGTATTTCCTGAGCTTTTTATCAAGGTGCAATGTAAACGTTGACGCTATGCTTAGCGCAGATATTCTAAGCCGATGCGTTCTTTCGTCATGCGCTGAACTTCACGGTTATAGTACCGCAGTGGTGTTGGGACGATTCACAGGTCTTTCACAATTCAAGTGAATTAATTGTTGATCACTTTTAGAAGCTTAGTAGCAAATGTTTTTACTCAAAGTATGGACGATTATAGCGATTGGCCTGTAAGAGAATAGTATTTAATTATCAAGACGGTTTCTCTTTAAAAAAAATGGATGAGGAATTTTCTTTTCAAAATATCTCTATCTAATAGTCCTTTCAAGGAAGTAGACCAATGAATTGACACTCTGTATAAACGCGATCGTAAGTGAGGCCTCCTGCCCCAAATACTCCAAAGAAAAATACTTACTGTTCTATCGATATACGACTGACTTCATCCAAAAGAAATGGAAACCGCGGGACCTCTGGAAGTTTTCAACGTTTTCCGAGCACTTCATTGCACTTTGGAATCTCATCAAAGGAACTAGCAATGAACGCCATTAATCCATCTGAATAATAATTTCCCCGCTATGCCGCAGGTCTCATATAGATCTAAAGGAATCTAATAGAACGTAATTGCATAGGCTTGATTTTCATAAGAAATTACACCGTTTTGAAAAGCGTTCCTCCGCGAGCAGCACGTACGACGGCTGCGAGTGCGCCTGGGACGGGCGTGGGGCAGGCAGGCGGGTGGGAGTGGCCGGCGCGGGGCCAGGGCTGTCTCGGCGGTCCAGGGCGGATGGCGGCTTGGGCGCGGGCGCGGGCGCGGGCGCGGGCGGGAGCGGCAGGCGCCGCGGGCCACGGCCGGCCATTGGTCGGCGGCGCGAACGGCCGCTCTCGCCCCATCCATCTTGGGCGGCGGGCGGAGCCTCTTCGGCCCGCCCACCGCCCACTGCCCATCGCCCACTGCCCACCGCCCGCCGCCCGCAGCACCTCTTGCGCCAGGTGACCGCTGGCCAAGACCTCCGCGCAGCGACCGCTCAGCCGGGGCCTCTGCAGGTACGCGAGGGTCCGTCCTGTCCCCTCCCGCGCACGCACACACATTCCGTATTTTTTTATAATTTTTCACGATGCAATCAAACAAATGTCGCCTTCTGATCGCTAGGGGGAGGATTTTGATGGCTTAAAACATCGCCAAAAAAAACAACAATAAAATGCTATTGAAATGTTTTTAAAATGCCCTAAAAGCAATGAAAAATTACGTAAAAAAGTTATCAAAAACAGATCAGATGAATAACTCAAGCTGTTGGATATGTACCTGATATATTCGGGAGTTCGTCGTTTCGTTCACGTGAACTTATCTTGCTAACATTTGGTTTGGACTGCTTTTTACTAAGAAATTTCAGTCCTTAGTTATGGCGAAACCGGCCGAACAGACAATGGTGCTGTTAGGTGCCAAAGGAAACTGAGATTACATTCTCATAACGGCTGACATTACAATTTCTGAATGAAGAGTCGAACTCAGAAATTCTATCGAGAACATTTGTTACAACTCGAAAATATTATATTTGAAAGAAGGATCATTGAAATTACATTATACTTGATTACATGAATGAAAATATGCTTTAAAAATGACGGGAAAAGGTAAAAAAATCACTGATCAGTAGAAATCGACGAAAATTGGAGAAAAGGTCATAAAATTGGGCCATTGCCTTTTGTAATAACATCAAGTTAATATCTATAGTAAACGGCATTGCTCTATCGTGAAAAATAACATTTCATTAAAATACCCCTACAGATTACATTACATTGTACAGAATATTCACACAAAGATTGAGTAGACATGTCCACAGATAATTTTCATTCAAAAAATTCTTACTTTTAGTCACAAAATTTATGGAGATATCCAAACTAGGGAAACTGCTCTCCCTAGATATCCAAACTAGGTTAGCTGGCCCCCCTCTGTGGACAATGATCCCCTCCCCTCACCTTTTGGACAAAAAATACGTTGCTACAGAATGATCATTTACATTTTACTTTCTTGCACGATGTAATGCAAACATTGTGGAAAGTAGTAATTTATATTTATATTTTCCAGAAACTTAAACATGGATGTGTTCGCACTGAAGTGCCTTGAAAAACTACCACCATCAACATGGCACTGTTGGGAAGCGAAAAGGGAAAAATCTAATGACATTAACAATATTAAAAAGTTATTTCCCTATTTAACCCCAACTTCCCGGTTTATTCTAAATGTTTCTTCTACTATATTCTGCTCTCATAAATTTGCAATTTTTCCATTGAAAATTATCTCACCTCGCAGTAATTGAAGAAAAATTGCTCTCAAACTTCCAATATATAGGCTACCATTGTAAGCAAACTCCAATGAGTATTTTAGTAATGACTGCTGTAGAAAAATTGTTCAATAATTGTCTCATGTACCAAGTATGTTTTGGTGCTGTGATGAGTATTTTACATTTCTGGAGACCAATTATATTTTTGACAATACCTATAGCTACGTCGAATTCTCGTGCTCCTTTGACGTTTTTGCCATGTGGGAGACACGAATGCCAACAACTCGTCCGTCGTGGTGCGACAGTTCTTTTCCCGCCTTCTTCAGGGCGTCGCCGCGACTGCTGAGGGGCGAGTGGCACCGCGTTTTGTATTCTCTCTTTGACAGTTCGCATCGCAGTCTTTGGGGGGGGGGGGAAGTTCTCGAGCGGAAAAAAGTATACTCACAAAAGCCAATGAAAATATTTATAAAAAATTTTTATGAAAAATAATTCTTAGTTTTAACATGTAATTCCTTTAAAAATCATAAAAATGCATTAAATGTTTTGTAAATTGTATGTACGTTTGTGAGTTTTAAATCAGGAATCAACTGCATTTGTCATTGCAAGAATCGATTATTCACGTTAGACGCTAATATTGTAAGCAGGCTCTTGCGCATCTTATTCGACTTCAGTCAATGAGATTGAGGCATTAGTTTGCGTCGCAATAACAATCACGTTGTTTAGAGACATTGAAACAGATATATGAAGCTCTTTTTTTAATACTGCAACTTTTATTTCAATTACGCCGTCATCGCGTCACTTTTAATTAAAAATTGCCACTTTAGGCCAGTTTCAAAATGTTTCTCAACACCTCTTTCTCTCCGTGCAACATGGCGGCCGGTGACTGGTCTGGCATTTCAAACATCGTGCCCGTGTTGTAGTGACATCCTTCGTGGCTAATGCTGCAGAGAACGTGTAAAAATCGGTGTCCTGGAGTAGCTCACCCATGTATTTCTACCATGATTGTAAAAACAGGGCTTACAATTGTCTCTTTGGTTTCCGGAGATCCACAACCATATTCCGAGATGATCCCTGACGTTTTCATGTGAGAAGTAAAACCAAATCTCACCCCAAAACTTCACATTATTGCTGTTTTTACCGCAAATAAACACGCGAGTGGTTGGTGCAGATAGTAGCAATGACCTGTGGGGCTGAAGGCGCTTCTAACCGCCGCCCCTCGCGCCACGTGCGGCAGCGGCCCACGCAGACGGCGGCGGCGGCGGCGCTACAAAGGTGTCGGTGGGAGACGGATGGCGCTCACTTATCATTAAGACAAGTGCGGAGGGGGCGGCGCGGCGGAAACAAAAGAAGGCCGAATTCCTGGTGGGCGCTGCCAGGGCCAGATGGCGCGGCCCACGCGGGGGCGGGGTGGGGGTGGGGAGGGAGGGGTCGCAGCCGGGCTCCTCGCACTCACCGCGGCGCGCTGAACCGCCCCAATGCGCTTGGCCCTCGCTGGGCAGGCGGTGCCCCTGCAAATGCTCAGAAGGGCAAATAGGCGAGGAAATAAGGTCAAAATAAAAATTGAAATAATCAATATAGACAAATTCTTCTGGAATCGGTCAAAGTACCAACAGATAATTAACCCTGTATACAGTGTAGGTTAGTTTGAAGTACGTTGAATTGAATTGAATTTAGGCCTTATTTTACGTGGCGAGACCCGGGCAATCAGGCCCGCTCTTCCGTCTGACCACACAAATTTCGCTACGCTCCTTTCACCAACTTGCAGAGGAAGGAGGTATTTCTTAGGCGAGAAACGGGTGATTTTGAATTTAGCTCAGAGGCGTCATTTAGGCTTGAGGATCTTTTACATGCAAGTAAATCTACTAACATGGGACTGCCGGCTTTACTTCCCTTCCGAAGGAAGGCGTACGTAGGATTTTTTCGCCCTTCAAAATCAGCGGCTTCGATCGGGTTTGAACCCGCCAACTTCGGTCCAATACGCTAACCGTTACATCATTGCCGCCGCAACGTTAGCAATACGTTTCAAAATTTCTTCATGGGTACTTACAGACGAATTTGTCACAGAAGGTGCGGAGCGCTTCTCACATGAAGTTCTCACATGAAGTTCAGCCTCCCAGCGCAACCGGTCAAGCAGACACTCGGGACCACAAAGAGCGATGAGAAGCTGTCTGTAATGTAGATACAGTATTCTCGTGAAGTTGGATACATGATGTTTTACACACAAAAAGACAGACACGACTGAATTGCTTTCTCTTCGGTAATCCTCATTGGATTACTGTATCAAAATGAACAATCCTTAACGACAAAAAACGCAGATGAGAAACCATAAGTCATCGAAAGTCAAATAATAAAAAACAAATTTTCTAAATATCGTCATTCTTTAGTAAATTTGTTTTGAAATATAATTTCTACACAACAATATAAATGTCAGCGAGCTTCTCTGGTATTAAGTGAAATTTTAAAGCCACCTCCCTCCAAATGGTTCGACAAGACAGAACGTGATTCCTCATACTTTGCTTCACAATCAAACTCATCCCCTAGTTCTCCTCTGAATACTTTTAATCTTCAAATTACTTCCACCTGATGGTTTCAAAAAGATAATAAATTTCCTACATTTTGATACCTTTTCAATTAATCAAAAATTGTATAACGAATGTCATGCATTGATGTAATTCTCTACAACACTTCTAACTTGGTATATTGTTGAAATATAGTAAGATTGTCATTACTAGAATGTTTTTACCTCCTCGCTATTGACTACGTAATACAGAGAAAGTATCATAACGCGGCGGAAATAAAACGCGAATTTTCAACAGAAAAACCATTGTTGCCGGGCCCTTGTAACGAAAAGGCTGATAAACCTTGTTCCTATGTGAATGGGTGAAAACCAGAATGGGGTAAGTGACATTTTATAAGTTCAGAGATCTTTTTATTTCAGTCAATATCACTGTAAAGTATCGATGCTTTGTCATTAAATATATATATGCGTTATTTGGTCTACATGAGAAAAAAAATAAACGAAAATTTGGGAACAGTTTTCGAGAAACTCAAAGTATCCGTTTCAAATTCAAGAGACTGCGGTATCAGTCGGATCGACCGGGGAATATCAAAAGTGATGAAAATGGTTTCGATGTAAACCCATTTTTCAGTATCAAAGATCACAAAAATGTAAATTATGACTACACACAGTGTTAGATGAAGTAATTTACTACAGTGAAAGTCACGATTGATCCACTTTTTCGATATTAGAAACCACTTAAAAGAAGTTTTTCTGCCGAAAAAGAAGTTTTTTCTGCCGCCGTTCCCTGTTACAGCATTATATATTTTCTCTCTACTACATAAATAGAAGGCGAGAAGTTACAGAATGCGATGGATCCGTCCTTGAGTCTCTCTCACCTCATTGAAGACATGCAAAACTAAGAAAAGGTCTGATGAGCGAAGAAAGAAGTGAACCCCCTCCCCCCTGCGGCTGCTGCAGCCTCCAGAGGAAGCGCCACATAGACGTCATGGCTTAGGTGGCTTAGGGCATCAACTGACATCACTGCAGCGCCTCTGACCTGGAGGGCCTAGATTTCCACTCCCGACGGCAGAAGGATTATCCACCCTGGCGTGAGAGAGGGGTCGATGTTAGCCGCTGCCTTGAGAAGATTTCTAGCGGCCGGCTCCTCTGAATGGTAGTTTTCCGAGGTTTCTCCGTTCAATACCAGGCGAATGTCGGAGCAATACCCTGGCAAACAGGCCACGGACCGCATGAGATGTTTTCTTCCTCTTCCTTGTTTTTCCTCATCCCTTACACACTTGCACTCACAGGCACGACACTACCCCACGTGTCGGAAGGCCGGTCGGAAATTTAGAGCTTGTCCCGTCTGGAGTGATACCCCAGTCCCCCCTTATCAAAAGCCAAGAAAGGCGGCTGCGCGCACGCAGATTGTACTGCCTTCAAAAAAAAAAAAAATGTATGCCTCAAGAGGAATATAGGTGCAGGGGGACTTGAAAAAAAGGGCGATGCCACGCTGGTGGGAGACACCGAGTTGGGGAAAATCTCGTCATCCAGCGGGAATAGATCACCACCATCTCTCGCGATTAAACATAAGCAACACTGACGGGACTAATGACCTTAGCATTCAACGCGCCAGGACTCACTACTCAATCAAACGTCGGCGCAACGGGACATCGGTTTGCACGGGGGGAGGGGGAGGAGTGAATTAGGGGAGTTGCCTTGCTTTCTTCAACTGTGTGAAGAATACACTCAAATGATTATGAACATTTCATGTTAATGTAAAAAAGGAAGAATTTTTTTGGCCACTAGTATTTAAAGTAGCCCTGAAATTTGAATTCGCCCTCGCCCTCGCCCTCGCCCTCGCCCTCGCCCTCGCCCTCGCCCTCGCCCTCGCCCTCGCCCTCGCCTCGCCCTCCGCCCTCCCCCTCGCCAGCTTCTTATATAACGCTCCGGCGTTGCGTGAGCGGGGGAAGAATGGGTGAGAGGGTAGATTTGACGTGGTTTTTCCCTTATAGAGCGACTTGAAGTCGCGTCGCCTCCTCGAAATGGCTGGCGCTAACGAGCGCCCCCCCGCGGCGGCCGCGCTTCGGCCCCCAGCAAAGAGCGCAGTGGGCGCCCTGCCGCGCGCGGCGGCAGGTGCGTCGCCCTCCTCCGCTCCCTCCCCCGCCCCGGCCCCGCCCGCGCAGGCAAACGACCTAATTACCCAACAAGACGCGGAATAAATGGCGGCAGTTGTACCGGCATTACGCTGACATACGCAGCGGGGCCGGGAAGAGGGAACGCGGCGGAAAAAAACCAACAACAAACGCACGCGCGGAAAGGAGAAAAAAGAGAACATCGAGCAGACAGACGTTCACAACCCCGCGGACAAAAGCGCCGCGTGAGGCGCGCGGCGCGGGCTAGGGGGGCAGCTCAACCCCCCTCTCTCTCTCTTTCGCCGCCGCTGCACCCCCTGCTCTCACAGGCAGGATGGCAGTTTTGCGGAGAAAAGTTATAGACGTTGCCAACATTTGGAATGTAACTGCTGATGTATTGTGTTCATTCGCAATAAATGAGACTCATGGAGCTGTGGTGTCAGTTTTAAGGTTGCCTACATACTGATCGACGGACTGCCACCCCACGGACAGATTTGTTAAAAAAATTATATCAAAAACAAGTTTTGAAAGATATCATTTTTCCACCAAAAAGAACTGCGAAGTTCTCACTATAGTCACTATTTTATCTAGAAATAGTTTTAGCCGATTTCATTGATACTGGAACAAATTTCAATGATTGAATTATAAGGAACCTCTTTTAACCATTTAAGGGTGCATATTCTGTAAACGATATTATTATTGATGAACAAGACTTTAGCCAAGAACAATAAACTGGTTTCAATCCCTTTAATTTGAAATTTGGATTGGAATTGGGATCATTTGAGTGTACTTTTTACGAGGCTCAGAGGACATTTTCAATATTTCTCAAAAATGGTTCCAAATTTTTATATAAAACTTTATCCTCAGATAGCATTCTATAACGTTATGGCACTGATGATGCAGGTTGCGTTGAAACATCTGAATTTTGAAAATTTCAGACGTGGCTAATTTTTCGGCGTGTCAAAAACTACAAAATCGAAGTAAGAGATTTTTCCTCTTAATAAATTTTTTTCGTAAAAATTAGTGCTTCAATTGAGAACATATGTTTTTAATATGAATAGTTTTCGAGTAATTTTGAAATGAAGGTAATTTTAAAAATAAGATTTGCTGAAAAACAATACCAATTTTTTCTTGATACGTTTCGCACGGTTAGGGGTGCATGTCATAAACTACTGTGATGTTTGCTACTTTGATGTAATTTTTAGATTTTTCAAAAATGATACAAATATATTGTTTTAATTATTTTTCACATCGTTAGTATTTACTCTAAGACCATTTTACACGTTATTGAATTTGAGACTGCTAGCAGTGCTTCAAATGAGTTCTTATGAAGTTTCTCTAAAAATTTAAAGTTTTCAATAAAAATTAGCTTCAAACTGCGTATTTTCAGAAAGGTCAAACGACATTTTCTCAAGAATGGCACCTAATGTTTCAACAAAAATTTTCATAGAGGACTGCATTTTACTCTTCTATTATATTCTTAGAGACATATTTTAATTTTACTATTGGGGATCGTAAATTAAGAAAATATGAAAAAAGAAGTCGTTTTGACGTTGATAGGTAACAGTTGAAAAGTGGCTGGGCAGTACTGAAAAGCTAGCCTATATTAATGATAGTAGAAAAGTAACTAGTGCAAAGAAGCATGCCATTCTGTAACAGAACAGTTTGTTTGTAGTTCGAACAAATAAGCAAAAATGTAAATAAATTAAATGCCAATAGCCCCGGCTGGCGAAATGTAAAATTGAAGTACCACATTGTCATAAACAGGCACTTCTCTTGAACGTAGTGTGAATTTGTGCAAAATTTTAATTTTTTCCCCAAATGTCATCAAACCTCTCTCAAATCTCTGCACAATTTCATTGCGATCTTCTTTTTGTAATCCACATGTAGGAATCCCTATTCTGTTTTAAATTGTCGTTTACTCTTTTCTCCACGATGAAAAGTCTATGCTCGTCTCGCGGGGGAGGGGACCGTTCCCACCCAGCCCGCGAAGCGGGGGCGGAGCGGGGGCGGGGGGCAGGAGGCTACAGCCGCCCCGTGATAAGGAGCCTGCGAACGGGAACTGCAACGCCAAGAAAGTTGGCAGACGTTCAAAACACGATGGGTACGGGGAGGATGGCCAGTACTCATGTAGGCCCGCGATCGGGAAGCCTTTCGACTAATAAAAGCGCAGCAAGTGTCGGCGATGTTTTGCAGCCGATCGAGTGCGTTAACTGCGCGCGAAACTGGTCTGCAGCGAATTCGAAAGTGAAGTAAGTGATTTAGAGCGTGGATTTACGAAGTAACAATTTTAAGAGGGTTTTGTTAGCCATTTTCAGTTTTTTCTTCTTTTTAGTAATTATAGTTTAATTATTTTTCTATTCAAATTGATACATAGAATTAAAATTTCCCCAAAATAGGTTTTACATGTATCCTTAAAGTACATTGAAATTGCGTGTTTTTTATGATACAATTGTAGTTAGTTGTATTTTTCGTATGATGGGTAGTTGTGTTTGCATATTTTAGTTCTCTAATGGCAAATCTAAGAATGAACAGAGCGGCATAAGTAGAAATGCATCGGTTTGGGCAACTGTTTCCTAAAGTTGTCTTTTTTTACCACCACAGGTTCATATAGCTATTCCTCTCCCCGTTGGCGTTTATTTGCAGCGCCCGTCCCTCGCGCTCCCGTGCCCGTGCGCGGGCTATTGTGCAGAGGCCTTATCGTGGGGCTCCGCCCGGGCCCCGAACGCGCCTTCCCCGCGGAATCTTCCTTCCTCTCTCCGTCCTTCCGTGTTCGCTGTCTCCGCGGGCGGGCGGGCGAGCGTTACGCCGTGCGCTTTGTGTCGGGAGCGCCCTAATGTTGGGAATTGTTTGAGTCTTCGCAGGCTGCGCGTGGGGACACTTTTTTGTTGTGATGCTCTTTTTTTTCCGCGGGGCGAGGGCGTGCGGACGTGAGCGCCCACGCGTGCGCGCTGCTAATGCGTGCGCTTTGCGCGGCGTGCACGCGTTCAGCGGACGGCGTGAAATTGTCATGTTGTACTCTTAACGGCCGCGTCCGCCCGCGACCCCCAACTAAAGTTGGTCGCGTTGCGTTGCGTCACGAGGCTTCAGTCACGGAATGCCTCAGGGAGGGCAGGGCCAAATAACATGTGCCGGGAGATTTTTATCGTGATTGAGAACACTGGGGTTAATAATTTTCTCTAAAAGTGACTAAACCGTGTAGAGTAAACATAAAGTCGGCTCAAAATTTATTTACTTCGGAACACTGAACGTTTCGTTTAACGGTCTAATTTTAATTGACGTACTTTTATTATTTTTTAGTAGTAGCTATTAGTTCAAATTGTATTTAAACACGCATTTTATTGGACGAGTATATTGTATTACGAAACCCTTTTTGAATAAATGACTTTGTAGAACTGTTAAATTTTTCTATAAAAAAAGTTCTAAGGCGAGCTAGCATGCGACGGAAAATCGACTTTTCTAAACAAGAGCAATTACATGGATGGAAATGCAACTTATTGATGCATCCAGTACTAAGAAACACACGCAAACACACGCTTGATCTCGCAAAGTATTCAAATTTTCTTGTTCGCTCCCGGGGTTCTCTGCCGCCAACTTTCGCGCCTTCAGATAGTGTTCTTTATTATGACTCTCAGCTCTAGGCTATGGCTACGGCTTTGAGTTATTTGCGATGTGTTTTAAGATTAATTTATGGTGTAATTGTTTGAAGATGAACCAGGGTCTTGGGAGATAGTTTTTATGTAATTGTTCTGGATTACTTCGATTTCATTAATTGGTTTTGGCTGCGTTAGTCCAGGTTCGGTAAGCGAAAGGAGAAGATAGAATGCATTTTATGATATAATAAAACATATTCGAGTCTGTCCAGTACGGTGTGATCCACTTCGCATGTCACAGCGAATAGCTCGCATATCCCTCATTATCACCTTCCGGCCCAGCACAATAAGATAATTAATTGACCGATATTAAGATTTGTCTTTCATCAAATCTAATTTACTGGAAAGGCTGGAAGAAAGCTAAATACTCTTTAGCTTTTTCACACCTTTTTTTCTTTTGCAAATATAAATTCATATTCATTTTCAATGACTTCTTACGATACTGTGTTCCAAATCAGTAATTCACAGTGAAGTTTTAATTCACGTATAGCAAATGAGTATTCAGAAATATAAAGCAGATATAACATTTATTTTATTTTTAACGATAAGTAATGACATGAAAGTCGTGTATAAAAATATTTCCAATGAGCTGTTGAAAAAGTAAGTATTTTTGACGTTCAATCCACACACTTCCGTGTAAACCGTGTAATATAAGTTAACAACTGTAATGTGTACGGAACGGGTACAAGTAAACTCGAGTTTGCTCATTTCAAGGCTATATCAAAAGAAATTCTAAATCAGCAATGGCCTAATTTACATCTCTGTCTTAATTTCTTCGTACACACTTGTTGTCATGAACTGATTACAAAATTAATATTCATCATTGATCATTAAAAATCAACTTTTATATCTCGTCAACATCTCGCAGTAACAACAATAAAAAGAAACAAAGATAAAATATGAAGTGGAATTGAAAATAAATTAAACAATATACTGTCTCATCAATATGTAACTATAAATATAGAAAATGAAGATGATATGTGTAGATGGAATATTTTGGAAATTTAGATGATAAATTGACTAATTAAACGATTTGTGTGTGAGTGTGTGTGTGTGTGTGCGAGCGTGTGTGTTTGTTGGCGCGCGCATGCCTATGTGTGTGGTGAGGATGCCGATAACAGAGAAAAAAGCGCGTAACAAATTAATGCAGATTATGCCGCTGCTACGGGAGTGGAAACTTTTCTGCCACAACCCACAAGTAAAGGATATACCAAGAATACCCATTTATTGCAAAGGTACTATCAATTCGCGTCATTCCACACTTTCAAGCTGACTATTATGCCTATATTCCCGAAAAACGCAACCCTCCACCCGTGATCCAGGGCCAAAAGGGCCGCGGATGATCCTTAGGGTTCGAACCTTTACCACGACAAGTATATTTTATTAGGATTTATAAAATAATATCGTTAGAAATTTAACATAATTTCCGGCAAAGTTGGCGATGTATGAGCGAAGTGCTGCATTGGAAATGCGCGCGCCGGAACCATGCGTCGTCTTGCGACTTGCTTGCTCCCCTTCATGTCCCCCCGCGGGGCGACACAGCTGGGACACGCTCCAAGGTCCCGACTGGCCTCCTGGCATGTGTGGTGGTGACGTACATGTAAGTGTGTGGAAGTAAGGTTAGGATAGGGCAAGGAAGGGGAAGGAAAGATCACATGCGGTCCGTTGCCCATTGCTGAGGACACTGTCCCGACATTTCCGACGTATTGATCGAAGGAACCAACAAAAAGTACTAATCACAGTCCGAGCCCTCGACCTAGTTATGTCGAGGGCTGTGTTGAAACCCGTACCATAGTGACTTGAACCCTAAATTTCCCGGTTAAAGTCGCTGCAAACGCAGTGGCAATGCTGGCTAAGAGCTAGCGCAGCCGGCGGCGGTTTTGAGGCCGCGCTGTTTAAAAGACGCCCTCGCGTCAGGAAGTAGGGAGGCGCTGCTGAGCGTTGGCGGGGGCGGGGAGGG
>BOPP01000065.1:2251643-2278611 GCA_017312745.1 Gryllus bimaculatus | reverse complement strand
CGAAAGCGGTCTCGAGTTCGCACTCCGGTGCTGTGCAGGAAATCAGAGGAACAAGTAATTGACAGCGTGGAGCAAGAATAAATGTTTTCAAGATTTTGGTGGCACGACGTGGTCTTTGACACGTCTGGAGCTATTGAGAGTGTAGGCTTCCGCGGCCGGAGTCTGTATTTACTTGGCTGTCCGGGTGACGCCGCGTCTATGGCGAAGGTGACATTTCAGTATTTACTTGGCTGTCCAGGTGACGCCGCGCCCATGGCGAACCTTCGCCATGGACGCGGCGTCACCCGGAGAGCCAAGTAAATTCTGGAGCTATTACCCGCACACGTTTTCTTGAGCCCTCATTTCGCTAGATGTGAGAAGAGTGTGGGGTTAGTTATTTCCACTACAACATCAAATGTGTAGCTCGTTTGTCGATGCAAATTAGTTTATGTTATACGGAATCAAATATTTTCGCTTATCAGATTTTTCAACACTGTATGTTGCAATCACTTATTCATAATTCACCTAATTTTAGTAAAGGAGCTGGGGTAAGAAAACGTGCGGGGGTAATACATTGAACTGGACTCTTTTGAGACCAAGATTTTTTAGTACTTTTTCAACGCGCAGCTCGTAAGAAAAAAAAATTGAATGACTCAAAGGGCGGAATCCTCTACCTACGTGTCTTCATGATCGTTTAGGAGATGGTGCCTAAACATTAGTTGCGTCTTCTGGGCGGCCATGGGCTCACATGGCTGAAAGGCTTAAAGTTTGCTGAGAATTGGCATTAGGCTGTTTGCTGTTCCTCAGCGTCGGTTGGGTAATTGATTAGTGATTTCGGGAGCACAAACTGCCAAGGTCAATACTCCCGTGAGTGTAGAGTATTTTTTTATCGCGTGAGGAGACAGTAATCTTACCTACTTATCTTTTGGAGTAGAACGGGGGCGAATACCTGAACCTAGGTACAGCTAATCTTAAAAAGCCACGCCTAAGTACGCCTTTACTGGCTTAAATTCAGAATGTCCAGTTGAATGTTTCCCTGGGTGTGAAAAATACTTTGTTTGGCTGGTTTGCCTTTTTTTCCCATTCACTCGCCAATTCATTCTCGCATTCGCACTTATTTACACTGAGCCCGGAGGTCTCCTTAGCTGTTGACGCGCCCCGTAGCACTAATACATCATAATATATGTAATTAACAAACCAATAAAAGTAATTTTTAGTTTTAATACTCATATACTACTCTATAAATACAACACAGTACAAAAGCTAAGTTAAACTGCATTACCTTGCACCGATTTCGAACAAATCCAAGAGTCGACAACATAAATAGCAGGGAAGTGTGAACATGTGTCAATAGCTTCGGTGTTACATGTGATAATTAAACTACAGGTTGAAATTATATTTCCTGCTCTGATACGAAGCTGGGAAATTGTTGCATACACCGCTTCCGATACAAAGTAATTATGATTCATACAACAGTATGAACATAATCTGTGGATGTTCGTAGACGAGTCTGGCCTATTACGCGTTCCTGTGTTTTTTTCTCCTTGACGTTGCTTTGCTCTTGCTTGGTCTGTTCTTCCATGCAGCTAATGAAGACGGAATTTCTTTTGCGTTCGGTAGTCAGGCATCCTATAAAGATGTTCAAAACATTTTTGTATTCCATTTTGTGCATAGAAATAAAAGGCTGCACGTTCTTTTCGAATGTTTTTACTCCACTTTTGGTTGTTCACATAATATCCTGTAATCTCTTACAAAAATTTCTGTCCTATTTTGAAATTGTTGAATTTGGCCCTTTGATGTGTCATTTTTGAAATTATGGGGTATATAGTGTCGGAACTCTCATGATTATATAATTTCTTGTTTTCTTGGCGACAAATACTTAAAAAAATATTTTTTTGCCAAATGTCACATATGTCTTAAAAATTTCTGTCTGTGTTTTACTATCAGTACAATAATTCTACTCATATGTTATATTTTTAACAAATTTAAAACTTAAATAAGGTTGAATAACAATGTAATCAAAAGCATCTGCATTATTCCTCTGATTTTCAATGATTTTTTGAGGCCTTGCTTATTTGCTTCCTCAAAACAGAATTAAGTTCTACTGATTTTCAAATAGGACGAGCATGCAATGCAACTCTTTCAGTATCAATAAGGTATGTCCATAATTTCAACGGCACTGTTTGATTCAACAACTATATTATGTAGTTCAAAAAATTGTCAATTATAGTCCAAGGTGAACGTCTTTACGCACATCTACGTACATACAGTCAGACAAACTTCCAGATTTTGAGGTACACAATTGCGTGTATTTCCTTGCCATTAGCATCAATCTTATCCACATTTAGAGCACTAATCTACCTTAATTCTGACGGGTGCGCGAAGTTACAGCTCAATAAACCTCCAACTCGGATTTCATAAAAAGAAAATTCGATATCGTATTTTCAAATGGTTCAAACATTTTTCTGCCCAATCGTTTAAAAATGCGGAAAGAGTGTAGAAAAAGGTGCTGAAGCATAGAAGAAGGGTAAAAAGGTGGCATAATGCAGTAACCTCACCAAAGGTGCAACAAGGTGCAAGACGTTCGTTTCGCTTCATTTCATCCTCCCAAATACATATATTAAACTATCTGTATGAAAACAACTCTATTTTTGAAAAGGTGCCGCACCTTGAAATTCTTTCCTTAAAGATAACAGTTGATCGTAAGAAGTTTCCAAAATTCTCGTACGAGGAAACGAGGGAACGCCTGCGAGGAAAATTACACTTCCTTGTAAAATCCTTGTGTAGTAATCGCGCGCGTCGGACTTTCTATTCCCAAAAAAATGGACACGCCGGACAATTCTTAATATATTTAAAATTTATTTTTATTGTAAACTTGGAAATCACAAATATTTTTAGGTGAAAATACTATCGGATGGCTCATGCTATGCTAGGACACAGTATCACAAAATATTTATATTGAAAATACTAAGCGCTTCGTTCAGAAAACAAATTTGAGGTTACTTCTGAACCAAATTTCGTTTTGTTGTTTGTTTTTCTCTTAAAATGGAAGACAGTGGGACACAAATGTGAAATCGATTGCTATTATTTACAATTTTAAAGCATAAAAAGCAAAATTAATAAAAACATAAAATTAATAGAACCTATGGTTTTGGTTGTTTCAAGGATTTCTCAAGAAGGTGTTCGTCTAGCGGGAACACGCGTATGGAAGTGTGAGGTTATAGTTTGAAAAGAAAAGATAGCGAGTTTTTTAAGTTCAAAAATTGTTTTTTATGTTAACTTTAATGAGTCTGTATTCAGATCTTTCTTTTGTGCAATGGCCATACAGTAAATTTTACGTCTACAACGATGAATGCATACATGTATGCATTCATAAATGCATACATGTATGAATAGTGTGAAATTTGGAAGTTGTAACATGAACTAGCAGCGTGTATCGCTGGTAGAAGCAAGTGTGTGCCGGGGCGGGCGGTTCCTTCGCCGCCCCCCCGCCGCCCCCGCCCCGCCCCCGCGGACTGTCAGTTTGCAGGCCGCCCGCCGCCCGCCCGCACGGCGCGCGCCCGCCGCGCCGCCGCGAGGGGCGCCCGACCCGTGATGCATCTGTGGGAACTAATCTGAGCCGCGCTCCCGGACACCATTCTATTACTCCACAGCGCGGGCGCGTAGCGAGCGGCGGCGGGGTGGCGGCGGAGGCGGCCGGTAGCGCGGGAGCGGCGGAGGCGGCGAGGGGCGGTGGAGCGGCGGCGGCGACGGAGGAGGAGGCGAGCGGCGGCGGCGGCAGCGGAGGCGGTTGAGGACGGAGGTGGCGCGGGTGTGGGGCGGCGGCGCAGAGGGGCGCGGCGGCGCTGCGGCGGGGGTGGCGGCGCGAGCGAGCACGGCGGTAGGCGGAGGCGGCGGCGCGGCGGCGGCGGCGGAGGCGCGGAGGTGTGGAGGGGCGGCTTGCGGCGGGGTGAGCGGCGAGGCGGCGCGAGGCGGAGGCGTGGAGACGGTAGGCGGCGTGCGGCAAGAGGCGGAGGGCGGGCGGCGGGCGGAGCGCGAGGCGGCGGCGGCGGGCGGGAGACCGTGGAGCGGCGCGGCGGCGGCGAGGCTGGAGACGAGGCGCGGGCGCGTGGGGCGAGCGCGGCGGCGGGAGCGACGGCGGCGGCGGCGGCGGGGAGTGCGGCGGCGGCGAGAGGCGGCGCGTGGGAGGCTGGAGGCGCGTCGCGGCGTGCGGGGTGGTCGGAGGTTGCGAGCGAGCATGTTTAACTACTTCTCACTCTACTTTCAGGCCCGATTTATGGGGCCAGGCTGCCCACTTTGAGGAGGGCGCAAAGGGTGCCAAAGGAAACACCAACTTGTTCACGTCAACTCAGGGCACAAGACATCAGAGTAATTTTTGATTGCCCAACGACTTCTCTTGAATCGCGCGCTCGTCTGGCTTAAAATATTGGATACACGGGACACTCGGAATAGAAGCCGGTTCCCGATAATACTATGCAAGCACATGAAATGTAAGAATGCGTGCGATATAATCTGAGAAGTATTTGAAGATTGTCAACTCGCACGAGGTCTTCTACCAGATGGTAGGGCGGCGCGTGTTCTCGCAAGGGGGACGGGAGGCACGCAGTCCGTTGCTGCCCTGTGCGCACTTCTTATTTGGAGTCTCTCCCCTTCTCACCCACATTCACCTGCGATATGAGGTTCGTACTTCCCGCATGATGTTCTTTTCTGCACGTTCAAGTTGTCGAGTGATCGAGTAGACAAAATGTAAAAACTTGTTTCTTCTTCACAAATTTTGAATTTTTATTATTATAATTTTAGTGTCAAATCAATTTTATGAAGGAGTTATTCCAGCAATAGTTTTCAAACTGGGAAGAAATAGAGTTTTCTTCATACTCATCCTTGAAGACATTTAAAATAATATTTTTATAATAAGTATTACCTCCACATCAGCAGCCATGAATGCGGTAGAAATAAAAACGAAACTCCGTAGAGGCGAGAAGTAAAAATGTCACATCTGCTTAACTAGTGGTGCTACCAGAACATCACAATACTTTTCACATTATTGTAACGGCTACGCATGTAATAATACTATAAGAAACACAGCATAGTATTTCCAACAACAACAAATCATTACTTGGATTCGAAGTCCTAAGGTAAAACGCCAGGTACGGTACAAGCAAGATAGCTTTTAGAAATAACTACGAAATAACTTACACTGCGACTTTTCTTTTTGGCAATAAACAGATCACTTTATTTGCAATAAACGTATTATTGCGTGTAGTAATACATTGATAAAGATTACAAACAAAATTAATTTTAGCACTCGTTAAAACTGATATATTCGTTTTCTGTTCACTAATTGGAAAGCACTGATTTGCCACACTCATACCAAAAAGAAACCGAAAGTAAATGAAACATTTGAAACATCACAAACTCATGGCGAACGACTCGCATTTTTCAGAATGATCCTTAAAACTGTAAATTTGCACAAGGATCATGAACTTGAACTAAAAAAAGAATGTACGTAACTCGAACAAATGTGTCTTTGGCACTCGCTTTTAGACATCGATCGGTGGCCGATCGACGCGGCCGACGCCACTAGGAGGGCCTTTCCGTAGCCGCTACGTAAGCTTCACCTGCGCGTTCGATCTGCAGGTCCGTGCGCGATCTCGTGTTGCGCAGTTCCAAAAGAAGAGCAGCGGAGGCGGGCGAGGCAGCGCGCTCGCACGCTCGCATGCGCAATGCAGGAGGGTGGGTGGGGAGGGGGGACAATCGCCGGCCGCCCGCGTCTCCATTTGTACGGGATATTAGCTGCATGCAAATGCGCGCACCCGCGAGGGGCGGGGCGGGGCGGGGCGGGAGGGCGGGTCCGACCCGTCGTCAATCTCAGCCGCCCCGCCCCGCACAGCATACATCGAGGAGCTCACAATCTACTCGGCTCAGCCGGCGAGCTCTCCCGCGCAGGCAGCCCGGGCCGCACGAGGCCGTGCGCGCGGGCGGATAAAAGAGAAGCAGGCGCCTGCGGAATACGCCTGAAATTCGACGAAGTCCGTAAGGAGGGGAGGCTTAGAGAACGCCTGCTTCGTCAATGCGGAGGGGAAGAGTGGGGGCGCCGAACGAGTGGGCACGGCTCACGCTGTCAAGCAGCGGTTGTGCTTGGCGCCTCGGGACTTCCAAGGGGAGCTGATGGCGTCCCCCGCTCAGAAGAGAGTCAGCACCTTCGCCCTCTTGCTATTATTCGCCGGTTTTAAAATATAAACACTAAATTTTAAAAAAATAGTAAAATTATAAGAATGAACGCTTTTCTAAAGTCATTTGTTGATGACGTTGTTTGCTTGGGTCATGATCTCCTTCAAGAAGGTCTTCATCTGGCACGAACAAGTTTGTCAGGATCTAGTTAGCAAAGCGAAGATAGCGAGTTTGAGTTCGGAATTGAGTATTTTAAATGCAAAAACTACTGAGTGTGTATGACTGCAATGTTCAGCAGTCGTTTGAAAAGTGTATATTTACAAAAAATGTCAGTGCTTATAATTATTACGTGATGCATTGCCCTTTTAAATTAATGTGGTTAGCAGGATTTTCCTACTTTAGTCCACTACAACTCATACAGTTTTGGTAAATATAAAACCCTCAATACACATTTTTCAATCAAAACAATGTGCAAATCTTTCAGAATATTGTTTAAAAACATTTATTCATTCAATGTAAACTTCAATCCTACATAGAACAGAAAAATCGATAAGAATGAGATGCTCTTCTTATTATAAGAAGGTAACATACCCTCAAGGTAAATAATTAATACTGAACACTTCAAAGCAGCCTCGGTGGCCGAGGGCGTCAATTGATGCCACTGCAGAATCTTTGATCGGGAGGTCCTACGGTTCAGGTCGCGACGGTTGGAAGGATTTTCGACACGAACTATATCGAATTCGGACGTTGCTTGGAGGAGATTTCTAGCGACCGGCTGCTCTGATCGGTTGTTTTCCGTGGGTTCTCCGATCAGCACCCAACGAATGCCTGTGCAGTACCCTAACAACTAGCCACAGGCAGCGCGCGATCTTTCCTTTCTCTTCCTGGCTATATCCTCACCCCTTACGTACACACACACATACACTAACATGCTCTATACACGTGCTGGGAGCTTAGAGCTTGTACCGGTTAGGGAGCTGTTCCGTAAGAGGGAGATACATGGTTGAGGGGACAAACCGTAAGTCTACGGCTACAAACCTCGGCGACGGATCTCACCATCCAACGGGAGATTTCCCCCACGTTCCCCGATAAAAACATGCGCCATACTTAATGGACTAATGACTTTAGCAGTTGAGAGAGAGAGAGAGAGAGAGAGAGAGAGAGAGAGAGAGAGAGAGAGAGAGAGAGAGAGAGAGCTCGGAATCACTAGTCAATCACTCATTCATCTCAACTCTGTGACTGGCGCAAATTAAATGACGTCTCTCTTCGCACGCCCACAAACGTCTTCATTCACGCCGCCACTGGGATATTTGACATAGATTTAATCCTCATTAATTCCCTTCGGCTACCACGACCAAGCGCGTGGCGGCGGCGGCCGTAGGCGCCAACCCAGTGGGCCCAACCTTCCGAACGATTGCGAAAGCACTTGAGGGTAAGCACATAGCGTATTTGCATATTTTTGTCCGTTTCTTTACAGCATAGTTAAGTGAAATTTGTTGGCATTTGGTTAGAATTGGATGCTATGTAGACTAATATGTTGATGCATATTTGTGCATATTTGCCCGATTTTTCCTGTTAGTGCATATTCCTGTAATTATAGACGCGTATTTCGCATATTTCGGTAACATAGAAACTTATCTCTAAAACATTTCATCTTTTCGTAGGATCTACTATAGAATCTATATTTGTAAATTTTTATTGAATATGAAGTATATATATGAAAGTGTAACGTATTAGCCAGCGTGCCTCGTGGCATCTATTTGGGGACGCTGGCAGAGGATCAGCCTTGCCACAGGAAGTAGGGTTTTCCCGTAAAGGGAAGAACGCGGAAACGGGAGACACAAGGCTTTGGGAGTTTCCGGCTTATAGAAGCTTTTCACTGTTATAACAAGCGAGGGGGTGGCGTGACGTAGTAGGTCACTTGAGCCTCGCCTATATAACAGAGTGTACGGAGCCAGTGGGTGGGTTCTGGAGACGGTGGGAGAACCTCGTGCGTGTGCACAAAACTTGGCGCCACGACGGTGCATATGCGAACCAGGCTCGCGAGGCTGGAGTCATTAGTTGACGAAGCCTGCGGACTTTATGTCCTTGGGTGATTGCGGTCACGGGGGAGCGATGCTGTGTGCGTGCTCCGAGGTGAAGAGTGGTTGAGTACCACGATTCACGCCGATTCTCAATCGGATAAGATCGCTCCTGCGATCGAGGCAAACCAGCCGTTGGTGCGCCAGAACGGACTTTGTGTCCCAGCGTGACATCCGGTCACGGAAGCTAGGCTTTGTGCGCGCTTCAAAAGTAGGAGTGGCGAAGGCCACAATCAAAACCATCTTCAATCGGGTTAGGATCGCTCCCGCGATCAGGGGATAGTAGGTCTATCAGAGCTAGGGTGTAAGTAGATTATTAAGTGTATATATTTGTTTTGTTTTCTTGTTAATAAATATATTTGTTATACGAAAGCTCTGTGTCTGTGGTCGCTGTGAGTATCCATGACGTCACAAAAGATAATATTTCAAGATTTTTAGAACATAAAAATCCTCTTCCTAGGAATGAATATTTGCCTTTTTTGATTGATTATTTGGATCTTTTTTCGTGATAATGAAATATCTACAAAATAGTTTATCAATTCCTTCTTTTCCACGATTTTAACGTCAAGTTTAAGCAGCTGGGATGAGATAGATTTTGCTTAGCATATCATTATTAATTGTTGAAAATGATGCTGCCAAAAAGATGTATCGGTTAAAACGTTCTTATAACTAATGTAAAATTAAAAACACGCCGGGCGCTATGCATTCTCAGCTAAATTCATGCTATTGGAACGATATACAACGGTACAATTCGGTAGTTAGGTGTTAGGCGGAGGAGTTATTTGGAGTGAGTTTGGAGTATGACGTGGCTTCCCACAATACTTGTAGAACATCTGAAGTTAGCCCTAGTTAGCAAACCAAGTAAGCTTCTCTTGTTGGGATTACAACAGGGATTTTACCATTTTGTTCATTTAAGGAAAAAATAAGTATTAATTATCCTTCCCATGGTACAGTTGTTGTAGTAATACGAGCTGATTGTCAATTATTGCAATTCAAAGTGAATAAAATAATGTTCGACTTGAAAGGAAACAAGAGGATATATACAATAACACACATATAACATACATTTTATAACACGAACTCTGATTACTTTGAAACTTTGGAATTTGTGTTGGAATTTTACTGTGGATTCAATTTGATAAAAAAATGTTGAAATGAAAAAATGCTTAAAATAGTACTAAAGAAATTAAATTGTTATACTATTACCATAAAGAATTATTAATATGCAAGTTTGATTTCTACCCGTCCTTTAGTGATGGGTTACCCCATGTGTGTAAATATACGAGGGAAGGTCATACGTACATTCTAGAAAAACGATTCAGCTGCAAGAGCAATTGCTCCCAAATTTTGCACTAATAGAAAAAAATATAATATATATTTTGCTACTTAGGAATACATAGAATAATTCCGGTGACAGTGTTTTCTAAGTTGGTTCTACACATATACAACACAAACAATAAAAGGAACAGTACAATATTCACATATTACTTAATACAATTTTACAAGATTAGTACATTAAACCGATCATGCTAAAGCCGACATAAAATAACAATAATAATTTCAAAAAATAATGTTAACATATTCTAAAACAATTACAATTTATTTAATCTAATTTGAAAATTTTTGACATTGAGGGAGTCTCACTGTTGCAGGCAATTCGTTCCAACTTTGTATTGTTCTGTACTCTTTTCTTTACCGAATTTTAGAACTAAGAAATATCCGTCCGCGCGACGTATGTGGGTTTTGATAGTCTTGCCCGCACTCTCCCCCCCCCCCGGGACGATCACCTTGTATTGATTTGAGTAACGTAAAAAGACGCGATTTCTCTCTGCGTTTTTCTAAAGGTTTCCAAGATATAAATTAAAAATTAGAATAGAAATTAATAATCTTGCACTTACAGGGATTTAATTTCATTTGTGATAGCCCATGATTCTAGCCTATCTAAATCAGCCTACAATGTTCCTCTATCATTGTATCCTTAATTTCCCGAGATATTATACAGTTATCTGCAAAAAGTGGTATTTTTTATTCAATTCGGTGCCATATATCATTAATATAAGCTATAAATAACAACGGATCTAAGACACTTCCCTGTAGCAATCCGGATGTTGCTTCTGTCCTCGAAGAAAAAATTCACCGAATTCGCACCCGTTGAATACGCAAGCTGAGAAATTCTCGAATCCAGAGAGCAATTCTTCGGTCTATGTTAAGCTTACTAATTTTTTTGGATTAATTTATCATGAGGAACGAGGTCGAACGCTTTGGTGAAGTCTATAATAATTACGTGAATGACGAAACCTTCATCGAGAGAGTCAGCAATGTCCTGACTGACAGTGACTACCTGACTCTCACATGAATATCCTTTTCTGAAACCTTGTTGCCCGTCGTAAATGATATTATTCTTATCCCTAATTCCGCGAAAGTAATCTGCCCCAAAATTCTCCATTTGCTTTCACACTACAGACATAAGACTTACAGGGCTATTTTAACGCGAACCCCCTCTGTCAATTGAGACCATTATGACATTTCGCCAATCCCTAGGAATACATGACTTGTTCATTATTTGTATGTATGTTTTTAGTTCCCCCCCCCCCCGCCGATTACCAGCAGCACAGCAAGAACCGCACAACCAACACTGCTGCTGACCGCCAAAGATGTTTATGACCTGCTGAAGAAAAGAAAAGCTGGGGCGTGATTCCAAAATGTTACCCCAGATTTGATTACGCTCCCAACGTTTTCTCTAGGGAATGAGTATGAAGGCCGCAATGCATTTAGGTATGACAGGATTTGGTGGGGCGGTAGAAGCCAGGCAAAGCAGAGCATTGCATGGTCAGGGAGAGGGAGCTCAAAACTAGTATTTACGTTGATTCTTCAGTAAGGTCACTCGCGAAATAACTGATATATTTGATGTTGCACATGAAACAATTTCTTTCTTGGAACAGTCATTTTTTTCTTTTCTTTAATTTTTATGGGAGATTATGATAATTGGCACCATCAGTTTTTAGAAACTCACTTAATTGGCATAAATGTTACATGACTTGGCTAAAGCGGCAGGATTTATAATGCATAAACTTCATATTTTGCAACTCTACAGATTTGGGACTTCTGCAGTATTTTTCTTGACCTCACTGAATGAACGGATGTACAGAAGATACTTAAGAAGTATGACAAAGAAACGCTGTGTTTTCTTCTGGTCATATATCATGCAGGAATACGCATATGATTACTCTAACACTTAATAATCTAAATAAATAGAAATGGTACTATATTCTCACTTATAAATCATAGTTTAATCTCCCTAAAGATTCATAAAAGCTGTTTTTCTGGATAAAAGAGAACGTTCTCCATAGACGTCTTGGAGTTATTCAGTCTGTCATTTCGTTCACCATTGCACCATTTCCATCATTGCACAATCATTTCTATATATTCACCATTTCATTCATCTTCGTTCATGTGAGTCGCAACTCATCTAACAACAATATCGACAATCACTGCCCCTGCAGAAGTTCAGAATTTGGAGGAGCAGACAGCGCGTCCTGCACTCGAGGTCACTCCGCTCGAGGTCAGCCAGAGCAACGGCTAATCCGAAACACGCATCATTTACGCGTCCTGATCCAAGCGAGGAATGACTACTAGACTATTGCTCGGCATTGGACCAGTCTTTATTTACTAGTCATGTATAAGAAAACCCGCCACACCTGCCTCCGGTTGTCTAGTAATATTCCTCCTTCATTGAGGATTACATTTTGGAATGATATTTTGAATCGCCATTTCCGCAGGTTCCTTCTCTTCGTCCAAGGAGCATCAACTGATTTCACTGCAGTGCCTCTGATCGGGGGCACTAGGGTTCGACCCCGACAGTGGCAAAGTTTTCGAGAAAGCTTGGTCGAGTTCAGTCGCTGTATGGAGGAGAATTCTAGAGGCTGGATGTTCTGATCGTCAGTTTTCCGTGTTTTCTCCGATCAATACCAGGCGAATGCCGGAGCAGTCCCCTAACAATTGGCCACAGTCCGCGCGAGATCTTTCCTTCCTCTTCCTTGTCCTTTCCTCACTCCTTACGTACACAAACTTACAATTACATGCACTGCACGACCACACATGTCGGGAGTTTAGAACTTGTCCCGGATGGGTGATGTCCCGGTACTGGGAGATACCTAGTTGAGGAAAATTCCCGCTAGCCGACATAGGTGAGCGCCGGATATTATCAACCAGCGAGGCAAGATCACCGCGTCATACCGCGACAGAAACATTCACTGCACTTACGGAACTGATAACCAAGCAGTTGACGCACCCAGAAAAACTAATAAATCAATCGGGTTCCTTCTCAGCTGCACGTAAGTATTCCTGCAAAATGTCGAAGCAAATGTTCCAATGGTTTAATTGGTTATTTGAAACACGCACACGTACTTACATTGTCTTTTATATAATGAAACTGTTAGGTTGGAAAAACATGTACCCAATTTCAGCAAATGAGTAATTTATTTTGTTTCCGCCGGGGGCAAGCAGCTATCGTGTTTAGGCTCGCAAAAGTTGGGCGTGTTAAATCCCGAGAGATGGTGGTGTACATCTTCCTCAAGGCCGTGGTATCCGCCGCCAACCTACAAGTTGGTCAAGGGGTTTCCTCCTTCAGGTGTCTCGCCTGAGCGTAGGCTCCCGAGCGGTCTCCGGACAAGTGTGATAGTGTAGTTCATGTACGTGTGTGTGTAAGGACAAGGAAATCGTCGAGTCGAGTGATGATAGGACAAGGAAAAGGAAGGAAAGATCGCGCGCAATCCTTGGCTTGTTTTTTTTTGGGGGGGGGGGGTAGTGCTCCGTTATTTGCCTGTTTTTTATCGGAGAAACCACGAAAAACGACCCACTGCTAGAATTCTCCGCCACATAGTTAAGTAGCTTGAGTAGGGAATCGCATCTTAAAAACTTCTCTCAGGGGCACGACAGGGGGATCAGCAGTGTGTTGGATTTGAAGCCCAGGCGATGTGAGGAGAGTGTTTTGGAGGCTGTCTGTCACTTGGGCCCACTGCGAGCGAGGAGGGGGGGGGGCAGTGCGCGAGTGATCGATTACCGTCCGAGGGCCCTCAACCCTTGCGCCCCGCGCCGCCCCTCCTTGCCACGCCCCGCCGGCGGCGCTCCGAATGCGCGCACGCGGCGGGCGACACGCCCCCTCCGCCCAGCGTGCGAAAGCATCGGCCACGGCTCAGCACCCGGCTCAGCTCCGGCCTCTCGCAAGGCGCCCCCCGCACCCCGCGCACGGACTCGCGCAGTAGAGAGAAAGGCATGTAATGCGGCGGGAAAAAGACAGCGAATTTTCGACCGAAGGACTCTTATTACAGGGCTTTTGTAAAAGGGCAAAGTGTGCGAGGTAGGTCGGATATTTTCATAAACGGCAGGACAAGCTAGTCGCGCGGGTTGGTCCGAGCAGGGATACAATGGAGTAGATAAAAGTAGGTCCCGCCGCAGGGCATGAATAAATGGAATTCCTCTTCCTGTCTAATAATTTACTGAAATAAACATCTGGACAACGCCGAGTACTTCAGCTAGTATATATATATATATATATATATATATATATATATATACATTGACATACCCCTATTGCATTGCATTGCATTTAATCCTGCATGTGAATACAGCTCATACAGACATACTACTACACATGATTACATGGGCAGAGCCATGTGAGACTCGCACGTCAAACAATAGAGAGAGACTTGAACCGGAAACGCCACATCAATACAGCGTCTATCCCCAGTGGGTAGTTAGTCAAGCCCTGATGCGGGCTGGCACCACATCATGCAGGTGGCGAATAATGTCCTGCGGTACACTTCCACCCCTCCTGCACTGCCTCACCTGCTTGAGCTGGCAGAGTTGTTGGGGGAGTCGCAGCACGGGTGGGGCGTTGGCTAATCATATCCCACACATGCGCGATCGGGGGAAAATTCAGGCCAGGGCAGTTGACGAACATCGCGGAGAGCCTGTTGTGTAGCGCGGGTGAGGGCAGGCATTGTCCTGCTCGGACAGCGCACCACCCTCCCGTTGCAAGAAAGGCACCAGCACAGGCCGCACAACGTGCTGGATGTATCCAGTGCTGGTCAATGATCCCTTCACGAACACCAAAGACGAACGCGCGTTGTAACTCATGGCACCCCACACCCTCACACCCAGGAGGGTTTCTACATGACGTGGACGAACACACTCCGGACACATGCGCACGCCTGCGCGGCGCTACACACGCACGCGACTATCACTGGCGTGCACGCAGAAGCGGCTGTCATCACTGAACACCACTGCACACCATTCTCTGTCCCCGCTGACCCGCACATTGCACCACGCCAGATGTGCCCGACGATGGTTCGGTGTGAGTGGCAGTCGGGCTATCGGAATGCGTAATTGTAATCCTGCAGCACGTAACCGGTACCCAACGGTGCGGAGAGACACTTTGGGGAGCACATGTTCCAGTATCTCAGCGCGGGTGGCCGTACGATCTGTCAACGCCGCCCTCACAATGCGTCGATCTTGACGTTCGTCAGTGCTCCGAAGTGGGGCAACGGCTGTAGGAATGATCGTCTACCCATCCTCGCCAGCACCGCAGCGTCGACGTCGCATCACGTGGGCTGCAATGCGCCGACAGGACCGCTCGGCTTCGCGCACAATCTGACGTCGTTGAAACTGGTTCAATTGCTTAAAGAACGAACGAGTGTGGCGCCGTGGCATACCCGAATAGACCCTATCGCAGTAGACAGCGCCTTTTAAATCCACGGAGTAGTTGGCACGTCCTGGTTACTTCGTCACGCTGCCATTACATCACCGGGCGTCAGTCATCCGTGAAATGTTAATCACGGCTTCTAACATCCTCCGTCCCTAACATCCCTAATCACCTTCTTGACTGCTCTTGCTCTTCCCGAACTTTTTCTGCCAGTATACAATTATATATATATATATATATATATATATATATATATATATATATATTAATAATATAAAAAAATATATATAGTGTACACTAGTGGTTGTTGTTGGTTTGTTTGTATACACATATGTGTTTTTTCATGGAGAATCTATTTATGATGTTCATTTTGTTGCAACTCCACTAGATGGCGCTTCAGGTAAATGCAATTCCGAATCGAGTGGGGCTTTGTTGTTGCTGGGCGTTGCTGTGTGACACAGGGCGAGGACGATGACATGAGACGCTGGCGGCGCGGGATGAAAAGAGGAGAGAGGAGGGAAAGAGAGGAAAATGATAGGGAAAAGAGAAAGGGGCAAAAAGAGGGAAAAGCGGGAAAGTGAAGGAATAGAGGAAAGGGGGAATAGAGAGAGAGAGTGAGAGAGAGAGAGAGAGAGAGAGAGAGAGAGAGAGAGCAGGGCAACGTCTCTGCCGGGTTCTGCTACTTTGCTATATAAAGGTACAGGATTTTCCCACTTTTTCGTCACGAGGATCCGACAAAGGATTTTCTGACGAATATTCGCCATTTTCCTGATCACTATTACAATACGATCTCTTCTTATGAGGCGAGAATGTAAGGGTGAGAAAGTAACGATTCACTTCCTCGGTATTGGGGACAAACAAAACATGTTTTTCAGTCGAAAATCGGCAATTCTGCGAGTTGTACGTACCTTTCCTTTTACTACGTATATAGTACTGTTATGGGACTTTTTTATTTTTACAAAATGTGGAAGAATTTTACCTATAAAATTATATCTCTCATTTTCAACATAAAATAACTTTTTGTAATAACAACCTGTTAGGAAAGTACCTTTGAGTTTTAATTGTTCTCTCGGCTTTCTGTATTGCTCATTACATGACGGTACGTTTGAAGAAGAGGCTTCAAAATCAATCACAAAACACGAAGAGAACTCCACCAGCAATATTATTAAAACCATTTTCAATATTCTGAACGAAAAGAGAACATATTGCATGCAAATATCAAATGTTTATGTAGTAGTTAATGATTATTTGACATTTATCTTACTTTCTCTAAGTTCAATTGAAAATTCACTACAGCTAATATATTAAGACTAGTTAATATAATACAAAATTATTACATATGTTTACCATCTTCCCCTTTCTGACTTTTTGGCATACTTTATAGTGTAGAGTAAGCTATGTAATTCTGCAAGAAAAAATTGATATTTATTCGGAAAAATATCATTTTGAAGATTCCTGATGCCAACAAAGTGGATATTTTTTTAATTCTAGACATAGCAACTTACTTCCAGAACTTTGTCGACAGAAACCACGTTTGTTTGTTTTTTTCATTTATTTCTGCTTTGCCCGAAGGGCCTCAACAGTTGAGTACGATACTTGAGGGAACAATGAATTATTTTATCCTTGTTTAAGGAACACTTTCACTGATGGTCAGGGGGTCGAAGAACTGTCGCGATTGTCTCCGCTTTAGTCTGTTGTGAGGGTTTTGTTATTCAATTTTGAATTGTACGGCTGAGGGAATCTGGGTAATTTTAGAATAGAAGCGAGTGGATAGGAGGGAGAAATGGACTGAGATCGGAGTGATGCCGAGTTCGTTATGTAACTGGGAGTTGGTTACAAACCAGGGTGCTTTCGTAATGCTTCAGAGTATTTTATTTTAGAAAATCTGCATTTTTTTAGCATTTGATTTGCTGGCTGAGGCCAAGATAGAAGGAGCGTAGTATAAGATTGAGCGAAGCATTGATTGGTATAGATGAGAAGAAGCATGAAGTCGCTAGGGTGAAGATTGTTTTAGTATAGGATGTAATTAGTGGGTTCTACGGGTGGCCAGATTTATACTGTGAAGAATATTTGATTTCCAAGTGAGCCTTATATAAAAAAGTACACCAATATTGCTGGTTGTTGTTTGGGAGCCAAGATATATGAGGTCTCAACTTTTCCAAAATCTCCTCAACGAATCTGCAATTTTTTATTAAACTTCCTCATTGATCATTATTAAACTTTGTCATCAACTTTATGGTCACTTAAAAGAATGGTGCAGATCTTATTTGCGTTAAAATCTCTGATTTTTTTGAAAATTCATAAAGTTTAATGATTTTAGGCATCTTCCTGCAAATATAATTCTGACGATAGAGATTTTGTCCTAATGGAAATCTATTGTTGAAAGACAACTTGAAATAGGGTCGTGTAAATTATTTCGAAAATGTAAGAAGTTTTCATTTCAGTTGTAATTTTGAGCGAAATACAGGTAATTTTTAATTTTTTTAAGCAATTATTTTCTCAAAAATGGCTTCAACGTTTTTCTTTAAACTTTTTCAGCGTACGGACGGTATATAATTTGGTTCCGGCAAACTCTATTTTCGAAAATAAGTTAACAATTCAAAACTTCCAAGTTAAAGGTGTAGATTTTGCCTTGAATAAAATGTGTTCTAAAAAATCAGCCCTTTAAAAAAGGTAATGTACATTTTTATAAACGAGTTGTTTTCGCGTAATTTCTGCATGAAATTAATATAATTTATACATATCCTCAAAAAAAGTTCCAAATTTTGTCTTCAATTTTTTTTCCACGGATTAAACAAGTAACCCGTAAATTACGGCGCATGACTAATTTTCGTTGAGCTCTCTGAGTAACCAGTCAATCATCACCATCATCATTGTGAGCCGTTCCCCTGAATGAGACCGAAGACGCCGAGTTGAGGGGCAGAGGATGGCTATGTGGAGGTGACGTGATTGCGCGGGAGGGGGGGGGGAGCCCCGCTGTTTGGCCATTTTGCCGTCGCGTCGTCGTCGTCGCAGCGTCGGGGAGCGCAATTTGCATGTGACAGCTCCCTCCCGCGCCGCCCCCCTCCACCCCCCTCCCTATTGGGCGAGCGCGTAGGCGCCGCAGAGCGCGGGGGGGGGGGGCAATAACTCAGCGGCACGAACAAAGATAAAAGGAGTCTGCCTCTACCGGTATGTGGTCTATGATGCCTCCGCCGAAGGGAATTCTGCACAAGATTTAACTTCCGTCTCCGCATTCATTTACATCAAGCGATATGAAATGGGTTTTCTAACGCTCCTTTCTAACATCTTTGAGTCACCGAGAAAAATAATGTAATTTATTTCGTCGTTGTTTCTACGTTGGGTTGTCTACACACTATACTTTATTACTACCTTTTATGGGAACGAAATTAGAAATATAGGAAATATAGGACGAAACTGTCTATATTTCGCACAAAGTTACACGAAAACTACTCATATTTTCAAAACATTGGGCATGAGCTTATTTCAATAGTGTCTTTACAGGATGATTTCATTAAGGAAATAATCTCTATCTTCAATATTATTCTGTAGTTGTAGGACGACTGCCAAAAAAATTGCACCCTTGCAATTTTCGAAAAATTTAGGGATTTTAATGAACATGGGACCTGTATCATTCAATCGAGTGTTCTTACGCAATCCGAGAACAAAGTGAAATAATCTAATTTGGAGTGTTTTGGGGAAAATTTTGAAAACGTTTTTACGGCTTTACGTAAAGTATCCTCAGAAATCAAAAAATCCGTTTGAAACTCCCAAAGCCTTTGTTCAGATCAATCGTAGAATATCAATCTTTGAAAAAACAGGAGGAATGGTTTAGGCGCTAGCGTTGAATGTCAGACCCTTTGTTATATCCGTGGAAAATATTCAAAAAAAATTTAAAAAATTATATAAATTTGTCAATCGATTTTTCGGTGTCAATGACCCAGAAAACGTGGATTCTGGCTACACCACGTATTAAAATATTTTTTTCTAAATTTATCATCCGAATTTATCCTTTTTTCGTTGCCAAGGACCAGCAATAAAAGTTGTTGTTTTTTGTGTAAAATTCGCTGTTTTCCGACGAACGATTTACTTTTTTCTCTTACAAAGTACTTGCGAGAAAATAAAAATAAAAAAGTTCTTTAAAATGGCGTTTGAATCGCATTACTTACTATATTGACACTATCCGTACAAAAGGATTAATGAAACCACTTCGAGCTGTTTCGGAGAAAATTTTTTTAAATATAGCCCATATTTCTCTTAAATTTTACAAAATAAAAAACATATCGTGCAGTTATATCGCGAGAGTTAAAAGAATTGCACAGATATCACTTTCGTTGAAGCTCCCTTTGTTATATCCGTGGAAAATATTCAAGAAAAATTTTTAAAAAATTATATAAATTTGTTTCATATAATTAATATTAACTTCAAACAGAAATTACGAGATTTTAAAATGTACTTTTTTTAAATATCTGGTTTTCTAGAACAGATTTTATCAAAGACTAATATCTTTATTTTTAATATTGAGTTACTTTTGTAATGTTATATTTTTTTTAATTTTCGAAATTACAGAATTTACCGACAGTGGGCCCAGAGCCAATTACCGTCTTCTCGTACTGTTCCTCCCGCCAACATATACAATCTGACAGTCTAGTTAGTAACTGCACAGATTAAATCTTAACTCGTATCACGCTGAGGTCACAATAAACTAAACAATGCATTAAGTTGTTAAGAGCGCTCCTGAGGCCTGGTCTTCACACTAGCCTGTGAAATGTATCGTTCATCCTCACGAGAAACGCTCCTAACACGCAATGTGTGTTGCACGTTTGATTATTATCTGTCTGATATTGTGCTGTAATATGAGTGTTTAATATGTGAATGTTTAGTTTTCACGACGGACGTTTGTATATGTGATAACATTATGACTCTCTGAGGATGAATGCAGCGGACTAGCATGAAACCTCATTCTTCTCTGAGTTTGAATTTCACATCCGGATGGAGAGTGAGGATACCATAAATGTTGGCCTTTGAGCAGTAAAATTTGAATGAGTCGACAAATCGTGGGCACATTCATAATGACATCTCTTAATATGATGATTTTTTTCATGAATTTTTTTTTAAAATCATTAAATAATATAAAGAAAACAATATGTTTGAATGACTTGAATTACATACCTGTTACTTTCCTGGTATAAGAGCTTCTGAAACATTAACTGTACTGCCTTTGAGCATCTTAGGAATGTGAGTGGTTGAATTGTAATTCTTCGGTCCAGTACGTAACAGTAGCCCCCCCAGGTACATACAATGCGAAAATTTATCAAAAAACTTGGAACCGTTTTTGAGAAAATAATAGTTTAAAATTTGCCATATTTCAAGCCAAATTATGTGATAATTACTCATATTTTAGAAAAATTGTACATAACCCGGTACCAAGATCAGTTTTTAAACAATAGGTTTCATTGAAAAAATCACATTTTTAATTTTTTGTATTTGTAGAAAGACGACGAAAAAAAATTTAACATTTACCATTTTGGAAATGACAGAGATTTTAATGAAAATGGGGCCCCCTCTATTTTTTGTAAGGAATGTTCGCTATCCGAGGACCATGTCTAATAAACAATTCGAATAATTTTTGAGAAAATTTTGAAGATGTTGATTGAAGATTTTGAAAATTTTGAAGACGTATACTAGCCTCAAAAATCGAAATACACGTTTTAATCTCGCAGATCCTTGAGTTCCTCTAAATCGATAGGGCAATATCAATTACCAGCACTTGCAAATAAAAGTTTTCTGTCAAATAATCACCGTTTTCCGCCGAACGATTACATTCTTTTCCTACGATATAAGGCAAAAGTAAAACTTTAGAGCTATTTTTGAAAAAGTGTTTAACGTTCCAGTGATTTCATGAGAAGAAGCCCGTTAATTTAAGGAATTATTTTCAAAATCGTATGTCTTCGAGTCGGGCCAGATCGATAGGGAGAAAATTGGGGGAAATCCTTGATAGTTTAGGCAGAACTGTTGTTCACAGACGTACGGACACATGGAAGGACAGACGACAGACGGACGCAGACAGACGGAGGCCTTGTGAGAAAAAACAACACCTTTTCAGTGTCACAGAATCTCAATAAGTGAATTTCCGCATTATGATAAATTAATATATTAGGCTTCAAGAATTGTATGTCTGTTTCTTATCTTAAAACCATTTTTCACAACATTACATAATTTTCACTATATTAAGTATATTACCCGTAAACGAGAAAGTATAAGGAATCCTCGAAATACCCTTAAAAAGCAAGAATATCAGTTGTTAGTGAAGCTTCGCGGTTCGCACGTCCACACCTGCAGCGACGCGGAGGTCAGGCGAAAGCCAGGCCGTGTGACCATCGCGATAACAAATCTCGTTATTTACCCAGGCGTCGCTCGCGCGGGGCAACCCGCCGCATTAGCATATAAACCCACGTGGCGAGAGGGCAGCCCAGAGGGAGGTCATGGGCCGCCCCGGCCGCCTTCCCCGCCCGGCCACCACTCCGCCCCGTCACCTCACACGTCCCGCATGCTCCACGATCTACCACCTACGACGCCTAGCTACTTCTCACCCCCCCCCCTCTAACCGTACCCTAGCTTCCCCATCCCACAACTTATCGCGCCTTCTCCTGTTCCTCATCCTGCCCCACCCTGGCCACTGCAGGGGTCCTTCAATTGCTACACCCCTCCATCGCCCGCACCACCCCGCCCCGCTACCTCTCTCGATGAGAGTTGCTTCCAGCTCCATGTTCCATTTTCCTTCCCCACGCCTTCTTCCAGCCTCTTATCCCTCCCCGCCTCTTCAACCTCTCCCAACCCCAATCGCCGCTTTCCCCGCCACCTCAATCACTATGCCACCTGCCCCGCCAACAGCCCCGCCATGCCTCCTCCCAACTCCTCACCGTACCCGGCTGCGCCCTGGCAAATGCACACATACAACTCACGCTCCACCCCCACCCCTCAGCCGCCGAAAGCCTCCGCGATACACCACCTGCCCCGCCCAACAACAAGGATTTTCGACACTAACTTCATATGAAGCTAGGTCAAATTCAGTCACTGTTTGGAAGACAATTTTCGAGGCCGGCTGCTCTGATCGATAGTTTTCCGTGGTTTCTCCAATCAACACCATGCGAATGCCGGAGCAGTATCCTAACAAACGGGCCACGGATCGCATGCGATCTTTCCATTCTCTTGCTTGTTATACCCTCAGCCCTCACACCCACTTACCCTAACATGCACGTCACGACCACACATATAGGGAGAACGGTCGGGAGCTTAGAGTTTCTCTCTCCTGGGGCGGTGCCCCGCTGGTGGGAGATAACCGGCTAGCCGACCGAGGAAAACCCCTCTAGTTGACGTGTAGGCCGGCACCTTATCCCACTATCCAAGGGAAATATCACCTCCCTAGCAAAATACACACACTACGCATACAGGAAAAATGACCTTAGCAGCTACCGCGCCCGAAATGATCAATCAGAGCCCGCAGTGCGATGCGTTGCTGTGCCACGGTGGCATTTAACCGACGCGCTCCAATGGAACTGGAACATCGACAGGGACGGCAATTAAAGAAACATTTTATGCATTTACGAACTAATTATATGTGAACTTAGAAATATATTAACAGTAATTTACTGAAACTTTATGTTTAAAATATTTATACTTTTTGGGGTTGTACCAATGCTGGTAATTTTTAATATATAATCTGAATTTTTGGATCGTTTCGCGGAAATAAGTGCCCGTGTACTTTTTTCTATAACTAATTCAAGATTCACTATGATCATTCAAGTCCACAACTGTTATCTACATCGACTGATACTAAGATAATATTGAAAAGTGTTTATGGGCAGGCCTGGCAGTAGAAAAACGCCGGAGTTTCCACGAAGGTACACTAGTTACAGCATAGTCCGATGTAGTGAACTTCTTGAGACTTATGGTCACTATATAAGAGATTCACTATATCAGAAGATGTCAAAATTAAATAGATGATTTTATTAATATATTTAGATATACAGAAAATACATTAACAGACCGAACTGGAAATTTCAATATCTTTATTTGTCTTCAAAAAAATCAACAATTTTCATTGTTTGCTTCGTACATTTTTCATTACGAATTTCTCTAGATCCTTCTCCAGAGTTCATGTTTTCGCCATACTTGATCCTGCATTGTACTCTGCCTCGAAGTATCACAAGGCAGTCTTGGCACCCTTCAATGCCTCGTGTATTGTTGGATGCCCCACTTCTCGCAGGCTCGCTCAATATTCGCTATTCACTCAATAACATACGACCAAGGCGCAAGCGGCTAATGAAACTGATCGCTTTTCCGCACGGCGCAGCGGATATCGGGAGGCTGTGGGGCTATGGTAGTTGCGCGCTTCCTGTCGCCTACGTAGAATACAACGCGCTTTGACCCGTGGAATATCACGTAACTTCAGGCTTGAAAGTCAGTGGCATGAGGTCATCAGTAAGGTTCCCATTCCGGGTCCGCTACTATCATCTCAAGGGAGACTTCTTGGATTATGACCTTTGGCCGATATTTTTTCAAGCTCCCTACTGTTGAAATTTGTGACAATAGGCGATATATTATTTTCCAGGAGGAAATTAAGTTTTATGTCGTATATTCTATAACCGTGGTGCAGGTTAACTACAAACTTATCTTCTTACGCTTATTTGTAATGTAACTGAAACGGGACCAGAGACTTAAGTTTACTATAACCGAGTTCACTGCAACCGGAGTCGACTTTACTACGTATGGATACGCTTTCCAACATTTTTTTAAACATCCCATAACCGCTGAAAGACTTCTTTTAGAGTTAACACAGGTTATAATAATAAAAGTCCCAAACGATGAAAGAGTAACTCCTTGTCTATATGAACGGAAAAAAAATACGATGGGGTACGTTGTTACCCACCTACATTTGTATACGAATCCTTCGGTGAAACAATGCCCGGGGCTAACTGAAGCAAAGACACCCTGCGGGGGGAGGGGTGTATATAAATCCATCAGGCGCGTTCACAGGGCGCGGCCTTTGGCCCTTAGGGTGACGTGACAGGCGGTCGTGGCTGGTCGCAGCCCGGAGCAAAGCTGGAACGCCCACACCCTCCCACATGGAAGAATAAGGGTGGAGATGATATTAGCAATGATAATGACCAGTGCCAACATGCTGCACTTCGTCAATCATGGGATTGAAAGTTGAAAAAGTTTCATATTCATTTCACTTATGAAAAATTTAAAATTTTGAATTACGGAATAAAAAACGTAGCTCGAGCCACTTCAGGGACATAAGATATTATAAAGGACTGAAACGCATCGTTTCCGAGATATGCGCGATAGTAAATCAGTTGTAGGTAATGTGAATTGCGCGTTACATTAGTACGTGATAATCCAAAATGTCATAATTACGAATTTATATGTATTTTGTCTTATATCTCAGATTGATGACTGCGGGGGGGGGGGAGGATTCCTTATTCAACAGTAATACACTAAAGGCATTTTGTCTCGATGGTTTCTTTCGAAAGAGAGTAATTCTTCATCATTTGGCAGCTAATTATAGAGAAAAAGAATGAGAGACATTTAGAAGAAATAAGGGCATTACTAAAATATAGAAACGGTATTGAAACCTGTAAGGAAAAGGAGACAATTGTTCTTCAGTAATTTCTATAGAATGTTTGATAATAGATTTTAAAATATATATCTTTTCAGTTATGTATGAATAACGAAGTCATCAGCAGCTGGATAAAAGAGAACAAAACGTTTTGGAAAGAAGGGTAATGTAGACGTTAAAAGGTGAGGAATGGGTATATTGTGACCCAACGTGTGGATAATCTAGAATGTTTTTGAATGTCACGTGATTTAATTTAATGTTGCTTACATATATACATATATATCTAATGTAGCAAACGTACATTATAGAGCAGTCAGCAAACTCTACATTTAATGCAGTTAACCACACTTCCAGCGCCAGTGATTCAACACAACTTTTTCTTTTCTAGGGATAATTAGAATTAAGAGACGATTTTCTCAGTCTTTCGTAAGAAACCCTGAATAGTAAGTCTATGTTGTCATTGCAACGTTTTCTGTGCCTCTGACTTGAAAGGCGGGCCACAGTGGGGGGCAGGGCGGGGTGTGGCAGGGCCAGGAGGTGGGGGAGGGGCGCCCACGCCTTTTGCATGCAAACGAGACCCCGCCCTACCCCCTCCCCCCTCCTCAGCCCCGCGGGGCCCATGGGCCGGCGCTGGCCCGTTCGCCCCCACCGCAGCGAATTCGACGACGGAATTAAATTTTATGGCGCGCGGCCGGTCTCCATGAATATTATATAAAAAGATGCCTTCTTCACTCGCACGAGAGGATTTTCTCAGTTGGTTTTCACACGACAGATGGAAATGCGGGCGACTACGCCTGGGTACGAGGACGACGCCGTTAATGCCCAAGGAACTCCTTGCGGGAGCCTATGGAGTTTACTTTGGGTTCCAACAATTTTGAGGACAAATGACGACCCACAATTGATGTTCATTCCAAATATTTTGCTAAGTATATATTGTTTGTAATAACCGGGAAGTAGATAAGTTTCGTCTCAAACAGGAATACTGGAATCATGGCCATGATTTGTATGAAATTACATAATATTTGTTTCATTACTGAAAATCAAACTTTTGTCATATGTACACAAGGAGATAAGTGCTTGCGTCAAAATTTTATTTACAATTTGTTCCAAATTCTTTCAAAATCATGCGTGGAAGATTATTTTACGTTTAGTTCCACTTAAGATGATGAATCCGATTTAGTAGTTATCTAGATTTATTTATTATTTAGTTACAGAGAATCCTCATTATTCTTTAGTTGTGAGTGAAGTTTTAACTGACAGTAAGCAGTATTGAAAAAGAAGGTTTGACAATTGAATATTTAATATCATGCCTTGTATCTCATGCACTGAATTTTTATGTTTTTTTATTACTTTTATGTGTAGTATATGGTCCTCTATTTATTTTATACAGCCAATTTCGTAATAAAATGAGAAATATGCATAACTTAATTTCTAATATACTGCACATATTCAATTATCAGACTGTCATAACATAAGATTAACTAAATTAAGTGCATATATTTCTATGTATTTTTTTAGTCCATGGACTGAGTGAGTCATATGGATATGAGTATTTCAGTAGTAGATTTGCTCAGGAGTATATTATTTCACATAAATCGGATCTCTGATTATAATAAATCAGGGTGTTGCAAAAACCGGAGAGTGCCAAATTAACTATTAATGGAGAATAACATGAGATAAGAAAAATAAGCAGGGGAGGAGGAACAACGAGAAATTATAAAGCCAGTTGAAGAGGATGTGAGAAATAGAAAAAGAGAGAATGAATGAGTCAATAAATAGCAATGTCTTTAGATGACAACAAAGTAATAGACGAAAAAGTAAAAATTGACAGAAGTGATAGTGGATGAAAGAACACCGAAAAAAAGAATTGTTGAAGTCTACCAGATCCATGATACTGTAACAAGGAAACTTGTGAACCATGATACTGTAACAAGGAAACTTGTGATTCATGATACTGTAACAAGGAAACTTGTGATTCATGATACTGTAACAAGGAAACTTGTGATCCATGATACTGTAACAAGGAAACTTGTGACAGTATCATGGATCTGGTATACCAAAACGGTTCTTTTTTTTCGGCGATGATACGAAGAATGGAAAGATAGAAAAATAACAATGAAATTCTCTAACTACCTCAAGTAAACTGAAACGACAAACCACTTATAAACCGCGAACTACGTCCAGATTCAAAAATGGTTATGACGAGGGACTCACCGCGTGAATTCGCGATGCAGTACGTCGTGCCCCAGTTGAGCGCTGCGCGCCCGCCTTCGAAGAACGCCCGTCTCCAAGGCTGCGCTTCCGCGAGGCCGGGCAATCAGATCCCGCCGGGGGGGAGGGGAGGGGGAGATGTCACCAGCAGCAGCGACGCGATCGGGCGTCGCGTCGCGACGGGCAGGCGGCGGCCGC
>BOPP01000065.1:2212731-2248669 GCA_017312745.1 Gryllus bimaculatus | reverse complement strand
CCACCCCCCTCGCGCTCTTATCTCATTAGCGGCCTTTCACGCGCGCGCGCGGCCGCAGCGGAGAGGGCGACGGCGCCAACGCCCGCAAATGAAGAGGACCGGTTCGGGGTCACGGGACGCGCGTTCGACATGGGCGTGGCTGGCGGGGGAGCGAGCTGTGCCAGTAGTTTGATTTGTTTTTGTCCTGGAGACACTTTCAGTACAATTCGTATTATAACGATGACTATTCATCCCATGAAACTTCAGCCAATTGCATGAAAGAGTTAGAATCTTGCCAACCAATCGATTTACCCATGCAAAATTATCAGTTATTATCACCCCCTAGGAGATACTTTTGCATTTCGCTGAACACAGAACTACTCGAACCTTTCCGTTACCTGGCGCTTTTCGATTCTTTTATTGTTCCATGCAGCCATGCATATTTAGTGAGCAGAGATTTATGTTTATATAGTTCGACTCCGGTTGTAGTGAACACGGATATAGTGAACCCTCGGTTATAATGAACTTAAGTCACCGGTTCCGTTTCACTTACATTACAAATAAGCATGTGAAAGTTCGGTTAAAGTAAACTTAAACTTCGGTTACAGTAAATCGCAGTTATAGGAAATACAACGTCTTGGAAATTAATTCCGTTCTGAGAAAGAATATATCGATTCAGTGCCACAAATTCCAACTCTAGGCAGCTTGAAAAAATATCGGCCGAATGTCTTAATCGAAGAAGTATTCCCTGAGGTAAACGTAGCTCTTCGGAATGGGAACCTTACTGATGACCTCATACCACTCAGTTCAAGCCTGATGTTACGTGACATTCCGAGGGTCAATGCGCGTTGTAGTCTACTTAGGAAGCGCGCAACTGCCACAGCCCCACAGCCTCCCGATACCCGCTGTGCCGTGCGGAAAAGCGATCAGTTTCATTAGTCGCTTGCGCCTTGATCCTCTGTTCGTATGTCATTAAGACTGCATTTCGATACTTCGAGACAGTGGACAATGCAGGATCAAGTACGAGAGCACGAAGTTTGGAGAAGGGTTTAGCGAAATTCATAATGAAAAATGTACGAAGCAAACAATTGAAAATTATTGATTTTTTAAAGGCATATAAAGATTTTCAAATTTTCAATATCTCTATTTTCATTTTCGTACTTCGGAAATTCTAAAGTAAATATCAGGATTTATCGACAATTTCCAACCCCCGTATGGAGTTATCTGTGATATTATTATTCGTTTAATAACATCAAGCCTATGTAATTGTAGCATGCTGAACACAAAGTTCTTTGACACTTTTCATTTGTCAAAATTACAAGGGAAAAGAATATTACGAATAAGCTTCCGACCTTGTGGATAGATTTAGAAATTTCGCCCAACCCTGCAATTTATTCCTTACGAAGAGAGCCAATAACCACAATGCTTACTATCACCACTACTAATACTCAAACGGCCTGCCACCGAGTCTTCTTCAAGCCTGCAGCCTTTTATGTATAACATCTTCTAAAGACGTTAAAACGTTACTTATGTATAGTATACAAACATTTTGCAACTGTCAACATTACTTTAACTACTCTTTCTCATTACTGAAAATGTTTATCTTAAATTGCGGGGAATGCGGAGATACGTAAGCCCTAACTCATTTTGACATTATAAATGAACGATTTACTTTGCATTCACGTTTGAAATCATAAAGGCAATTTTTTTCTCTCACACATACTAATTGTCCGAGCAAGATGTCCTGATTTATTTTCAATTTTGCATTTACTAATTAGTTGCTAATATAGAAAAAAATCAGTTATATGAATAATTACTTTCTAGCTACACCAAAACGTGCTTGTTGACAAAGCACTTTCTAGCAAAACGAAAAAATAAAAAATGTAATCAAAAACGTAATTGATCATCGCACACGAACTTTCTTGTCCTCAGTTGGTTATAGTGCTATTCATTTCCCAGGTGAAGGTTATAGTATCACTCATGACTGAGGCGTCAACCACATAGCGCCTCTAAGAGAGTCAAGACTCATTAATTTCTTCCTAATGCTGAACAATGGGCAGGCTTTCAGAAAAGTGGATTAACTCTGCAGGCTCAATGTTAGGATATAATCGAAAACAAGAAAATTGCATAAACACTTCAACATAGGCGGCTCAGTTGGTTCAATAGCAATAACATTTGCCATTGCAGCGTCTCTAACCAGGAGACCCTAGGGTTCGAGTCCCGATCGTGATAGATTTTTGACTCAAGCTACATACGTAGTAGATCAAATTCAGTTGTCCGGAGGAGTATTCTGGCAGACAAATGCTCTGATCGCTAGTTATCCGTGGTTTCTCCAATCAATACGAGGCGAATTTCGCAACCCTACTCGAACAAAATGGTCCCTGAAAGCATACCATCCTTTCATTTTCACCCTCGCCTCCTCTTCTCTCCTTATTACGTACTTATACTCACCTACACTACTCTAGTGCACATAATAGAAGACCAGAGGAGCTCAGAGCTTGTCTCAGCTACAGCGGTATCCATCTAAGATCCCTGGAAGAGGGAAATACAATCACTCACAGTGTAGGTCGGCACCGCATTGTCACTGCAGTGCCTCTGATCGAGAGATCCTCGGGTTCGAGTCCCCACGGAGACAGTGATATGGTCGAACGCGCACCTTTGAAGTTGCCGCCGGAAAGAGGTTCCGGCGCCGCTCAAGAGAAGGTGCCGATTACTAACGCCACAGCACCGTCACGCTCGGCCAAGTCCCGGAACCAGAGAACCCACCCTTATCGGGCAGCTGGCCGGCGGACCTTCAGCCCGGGCGGGCTATAAGAGCGGTGCCCGGCGAGTGGTAGCCAGTGTGTGAAGTGCCGGTCTCGAGTGTGTATAGTGTCAAGTAAAGCGTATTAAAGAACGGCTACGAACTCGGAGTTTCCCTGCGGCGAATCAGTGAACATCGCAACGTCCCCGGTATATCTCCCGGAGTATTGTTAGACCTGGCTTGTATTAGTGAATCTCTTGTTGGCTTGTGGTAATAAAAAACAGTTTTAGAAATCATTGTTCTTTTTGGGATATAACAGACAGGATTTTTGACTCTAACTAGGTCGAACAGCCGCTGTCTGGTGGAGAATTCTAGCATCCGGCTACTCTGGTCGATAGTTTTTCTTGGTTTCTGCGATCAATACCAAGCGAATACCGGAGCAAAACTCTAACAAACGGGCCACGGATCACGCGCGATTTTTCCTTCCTCTTCCTTGTTCTATCCTCCCTCTTACTTACCCACAGAGGTACATGCACTACATTCCCGTTCATGTCGTGAGATCAGGGGAAACCGTCAGGAGCTTAGAGCTTGTCCCGGCTGCAACGGGACAATCTCATTGGAGGAAACCCCGCTAGACGATGTGTCTTGCCATCCAGCTGAGATGATCAAAGGTGCCTCCCACGAGTTATAATATGCACTGCACTTACGGGACTATTGACCTTAGACTCTTAAGCGCTAGGCAATCAATGGATTGGCACCGAGACTCACGTCCTAGCAGTGGAGGAACACTACCATCTCCCTGGTAAAACATACACTATATTTACGGAACTAAAGACCAGGGAAGTAGACTGTCCGCGACCACGAAATATGATCGTCCTCACTCAATCTGTGCCTTGAGACATGAGCCCAGAATCGCCAGCGGGAGGCACAAGTCTCCTCCGCCGATGCGTGAAGCAAGCAGCAGTTCTTTGCATGATGCACTTCAATCGTCCGATTCGTCCGTTAGGACGTATTTGAATTTGGGGTAAAAACATCACGATGCTAAAAGGCCTCCTTCCGCTCCCGAGATCGTCAAATGTTCAGTACGAATATTGAAGTAGGTAACAAAAGTTCAATTGAAGCAATATGCAAACATGTGCGTCGCTCCACATGTTTCCAATTGAGCTTCATAAAAGTTTTGAATAACGAGGTTTCACAGAGTTTTACTCTTCAGTTCACCGGGACGTACGTACAGAAAAAACAGCATTGGGCTTGGAAGAGATCAAATGGCATGCTGTTTGAAAGAATATGAATTCTCAGCGATTGCGTACAATAGAACATTTTAAATTTTTACTGGCACTTTGATCTTCGGAACTTTGAGGATTAAAAGTGTCTATGTAGATTCGATACCCTGGCAGTTCATTAATATGCGAAAGCAGAAAGGAAACGCTGAGGTTAAATTGCAAATACATCCCGCTTCTCTCAATTGTTCGCTCTTCGTTTTTCCTCAATGTCACACATTTTCGTAAACCAGTGACCAGAAGACATGTAAAAGTATGATTTTTTTTATTATCTCGCCTTTATCTCCTTCTTCCCTAAATATTATTCCGTCATTCTCTATCCATGATTCAATTCACTTTCCAAGTCCTTTTATCTAGCTCCCTACTCACTCCCAAAACAATAACACGTGTGCACGCACTGCAACACACGTTCACACACCTGTTTTTACAAAAAGACAGGCGAATATTTGAAAGCGATGAATAGTTTAGGAAATGTTCTCATGCTTCATAATTTTATTTTTGCTTCATTTTCCTCTATCTCCATCCCAACTTTCACAAAAGTCGATTGTTCTAATGGCCATCTCGGACGCCAGGGCCATTTCAGAAAAATAAAGACAAAAATACCTTCTGCTATCTTAGAAAAACTAAATTATTGGAAGGGAGAATACATGTCTCTTTTCAACCAAACATGTTGTGCAAACGCAAGAGAAACAGTAGATTAGAATTTTTCAATTTAGTGAAGCTTTTTCTGCTAGCTGACTCGGTTAGCCAAGAGTGTTGGTTAACTGAGACTTGGATAATCGACAGGTCTACAGCATATCAATATTAAGATAATAGGTGTAACCTGTCAAAAATGAAGGAATGATTGTAAGCTCTATATTTAAAATTCGTTTTAAGGCGTAATAATATAAAAATCCAATTCATTAACACTAAATTTCATTGGGCAACAAAATCAAGAGAAAATGCAATTGAAATAAATTAAGGAAAGTTCAGATGCTGTTTCCGTATTTTTCAAACTCCCAAAAGCCGAAAAATCACTCCGTCTACCGCGTCCCTAATCGCAAACTCATTCCTACCAATTACGTGGCGCAAAGCTTCCGAATGGTACTGCTACATGTCATAACGATAGCATCAAGTAAGGCGATGATTCCAGAGTAACCGGGTCGGTTTTTACTTGTTGTTTTTACTGTATTTTACGTTATTTTTATTACGTTATTTTACTATTACGTATTGCGTGCAATAAATTTCTATCTGAGATAACAATATTGAAGAAAGAAATTTGTTTCTTTAAAAAGAAAAAAATGGAAATAAGGTGTGAACAATTTCTTGAAGTTATATGACTTTTGCGACCAAATTTCGAAATTTGGCGTGAAATATAGGCTAATTTTAAACATATATTTTCTCAGAAATGACTCCAATGAATATCTTTAATTTATTTCCTCGCATTTAGCAAAAGAGCAAGCAAAAGCAAAGCAAAAGCAATGTCGCTGGTTCTATTTTGGACGAACTCCCTATATTTTCGAAAATAAAAAACCCATGTTGCAAAAGCACAATATTGCTTGTAGTATCTTTAAAAAAGGCCATGTGCATTTATAAACGAGTAGTTTTCTTGTAATTTTTGCTTGAAGTAAAGACATTTTGTAATTTTTTTCTCAAAAATTACTTTAAATTTTATCTCTATTTTTTCTCAGGTAGAACATAGAACGCTTTAAAAATTGTGCATATTCCACTTTCGTTTAATTATGAATTATAAAAAATTAAGAAAGTCATAGATGATGCGAGAACGTGTATTCTGTTGTAGCGTCACTTGTTACTTAGCGAGTTGTTCTATTCGAAATAACGTTTTGCGGCATATCCTAAAACAATAAGGAAGTAAAAATCGAAACACGTTTTATTTAGTTCTAGTTGTTTAACCTTAATGATAGAATCACGGAAACACATGAAATTGTTATAAAGAGTGTGTTGTTAAATCATTTAAGTGAAGAATGCATTTATGGACGATCTGGGCAAGTGGCAATGGAAACCCACTTGAGGCGCCATTACATCTCCTCCGGGGGCCTCGATGCCAGCACAGCACCGGTGGGGGGCGCACAGATGTGGAAAATATTCCCTCTCGCCAGTGGTTCATCCCTGCACCGCCATCGAGGGCGGGGGAGGGGGCTTACCACTATCCCATTTCGCGCATGAGGGAAACCCTCAGCTGCAAATCGCTTAAGCCTCCGGCGCAAACTCTTCGCTGACGCCCCACGTCGCTCGGCGGCGAGGCTCCCGAACACGAAGCCACCGCCCACGCACTCGATGCGGGCGACAAGCGCGGTGCTTCATTAGCATCAACCAAGTGCATCGCGAACTCTTAAAAGCTACAATCAGCGAATTTATATCGAAATTATACCATTTTACTCCAAAGTAGAGTCTATGCATTGTACCACCACTTCAACATTGGTAAATCTGAAAGTAAAAAATCATCATCCGTTCTCGCGAGCCTCAAGACAATTTAGTACGATTTTGTTCTCTTTTTAGAAGGTCTGCCTTGTAAAAAAATTCGTGCTTAAGCGTGATAAAAAAGGGTTCTGTACCTATGAATCTTTCAAATTTACAACGTCCAATAAATAAACAAAAATTCTGGTTTACAAGACTGAGTTCTTAAGAGAAAAAAATCGTGGTACAGAATGGTACAGACTATCTCGTACTATTTTTAATTCTCTATTTTTTTCATCTGGGCCAGCTTTTCGGTTTTGCCTCCTCTCTTCCCAGATGCCATTTATTGGTGTCGAAAAGACATTTTTTTCAATTTGTCAGTCCCCTAATAGTACAATTGAAATATGACTAAATGAATATCATAGAAGAATAAAATCTGGACCTAATTTTCATTGATCATTTCGGAGCCAGTTTTCAGCGAATATAAAATAAGCGTTCCAGAAAATGCGCTACTCTGAGCTCATGTTCAAAGAAAACTAGGGTTTTCCAGAAGAGTTAGCAGAAATCATTCGAAACACAGGTACTCACGACTGTTGTAATGTATAATAAATGCCCGTAATGTGTTCACAATGTGAGGGATATTTCAGAGAACAAGCATTTCAGTAATTTTTCAAAATTCAAAATAGTACATCAAAATTGTATTTATTCTGTATTATTCGTTGCATTTAGCACTATCCTTGCAAAAAGTTTTCAAAAATTGATCCATTTTTGAAAAAAAACTTGATTTTCATATTACCCATATTTCATTCAAAAAATCAAAACACCGGTTTTAATTTCGCAAGGCCACAAGCTCTAATCAATACCTAATGTATCAGAGAATACACAGTCAGACAGGAAGGAACAGCTACACTGAATGTTATCTGAAACATATGGACATCATAGCTTTTCGACAGACAGCCACGGTACAAAAAACTGACACTCGCATTTTGTGTAAGAAAGTGCACAAGGACACCAATGTAACAAATTGCTACGCAGGCAAAACAAATTTCTGGTCGATTATAATCCCTACCTGTTATTAATTAATTACAAGACATCCTTAAATTTTGGGCTGGCAAACGTACATATATGGTTCATCACACAATGTATCGTTAGGGGGGTAACCTCTAAATTCATCAATATAAAAATCAAAGGCGGCTTATCATTCGCCGCCTCCAAAGCAACCGCTGCAGCCCGCTCATCCTGCCTACATTGGGAGAGGAAACAATAGTACGCTACTCGTCACGGTCTCTCACTGCAGAAATATGAACTGTCTCTCCACCTGGCCTCTTCACTACATCCTGTTGAGTGGGATGTGCTCTTGAACTCCATCAGAAGCCGCGTCTTCAGACTACGCTTGTTCTTAAACAAGACACACACACACAAAAATCCACAGAACTTTGTTTTTGGCCCGGAAGCTGCAAGGTACGTACGACCCAGTTTGCTTACGCGTCTTGCATGCAATGCCTACATCCTGTAAATAATATTTGTATTACCTGATACCTAATAGTTTATAATTGATGTAATTATATAATTTATTTCGAATTTTAGCTCTCAGGATGATCGCTATGCGATCGAAATTATCATAAGCGTAATAAAATCATTGATACCGCACATCATCCTTTATATATCATAACCCTAGCTGTTATTGAGCCATTCGATTTTTTCTAACGAGTGACAGTACGCGTGGATGGCGTATTGGTATGCGCATGGCTTCGTGTGTCTCGCTCGCGCAGTAGCTGTCATGCGAAGTGTGCGAGAGAGAGAGAGAAGCCGACACCTCCGCCTTCGCCCTGAGTGCATCGTTGCGGGGGTGGGTGGGACACGCCTGTTGTCGCCAGGCGCCTCGCCCGCCCCGTGCGCTCAAAGGCAAGATTTGAGACCCAGCCCCTCCCCCTCCCCCCGCGCCACGCCATGGGCTAAGCCTAAGCGGCCACCCACCAGGCCACAGCCACAGACTGCAATGGAATGGGTTGGGCTCCATCGACGGTGCAAACTAGGCGTGCCACCCGCCCCGGACTTACTTTTATGTAAACACTTCGAACACGTATTATAAGATAAATTTCGCGTACATTTTCGAAAAGTTTGGAGTTAGCCCGACTCAATGATTAGCCTCTGAATAATTTAGCCTCGTTCGATCTAGCTATAAATACGAAGCTATAAATACGCTCCGTTTATGTTATAAGACCTCATGAAATACACTTACATTAGAAACAGGTATTCAGGATAAGTAAAAAGTGAACTTATGATGATATCAGTAAATATGGTCATGACGTAGAAAGAATTTCACAAAATCATCAAATCTGATTCTGAAATTTTAAAAGCAACAAGATAAAATTTAAAATACATGTAGGAAGAAAAATGTTTTTATTGACTATTTGACCGAATGAACTAAATGAACATTGTAAATAAACAAATAAACTAATAATAATAATAATAATAATAATAATAATAATAATAATAATAATAATAATAATAATATAAAAAGTGTAATATTTAATTGCTGCGTTCAAATTATTTCAGAAAATGCTCCTTATATTTAGGAAATGTCTCTATGTCGTAGTTGTACCGAAGGCTTCTCTATTGCAAAAAGGCGACTCGATCAAGCTACTCGATCTGGCGCAAGATTGAGAACAATATTTTTGTAAATTTATTTACTGCATGATCGACTGTCTGATTTGTTATTTCCACACAAACACGCGCTCCCAGCACGATGCATGATACGGGAACGTGTAATTAATGAAATGTATGCTAACTCCTGATTTCGATGTCTAAATATAAACGCCAATATAGGCGAAATGACATTGTAAGACCATCATAATCAAGGCATCAAAAAGAAACGAAACTTAAATAGATTTTCTTTCATTCCAAATATTGCAGGAATTGCAATCAAATTAAACTTTGTGATTCCGGTTTCGGTTTTAAAAGACGTCCATAATTTCATGTAATTTGTCATGACGGTTTGTATCGTTTGCACGGCAATAAGCTTCAACTCATCGTTGCGGTCTGAGGAACTGGGCTGTTTGTCGGATTTCAGCCACAACTGGCGAAGTTTCTGTCTCCAAGAAATTTAAGGGAAACGATGGGGTATTTTTGAGAGTTCTCTAATTCTTGGGAGCGTTTAGTTGCGTTGTCAGGGTTCTATTAATTGCCACGCATTACAGTGAAACTTTTAAGAAGATATAGTTCGGGGAAAATATAATTGATTTATGGCAAACCATGTACATTCTGCAACATGTCTTGGAAATCCTGTTTTCCCAATGTAAAAAAAGCCCCCAAATTGACAAGTTAAGAAAGGAAAAATCAGAAATAGTACATATTATTTATGAAAATCAAACGTTTTATTACTTAAAGCAAACTTGTGCGTATATGGCCAATTTTGCAGTTGAGCGTATTATTGGTGTAATTATAAGCGCTTATTTTGTATATTTCGTTGGAGTCTTGTCTATTAACAATAAAAAAATGAAAACTTCCTTTCAAGTTGCATTAATGATGTACTGTGAGGAAATGATTATTTTGTTGAGAATATTGAAGAAGATTTGCAGACAAACGATCTGTGCTATTTCAAATATGCGCCTCCGTGGATGTGGCAAGATGTTTTTGGATTTTCAAGACCCAATTAGAAGAAAATCGCCGGGCTTTTAAATTTGACAATATGCTTATTGTATTTTTAACACACTGCACTTCAGCACTGAGATTGTAAAAATAAAGTGAAATTGTAAGGTTTAAATACATTGAAATTATGCTACTGCGTTTTTCTTTTCTATTGATGATAAACATTTGTGCAAACGTAGGATAGCTTTTGATATAATATTTTTTTAAACCAGGGATAAGAAATGTCACATGACACACAATGTACTTTATTTAGGTGAATATTTTATTCATTGTCTCTCTCCAAAATTAAGATTTTTTTGCAAACATAATATAAACTATTTTTATTCAAAGCATGTTTCTCCTGGAATTTTATCCGCTCCCTCTGACTCGACCACAGGCCCACCTGGCCGGACTCGCTGCAGAGGAAGCAGCAATGCACACTCTGAGCAAGCACAATACAGGTAATGCAGTTTTGCGTGCCAAATAATGATCGGTATAGACGTGGGTGGAGCGAAATCCGTTGTAAGGCAAGAAAGAGGGGTAGTGTTTCAAGAAGTTTCTCTTTGTGGGTGTCTGTTGAGGTGGGCTTACGGTGGCCGCGGAGGGGAGGTTAGAGCCTGAAATAGGGGATCCCGGCGGGGGGGGGCTGAGGGGCGATGCGTGAAAGTGAGCCGGGTCGTCGCATCGCATCGCATCGCCACACGCGCGTGCTCAACCACCCCCCACACCCGCCGCAGATCCTCTTAGCGGCAACCCCCAACCCTCCGCCAGGCCGTGCAACTAGGGCTGTCCACGACTTACCACTTCCTCCCTTGCGTAGCATACAGTGGCGAGGCGAGGCATTTTTGCGAAGTCATCGCAAAATACACCTAATACACGGGACTAACTGAAGCTACTGCGCAACTCTGTACCCACACGGGGTGGCTGACTCCCCTAGAAGTTTTGAAAGACTCCGTTGCCTCTTTGTTGTATGCTTTATTGCTTAATTTGCGATTTCGAATTTTTGGAATTTTCGGAATTTTCGGAATTTTGGGTAAATGCAGAGTTTGGCGAATATGAGACCACTGTCATTTTCTTTGCCATTCTTTGGTATATACGAAAAAAAGAACATAATTGGATCATATTTTGAAAATTAATTATTCAAATATTGCTTTTTTCACTGACAGTTACGCAAAAACTGCTAATTCTTCAAAATATTGGACACGATCTAATTGATCTGAAATTTCATTACGGAAAATATCTATCTTCAATATTGTAGTTGTAGTAAGACGCCAAAAAAATTCAAATTTTGCAATTTTCAAAAATTTAGAGTGCAATGAAAATGTTGTTCACGTCATTTCTTTAAGCGTCTTTTACTCTATCAGAAGAAAACATTTAAGAAAATATTTGGAGCCCTTTTTGAGGAGGTGTTATTGATACTTCAAGTAAAATACTCCCAAAATTCAACATATTCTTTTCACACTTAATGTCTCGCGACATCACTCTCGATCAATCGCAGAATATTAATTTTAATAAAAATCCTGCTTATAGTTTAGTCGTTTGCATTCTTCATTGACGGATGGAAGGACAGGTGTTTTGCCGTCTATGGATTTTTTTGGTATTAAGGTCCCTCCAAAAGGGAATTCTGACTTTACAACGTACTATTGGTAGTAATTTACTACATGTATGAACAAGATTTATCCACTTTATCGTTATTAGTCCCGCAGTAAGAATTTGTCTGACAAAAAAAACCTTTTTTCCCTGAAGCATTACACTATCTCCATATTGCGAAAGCAATTTGCCAGAAAAATAAAATCGTAAATTTTAATACAATTTACATTTTTCCACCGTCATTTGTTCGTTATTTCATTGCATGAATTGCAATAAATCTTTTGAAATAATTTGACATTTCATCTTCGAGAAAATAAGTGTGTGAAGATGGCAAAGCGAAAATAGGGTTTTTGCTCAAGTTTGGAGTGTATTTTTAATGTAAAGATTAGTGAGTGTATAGAAACGCAATCGCCTGACACATGTGTTTTTTTGTTTTTTCACACAAAAATAGTTATTATAATTATATGTGGTGCATTACGTTTGCAAGATAAAGTGGACAGTAGGATTTCTTTGCCATAGTGCCTTGCAAAATACATACGCAGATCTTGGCAAATAATGAAACATTTCATTTAAATTCTCAGAAACATGTTGGACTCTGATAACAGTTAATAGTGATTGTATCGTTCCAGAATGTGTAAATCACACTCATTGAATTAGCCTTCGAGAGGCTTAATAAGGAACAGTATGTTTTGGGGCTTTCAATTTTCCCTACAGTGAAGATTCTGACCTTTCTATCTTACAGCCACATCCCAAAGATATTTAATTTTATGCATCCTTGCTGCTCGAAATTTCAAGATAACCGTACATCCTAACTTTCGAAACCTTTTTTTCAACTCTTCAACTATATTGATTTTTGTGTGTTTTAATGTGTTTTTGAGTATATATATATATATATATATATATATATATATATATATATATATATATATATAAGAGAGATAATGATATATTTGTTGCAGAACGATGCGGTGCGACGCAAGGTGAGGTAGGAAGGACAGGTCTGCTTAATATGAGTGTGAGATAAATAAATACTATATTGGCAACGCAGGGTAATTAGATAGTATTCTATAAAATACAGCAAAAAGGTAACACGTTGCCATCAGGACATATTAGCAATCGAAACCAAGGAGTCTAAGATTAATTGACTAAAGGATTTTTGAAACGTGTTCCTGAAAAGAGCTGTCGGCGTCAGCAACGAGGGCGTTCGTGTCCGGAGCCCATTAAGCGATTAGGCCGCAATTATTCATTTACCATAAATGCATACATTACGCGCTGGGCAGCAGGGGTCGGGGAGGGGAGACCCCGTTGGGGAAAGCCCCTATCACATTCCGCCGTCACTTCGCAACTGAAGGATTAGAAATTGGGTACAGCTTCAGCAAAACAAGATTTGACAGCGCGGAGCAAGGTTGTAGAGAAGTTAGGAATATTTGTGATTTTTTTAAAAAAAATCGTTGCTAGCACGAGTTGTAACCTTCTTTCGTTATTGTTATGTAAGGTCGAATCAACTTCTAGGTCATTAGCGACCACCATTGCTTGTTACGGTATGGTAACTGTGAGGATGACACGATATGATGATGATTGGGGGTGAAAGGACGAACACAATACAGCCATGCCCGAGGCGGGACATGAACCCGATATCCTTCGGTACGAGATTGCTAAGACACTACTGCCTTAGCGATCTCGGCCACCGGATCAGCGAATTGTAATTTGTAACAAATGAAAACGTAAATTGCGTTCTCACCACAATCACAACACATGCTACAAGTGTTGTCACCTTTACTTGTTGCCCAGTGATCTGGTTGCTACACACATAAATGCAATTTTTAGTGAAAGCCTCTGGTTTGGCTCAGTGCTGAGAGACTTTCCTTGCACACGTAATTTTAATTCGCAGAATCACTGGTTGTATTATACAAAACATCCTGATGTCATCGTGGACGGAAGTACAACAATATTGATTAGGCACAGCGAATAATGTTAATCTCAAAATAAAGATGGGCAATTAACATCAATAACAATACAAGATTGAAAAACGACCACGTACCGTTAGTGGTGTATACTCTATATGATCAAAAGTATCCGGACCCGCCCAAAATGGTGTTATGGTGTGGTCGTGTTTTTCGTGGCAGGTGCTTGCCTTGTTGTTTTGTGTGACACTATCACGGCTCAGGCCTATGTTGATGTATCAAATACCTTCTTGCTTCCCACTGTTGAAGAGCAATTCGGGGATGGCGATTGCATCTTTCAACACGATCGAGCACCTGTTCATACTGCACGGTCGGTGGCGGAGTGATTACACAACAATAAGATCCCAGTAATGGACTGGCCTACAGAGTCCTGACTTGAATCCTATCGAACACCTTTGGGATGTTTTCGAACGCTGACTTCTTGCCAGTGTTCGCCTGCGTCGCCAGTGTCGATGCCTTCGTGTTCATCCTGGCCTCACAGACCTACATCGATACCTCTCCTCAGCGCAGAACTCCGTTAAGAATGGGCTGCCATTCCCCAAGAAACCTTCCAGCACCTTATTGAAAGTATGCCTGCGGGAGTGGAAGCTACCTTCAAGGCTAAGGGTGGGCCACACCCTATTGAATTTCAGGATTATCGATGGAGGGCGCCACAAACTGTAAGTCATTTTCAGCCACGTGCCCGGACAGTTTTAATCACATAGTGTATATCATAAATGAATACGTACGAGCAAGTAGTACATACACACATATTTAAATATGTTAGGGTGTGCGGGGAGTATACACATACAGGTACGTGAAATTGCGTCAGAACGTGACCTGTCAAACATTTGTGCTCAAGAGATTGCCTAAAAATCAGGGGCAAATGACACCTAATATATGCATACAAGTTAATTTTATGACATTTTCCACAATATATACCCTGCCAAAATGAGATGATTTCGACCCCTCTGAGTCCGTAGAAATTGTAATAATTTATTCTGAGACACTCTGTATGTAAAATACATACGGACTTCAGACAGAGTAACATCTTTGTCACAACTAACCATCTCTACAAGAGAACCATCATATTGCCCAACTGACACAAAGTACATCTAATTGTTATAATCCAAATTAATGAGTTAATTTTTTTCGGATTACATGACTATTCAGGCATCTCATGAAATATCAGATCCTATCATAATCGTAACTAGTAATGAAATTCTCGTAAGCCCCACGCCAGTAATTCTTGTGAATAAGCATTCGCACTGGAAAACGTTTCGTAAGTGAGTATCCTGCAACATCAGCATCTGAATGCTTTTAACATTTTCAGACATCATTTTAACAGACATCAATGAAGCTACAGAACTTGTAACAGAAAGTATGTAAAAAGCTGAAAAGTGTGCTACACCATAATATAATTATATTAAAACCTGCAATGAGTATTCTATTTACACCTGAAATATAATTCAAGAAACATTGACCCAAGAGAAGGTATATAACTCACAGAGCCAATTACGTAAAGAGCTATCAGACTTTACTTCGCTAAGATGGCAATCGGAGATTGATTTTAATAGATTGACTTCAACTGGCACAACAGTCTAAAAATGACGGAAGATGAACGTTCGTTGTATTTACATTATAATATTATTAAAATTTAGAGCTTTTACTCTAAAATTCGTTAATAATAATAAGCTAAAACACATCTGCGGCCTTGTGAAACTCAAGTTGCTTCCCTCTGTCAGGTGTTAGCTTACGCAATTAACATGGGGAAAGGAAGATGCGGTAATAGTTGATTTTGCAAAAGCATTTAATTTAGTTCCGCAAAAACCAATTATAGAGTAACTTTTGATGTTGATACAGATACTCGTGTGATGTCTCGAATTAAAACGTTTTTCGCGACAGGAAACAGATAGAGTAAGACAATAATTTTCTAATATAGGCGATTACATCAGGGGTTCCACAAGGAAGTGTAATAGGGCCTCTCCTTTTCATTGGATTTGTAAAAGATCTCCCAATTTTCGGAAAGGTTATGCACAGATGATTCTGAGTTATTACACCAAATATTTTGCAACAGGGCTTAGAACAGATGTGATATTGGGCTCTAAAACAACTATATTTGGCCGGGATGATAATTACCCCATAACTGATCACTATTTGGATAATGACTTCATTCCACGAGGATCGTCATGTAAGTATCTTGTATCAGTCAGATAGTAAGTTAGGGTGGGAGAATCAAATAAACCAAGAAACTAGAAGGACGTGGAAGACATTCCATTTTGTAATGCGAAATTAATGTTTAGTTTAGTACTTCAGAAATGAACGGAAAATGCAAAAGAATGGGCATACTTGAGGTGTTCAGAATAAAACCGAACTTTTGCTATGCCATCTTTATTGATCAATGTACTTTTTAGAACTGTCTTCCTCAAAGTATTCTCATCTGCTGTCAATACATATACGTTTCACATACATTCCATACGTTTCGTCTATTTTTGGAAAGACTCCTGGAACGCGATTCCTGGGAGGGCGCGCAGGAATTGAATTGAATTGAATTGAATTGAATTGATGCCTTATTTTACGTTGCGAGACTCAGAACATGAAGCCTGCTCTTCCGTCTGACCACGCAAATTTTGCTACGCTCCTTTCACCAACGAGCAGAGAAAGAAGGTATTTCTTGGGCGAGAAACAGGCGTTTTGAATTTAGCTCAGAGGCGTCATTTAGGTTTGAGGATCATTTACTGCAGCAAGTAAATCTACTAACATGGGACAGCCGGCTTTACTTCCCCTCCAAAGGAAGGTGTACGAATTATTATTTCCACTGCTTCGATCGGGTTAGAACTCGCGAACTTGGATACAACAATCCGATACGCTAACCGTTACACCATCGCCGCGCGCTCAGGACTCAGTCGCATTGACCTGAATCTCCTCTATGATTCGAAAGCGTTCTTTGAAGATGGCTTTAAGTTTGGGAAAGAGAAAACGTCTACCAACGAGTCTGGTCCAGAGTACGCCGTGAATGAGCACACGGGAGTGTGAGTTTTTGCCACATAACTGCAGAAAAGGACGGCGCGTGAGTCGGCACGTCATCACGATGCAACATCAAGTTTTCCGTACATTAGAGATTTTCCTGCGCATAGCATCTTTCAAATTTGCTAGAACTGCCTAGTATACTTTCTTGTTTACTACCAAACAACGTGGTACAAATTCCTGACGGATAATGACTTTGAAGTCAAAATAAACACAACCATCTTCACTTTAATCTTTGACCGCCTCATGTGTGCTTTTTTAGAGGAGAAGACTACTTCCCCACTCGCTGTAACAACTACACCAACCTTTGGCTAAGCTATTGAAATATCTCTGTAATCTCTGTCTCGCAAATGTAGCAAAATTTCACACCCACACGTTGTTCTTCAAGCTCTTTTAAAATTATTTGGCACTAATCCGACGAAGAGCTTGCGCACGTGTACATTTGAACGGCTATAGCTGGGCGACAAACGATCTTAGTGAATTGAGGCAAATGAGGGTTTGTTATCTAAACCTCAAGTGTCTCTTGCAGCCATACTCGCTCCCTCAGCCGGCTGGCTTGCTATTTCAGACTTTCTGTTTCTTTTTTAGCATCCTTTTTACGTACACTTGTCTGTTCTATTAAGGTAAACTGAGTGAGAATGACTTGTTGGGATCCATGTAGACTTATTTCAAAGCAAATTTATAAAGAATGCAAACGATAGATTTCTAGTTTACGTGCGGGGAAACTCATACTTTTAATCACGGGAACCGCTCGAAACAAGACAGATAACGAGGTTTGAGGCTTTATATAAATGAAGCTTATGCCAGGCTTGACAGGACAAGTTAGAGATCAACGTATTTCGGTAGAAGGGACCAGAATCACAAAATTATAACCAAAAGTAATGAATAGTACGGAATTGATTATTCGTCAATAGAACTACATATGAGAGATTGGAACATTTTGTCGGTGACAATTTCCCTAACTATTCCTCGCAATGTTCGTCGTCTAAGATAAATGTTAGAAATTGTTTAGTACCATTCATGTAAGCAACTTTAGAATGTTACTCATAGTAAATTAAAACGTAAGCGCCATGAGCCGTGCCTTTCAGCGAAGTGTTGCAAAAGGCGTCGAAGAGGGTCGAAACGTATGGCAGTGAAGTGCAATGCAGTGTAGTGCGACGATATCCAGTGTTATATATCGCCGTGTGGTGTAGTCCTGTCGTGTGGATATTTAAGTGCATCTTCATAATCAACATTATTATTATTATTATTATTATTATTATTATTATTATTATTATTATTATTATTATTATTACTGTTGTTGTTATTATTATTATTATTATTAATATCTTTATTTTCTAAGATACTACCACAAAGTTGCACTCAATTACAATTAAATATACGTTATCTTGTTACATCTCTATTCAGAACAAATCCCGAACTTTGGTTGAGTAGAAAGTTCAAATAACCCTCAATGCTTTAAATACACGCGCACGTGCTTTCGCATGCGTTGAAACTAGCAGCGAGTCTGTTGATGCACCGTGTTTCGTTCCTGGAGCAGAGTTCGCGGGTGAGGCGCCGGGTGCGTGGCCGCGGGCGACGGCGGATGAGCGCCGCCCCACCGCCCCGCAGACGCGATGCGCCACGACGTCCACAGCCCTGCACCGCCCCGGGCGAAGACGCCCTGCGCCGCCCCGCCCGCCCCGCGCTGATCGCCCGCCCCCGCGCCGCTTTTCCCTACGCCCTTGTTTGGGAGGGGAGGGGAGGGGAGGCAACCGCCGCTTCTGGTTGAGCGCGCGGCGCGGCGCGCGGCGCGGGCTCATTTCCAAAGTAAACACTCGGCGCAGAGTAGAGCCCCCGCGCGCCCAGACAAAAACACGCGCGACGCCGCGATCCGCGCTCCCCCCCCGCCCCGCCCCCTCGCCGTGTCAGCTGCGGTTTGGCGGCGGCGATCAAGGGTCGCCATCGCGGCGCGCGCCCGGGGAGAGGCTGCGGCCGTGGCGGGGCGGGGAGGCGCTGAGGAGCTGCGGGATGAGATGTCGCGCGCAGAAGGTGCAGGCGAAAGCCGCCGCGGCAAAAGGGAAGAGAGCTCCTGTGCTCGGGAGCTCTCAGCGTTGCGCTGTCTCCGCAGCGGCTCCCGCCCGCCCGTCCGGGGCTTACAGACGACCTGGCAGCGCAGCCACGGCAATTCACGCTGCGCCGTTGCGAGGAGAATTCTAGCGGTTGGCTGCGGTGATCTGTATTTTTTCGTTGTTTCTCCGATCAATTCCTGCCAATTCCCGCCAAGCGGACTGCGGACTCCGTGCGATCTTTCCTTCCTCATTCCCGCTTCGCCCTTTCCCCTTTCACTCATAAACTTACTCTTACATCCACTACACTTACACACCATTCGGGAGATTACAGTGTCCCGCTGGTGGGAGATATCTGGTTGGGGAAAACCCCGCTAGCCGACGGGTAGGTCGACCAGGGAATATTAAGTTTTGAAATATTTCTACTCATAGTTTAGGCCCTAATATTGTTCACGGACACTGAAAAAATGTTGAACGTTTGCAATTTTCAAAAATTCAGGAAGTGCAACGAAAATGTAACTACGCAATTCCTTCATGCGGTTTTTTCTTATCTATTAGGGGGTGGAAATGTAAAGAAAAAGATTTGGATCCCCTTTTGACAAACGTTTGAAAATGTTGAAATGTCATGTTAAGTCCTCAAAAAATCAAAACATCTCTTGTAAATTGAGAGACCTCGGTCGGGGAATGTCAATCTTGGAGAAAATTGGCTAGGAACTAGTGATGACCACAGACGGACAGTCAGACAGACAGGCTGGACAAACAAACACGTTTTGTCAGCAAACAATTTTTCGGTCACATAAAACATGGATTCTGAATACACAACCTGTAAAGTGAAAGTAATTCACTTCATATAGTATCACGATTTCTCCAATTTGTCGTTACCAGAGCCCGACCATGAGAGATTTTCTGTCGAAAATTCGCCGTTTTCATGGGCACGATTTTCATACTCTCCAAATTTAGAATGTAAGAGCGGGAAAGTAAAATGAGATTGATACTCCTGGGACAATTTATAAAATATATAACAATATGATGAAAATAAAATGATGATTATAAACTGAATAAATATAAAATGACAATGAGATTTTCAAGAGAGAAATAAGTAAACAGCATGAATACGAGTGGTTAAAAAATATTCGTATATATCTATTTATTTAACAATGGACTATTCGTTTTGTTGTAACACCACTAGTTCGCGCTGGGGAACAAAATTGCGCTTCATTTTAATTCAATTTCCATTCACACTACGCTCCATCTGGGATTCATTTTTACTGAGCGTAGCCGTGTGACGCAGGGTAAGACCGCGAAGGTCAGAAGAAAGACAGAGAAAGACAGAGAAAGACGGAGGAAGAAGGGGTCAGGAACAGAGAGACGGAAACAGACAGGGAGAGGGACAGAGAGGCAGAAACAGAGGCAGATACAGACAGAGACGAAGAGAGATAGAGAGAGAGAGAGAGAGAGAGAGAGGAGGGAAGGAGAAAGAGAGAGATAAAGAGCTGAAGAATGTTTGACGTGTTAAATAGAAACGAAACTAAAGAATATTATGCTTAGAAAAAGAGTTTGCCATGCCAAAGGTCAACAGGGAGAATGGAAAATTATAGCCGTAGTGGAAAGTGGTCCGTGGAGAAAAAGAAAAAATTCAGCAAAAGGATGAAGTATTATGCAAAGGAGGAAGAGGAAACATCTAAAGAGGAGGAATTTGAATTGCTATGTGGTCGCTAGGTGGCCTTAAAAGAAAACATGAACTCTGGCTACATCATATGTTGAAGGATTTGTTGTATATTTAACAACAGGATTTATCTACATTTTCGTTAGCAGGGTCCGGCACCCCGATAATTAGCCGTTTTCCGGTCACGATTACGTAACTTTCTCGTCTTACGACGTACTTTGTAAGGTGAGAAAGTGAAAAGTAGTAGAAGTAAAAAAGGAGAAGTAAAAAGGGAATGGAAGGGGGTAGAGGAGAAAGAGGAAAAGGTTCAGCAGAAGGGGGAGGAGGAAAAGGAAGAAGAGCAGGAGATTGGGGAGAAGGAAGAGACGTATGAGGAGGAAAACATAAAAAGAAGCTCGGTGAAGACGGGGAGGAGAAAGGAGAAGAAAACGAAGAGGAGGTGAGTGGAAGGTGGTCGCAGCCGTTGGAGGATGGGCGGTGCCAATCGCGTCGACGGAGACGCCTCCCGCAGAAGGAGTATTTTTCGGGGGCCCTTCCACACACGACCCCGCAAGGCTGCGTCAGCGCCTGCTCCACGCCCCGCCCCACCCCGCCCCGCCCCGCGCTCGCCTTTAATATTAACAAGTTTGCGCAGCGCCGCGCCATTTTCTTGATGAAAGTTAAATATTGTAGGCGCATCGCATCGGCTGGCAGGTTCCGGCTGGCGACTGGCGTATGCAGATCAGCGCCGCTGACTCACGGAGCAAAAATCTGCGAGTAAGCGCCTTCCGCTGATTAGGAAGGCCCGCGCGCCTCCGCCGCGCCCTCCAGCCCCGCCCCGCCCTGACCCGCGCGTCACACACCGCCCCGCCAGTGCTGCTCACGCAACCCAACCCACACCGCCTCGTTCCACCCTGCCTCGACTTCTCCCCCCGCCAACGAGACCTGCTCATTCAACACCACTCACCCTGAAACATCGCCCCGATCCCAACTCGTCCCGCTCACCCCCTCCCGCCACACAGCGGTCCGCCAGAAATGCCCATCCAACCCAACCTACCCAGTATCCTCCCACCTCACCCAGTCACGCCCTGTCCCTCAAAACACAGCCCAAAAAAAGATCCATTCATTCTGCCTCACATACTGCCCCGTCCCACCTCGCCTCGTTCCATCCTGCATAATTTCCTAATGCACAAAGACGGAAATTTTCTTCATACTTTTGCAGGATCTAAACTGATCATCATGATTATGAAGGCATACATCTGTATGCAGATGGTAGAAAAATTGTCTGAAGAGGTGTGTGAACTTCCTTTACATACGTTGCAGTGTTTAGTGGCGTTCGTCAGACTCCTGGTGGTGTCTCTTCAAACTAGAGTCTTCTATTGGGTTGTTTTTCAGTTTGGATTTCTCTCCCCTGTGCGGCGAAGAGGATCGAGAGTGCGAGTAGGGAGTAGAAGGGTATTTTGTTGAGAGAAAGACGGGTTGTTTTGTTACGGTGTTTGTGTGTGGAGGGATGGGGTTAGGGTGAGAGTAGGAGTGTTTGCATCGTATGTGGTTAAAAGAGGTGTATTCAGGTGTGTACGTTTCTTTCGCAAGTAAGTACCCACGGAGTCGGTACGAAGTAGCAATCTAGGTGGGATGGGCATAGATTAGAATGGAACGGATATGTGTAATAGGATGATAATATATGTGTAATAGGAGTTTTTGTTCTTGATGAGTAAGACGGGGTTGTATGGGTTGGATGTAATGTGTACTGGTTACTTTTACTGAGGTTTGATGAATGTGGTGGGTCCAGAGGAGTCTTTGAAAAATTATTAGGCCGAGGTAAATTACTTCTGGTTTTCAGTGGATATTTGCTTTGGTTAGGTATGAGGGATTGTATGGATAGAGTATTTAGGAAAAATTTGATGGGTTGAGTTTTGGATCGGTTGATGGTGATGGAATTTTGGGAAGCACAGAGACAAAAGTTATTGAGGATTTGTGGAAAGTAGGATAAGGAACGGTTTAAAGAACGGAAGAATCTGGATGGATTATTGATATAGATGGAGAAGAGGATAGGTGATAGCAGGGTGCACAATGTGACACTGGCTTCGATTGGGTAGTTGGGAGACGTTTTTGTTGTGTAAGGAGCGTCGGCTAAGGTAGCATTCGCGGAACGGCTCTCACGGAAGCCGGATTGGAAAATGTTGATGATGGGTTGTAGGATGGTGCTAAGTAGAGGAGGCAGATTTTTTTCAAATAACTTGCTTGGAATAGGTCGAAGACTTATGGGGCGTTGGTTTGATGGAAAAAAGAGCTCTAATTGAAGATCAGACACGTCGCTAGTCATTGAGCCCCAAGAAGTTGATTTGTTATTGAGATCGCTTGATTGATTATTAGTGATTCCGGTCGCGTCAACTACTAAGAATATAAGTCCCGTAAGGGTAGTGCATGTTTTTGGGAGATGGTGATGGTCTTCCCTGTTATAAGGTGAGATCCAACGCAGACCTACCGTTGGCTTCGGGGTTTTCCCCAACCAGGTATCTCCCACCAGAGGAACACCGCTCCAACCGGGACGAACTCTAAGCTACCGATCGGACTCCCAGAGTGTGTGGTAATGGAGAGTATGTTAGTGTAAATGTGTGTAAAGGACGAGGATAGGACATAGGTACTGCTCTGGCAATCGCCTAGTGTTGATAAAAAAAACAACAGGAAAACTTCCGATCACAGCAACCGACCACTAGAATTCTCATCCAGACAGTTACTGAATTCGACCTAACTGAATAGCTAGTGTCGAAAATTCTGTCACTGTCGGAACTACTAGGACAGTTGTTAAGAGGAGTGGACAATGGTGTTCGGGACTGGATCGTAGGGAAGGATAGTCTGTCGCCTCCAGAGTTTTGTCGGTCTTGGTGGTGATGTAATTTGAAATGGAGAAGGATTTGTTGGGTGTCAACGAAGTTTCTTTTAGAACTTCCTTTCGAACTTCATGTGGTGCTGCATGCGCCTTAGTGGCGCAAGTGAAAAATATTTGTTCGGTGCCGCTGACACGTCAATGACACGCCATACGTCAGTGACAGGTGGAAGATCGGTCCGGTGTTGCCTGGCGTTTGCGCACACCTCATGAGCAGCAGGGGCGGGACGCTCGAGTGCTGGAATAAGTCAATTTTCTGAAATGAGGGGACAGACGCATGGGACGGTGTCAGACGGGATGTAGGTGATAAAATTCACCAACCAAGCGTTTCCTCCTTTCTTATAGAAAATAATTGAATAGTTCATATTATTTTTGTCCACAAAAATAAAATTTTTGCACACAAATTTAAGATGCTTTCATACACAAGGCGCAATATTCATAAGGCGTACAGATACATCCTACTAAAACTAAACTCTTACAACTTCTGGTACAATCATAACGCATTATTTTGTAAAACTCTTCGAGGGAGAGCTTTGATTTTTCAAGCGTGTCCTAGAACTGGACCGTTTTCTAATGTAACATTACCTATTCATTGCGGCCGCTGGCATTGGTGCAGCTCCCGCATGACGAGGACATCCGTGCTGGCGCAGGAACTCGCAGATCACTGGCCAAGGCCATTTGCGCATGGCCACTTTCTTAAGACGTTTTAGTTTTAGGAAACGCACGTAAATAGTTTTATGGAAAATTTCATAAAATAAGTGTGTTGTACACGGTCGACGTTTTCGTACAATCGTTTTGCCCGCCACTTGTGGGGAATACTTCGAGTATGTCCTACCATTTGTTTTTGCCCTGATTATTTGCGGAAGGTTGATTATTTTGTGCGTTCTGTTATTAGTCTCGTAATTATAAAAAATGTTTATCACGAGAAGTTCCGATGTTCCCTGAACTGTTGAGAACTGTAGATCACAGCAGCCGACCGCTAGAATTGTCCTCCAAAAGACTTCTGAAAAGACAGCAGCCTAACTAGCTATCTAGATAGTGTGGAAAATCCTGTGCCTGGAAGAAAATTCTAGGCACTGATTACTCATATCAGTAGTTTTCTGTGGTTTCTCCGAACAACACCAGGCAAATGCTAGAGCAGTATCCTAACAAACGAGCCAGCTTGCCTTCGTCTTCCGTGTATTATCATCATTCCTCACTTACAAACACACTACCAAACGAGTTGTGAGACCACTCGGGAACTTACAGCTTGCCCCGGCTGAGGCGGCGCCCCGCTTGTGGAAGCTATCTGGATGGAGAAAACCCCGCTAGCCCAGAGGAGGTCGGCGCTGGATCTCACCATCCAGAAGGGGAAGATTACAGTCACATTCCGAGATAAAACGTGCACCATACTCCCGGCACTAATTGCATGAGCAGTTGACGCGCCGCGAATCACTAATCAAACAATCAAACAAACGTCCGGACACAACCAGCAAAGTATTTGAAAACGGCGCAGTTGGTTGTCGTTTGAGCTTGACGGTTATCTTGCCAGTGGTGTCGCTCAGGTCGCCATTGACGAATGCTCGTTGGTTACTGAGTACGATTATTCTATGAAAATATAACAATATTCAATAAATATAAAATATACAATTTTTTAAATAAAATTCTATAAATTGCCGCATGCAATTTCAAGTTTATAAAATGTATGTTTCAAGTAACGTTTCGTTATAAATTGTTTCAGAAAGCGTGAGTGTTGGAACAGGGTCTCGCGCGAGGGCAGGGCTTCTTCCCTGCGCCAGCAACGCGTTTGCAGTTGGCACTGGCCCTATGGGGCTGGCGCTAGCAGCGGGGAATTGCAGCTTTGCACCATCGGAGCCGCGCTGCTGCGGGAGGGCGCTTGCCACGCCCACTGCCCGCCCCCACGCCCATTCCCAACGCGATGCAATTGGAAACGCCGCCCGCTCCACCAAGGTTCAGAATTCCACAATTATGTTTATATAAATTTCTTGCAATAAAACTTTGTGTGGTCAGAATCTATGATTTGTGGGTAATTGATACCGAAAAATTGGATTTACCAAACGACCATTCATTTCTCCGTTCGTCCTTCTGTTCGTCTGTCCGTCCGTTCGTTTATCCATCCGTCTATCTGCCTGTCTGTCCGTCCTGTCCATCTATTTGTGCGTCCGTCTGTCCGTCTGTGCGTACTTCTGTCCGTCTGTCTGTTCGTCCGTTTGTCCTTCCGACTGTCCGTCCCTCTGTTTGCCCATCTGTCCGTCCGTCCTGAATTTTTTTGAAACTTTTTGTAGTTTTCACGCATTGTTGGGTAAAATATGGCCAATATCAAAACATTTCAAAAACACGAAATTCTCAAAGACTGCTCCAAATTTGTCTTTAAACTTTCGTAGAGTTAGTTATAAAAGTACTGTAAGAATTCTCGAAAACTCAAAAGTCAAAATTCCGCAATTTCAGAAAAGTTCAAATGTTATTTTCTCAAAACCTGCTTCAAAGTTTTCAACGAAAATTTTGCGTGTATGACATGATTTTACTCTTCTACAATACAGCGCGGCAGAAAAGTCTCTCTTCAGTGGCATCTTGCAGGTGAATGTGCTAGCAACGGAAATTATATTGGTAGTACAAGCAGCAGCTTATAACAAAATAAAATGTAAATTGCGTACTGACCACAATCAAAACTGATGCTGTAAGTGTTGTCCCCTTCGCTTGCTTCTGAGTCATCTGGCTGTTACCAACATTAAAACAGTTTTTAAGAGAAGGTCATGATTCCTCTTTGTGCAGAGATACTTTACTAGCGCACTGTATTCTTAAACTCATATTTCAGTTCTACCACTAGAAAACCAAAAATTGAGAAAATGTGCAGCGAGAATGAAACAAAGCTGAAAAGCTAGCCTGGAATAAACAATTCACCGTTTTCCGACGTACGATACATAACTTCCTCTTCTTACGAAGTACTTCAAAAGAGACACACTAGAAAGCATTCTTGCACGGAAACTAGTAATTATTTTTTTTTTTGTATTTTTAATGTAAAGTGATAATTTAAGCCAAATAGACTTAGGTGAACATGTACTGCCAAGACGTCATGGCCATTTAATATACTGCAAAACGTGACATTTTATAAACATAAAATACAACGGCTACGTGAATCATCATGCCTATCGCCTAGAATATTAGAATGATTCGAAAATAATATATTTGTACGTCTCCATGAATTGGCACTAAAAAGTAATGTAACACGCACCTGGTACGTACGAACACTCATTTCAAAATGCCGGCTTCAATTCGTATCGTCGCCTCGTTCGTTAACATACCATTCGTTCGCCAAAGACACCTTCTGCACTAGTTTGAAAAATACCTTTTTACAAAAGATATATTGCAGGGACAAGGATTCTGTATGATGTGACGGGAGCGAGAAGCCTCCTATTGGATAGCCAGGGGGATGGAACATGCCTGATTCGGCTGAAGGGACGCGGTTCGATTCCCGTCCGCACTGCGCACGGCTGTACATTGGCTCTCGTGAGTGTTGCGAGATACCTCAACTCTGTTGATCCCGTATGTGAGATGCCGGAAGTGTGTTAGTACCTAGTCCACGACACGAGATAGACTACATCTTTGTTGAGTAGAAGGTAAATGATCAGGTAGTTAGAGAAGAAACTTCTTGTAAAACGATCGATTTGAAAAAGAAAGAAAGAAAAAAAACGCAATATTTTTACTGTTTTGTATATTAGAATGCAAGCCATTAACAGTTTAAATATAGTTTTTCCTAAGAGTCCTTCCACCTTCCACCCTAAGCAAAAATTACCGAATAAATTCCACCGCAGTCCATACCAGCTAAGGCAATTGCACGGGAACACATCAGTGCTGGTTGTGGTGTACGTGACGGGTGCCACTCCGGCACTGCGCAGTAGTGACGAGCGTCTTGAGGGCGCAGCGGAGCAGTGATGTTGGGGCGATGACTTCGCAGGGGAGCGCCTCTGGGGGCCGCGCGCGGAGGGCGGGAGGAGGAGGGAGGGAGGGGGGGGGGCGGGGCTCCGCTTGCTCGTTTGGCGCGATCTCCCTCGGGGCAGCGCGCGCGATGCGATGCGTCTGCTGCGCAAAATAAATTTCGAAACGTCTCTCTGTCCCGAAATCCCTCCCATCTCCACATCGCACCGCGCTCGGGCGCTGTCCCCAGGTCGGCAGCCGCCGCACCGCACACGCTCACGGCCACACGCGCGTTTTGGTGACCCTTCCGCGCCCCCCCTGCGCCGCCCGCAACACCCGCGCCTTGCCTGCGCCGCGCCGCGCTGCGCTTTGACCCCGCCCCGACCTGCGCCTCACGCCACAACACCACGGCCTCGCCATCGCCGCTCAACCACCCGCCATCCCCTCGCCACCACCGCCTTGCCCTCAGCCGCGCCGCCCTTGCCCCGGGCCACCCAACGCCCGCTGCCAGCACTCCCGCCACAGCCCGCGCCTCACCCACTCGCCCGCCACAACCACCCTCCCACCCCGGCTCTCGCTCGCCCCTCAATCTTGCCGCACGTGCCAGTCCGACGCGACCGCTGCTCAGCCCGCGTCCTCACCATTCCGGCGCCACACCTCGGCCGCCACCCGTCGCGGCCTCCCGCCTTGCCCGTCGCGCAATCACCCACTTGCCCACCTCGAGCAAAGCGCTTGCCAGCACTCTACGCCACAACACCCGCCCTGCAAGCACCACGTCACCTCGCCCGCCGCGCTTCGCCTCCCCGCCAAGCCTTCCTTCCACTCCCCTTCCCTCCTTGTCCCTTCCTGCCGGTTTCTTTGCCCCGTCCCTCCCGCCTTGCCTCACACAGTCTGGATGAGCGATTCCCGCCGCCTCAGTACACTTTACCCCGCCCAACGCCGCCCCGCTTGCCGGCTCTCCGGCGCCGGCCGCCAGTCCTCGATGCTGGCTCGCCCCGCATCGCGAGGTTGCGAGCGTGGCCGCAGCGCGGCGGCAAACCGTGCACCCGCCGCCGTCGCCGCCGCCACACTACAATTAATGAGGCCAATCTAAATGCATGATCAGTGGCTATCAGTCCATTTAATCAGGAGGGGCTGCGCGGGGCGCTGCGACGGGCGAGCGGCGGGCAGGGCGAGGGCGAGGGCGAGGGAGGGCCCAGTGGCCAAGTGCGGGCACGCGCCCGTGGGCGCCCGTGGGCGACGCGCGGAGGGCGAGGGCGAGGGCGAGGGCGAGGGCGAGGGCGACGCAGCCTCCCCGCGCCCACACATGGCGAGAGAGCCTCGAGGGCGCCGTCCGCCCAACGCATTCATAACGTTCTCAATGCGCTTAGGAAACACGAGCCGCTTCTTTCTAATTGCGCAACTGGACACATGCGCTGAATGAAAAATCACAACAACATTCAAACCGTAGCAGAGCCAGGATAACTATAAGACGTCTAAGGCAATTTAGTGTTTAAGGACATTGTCCCACTTTCACGGAATAGTCATCTATAAGCGAACATGTTCACTTTCATCAATCAAACGGGAAAACGTAGGAGCGTAAAAAGTTAATATTTCATTCTTTCCATCGGTGCGAATAGCAACAAATATGAAAATCATTATGCACCCGCGATAAGCGAACACTTCAACTCTAACACAAAATGATGTGTTGTTTCACACTCTAAAAACAAATTCCTACTTACAGTTAATATCTTCTTTCGTGTTCCTTGGGGAAACGAAAATCAGATTTTAATGCTCTAAAGAGAATCGTTTCAACGTTATGTACGACGTAAGGGTACACAATCCATGTTTATGTTTTTATAAAATCATCGAAGTAACTAGTATCAATTTTTTGAAGCTGATGCTTTTTTGACATCGGTTTTGTGTTCGATGTTTTTACGTAGTTGATATTTCCAAATGAAAAAAAGGCCATAATTAGTCGATACTGCAGTAATTTTCAGATATTTTTACACGTTAATTATCTTCTGACCAATGAGAGCAAGGTGAAATATAAAGAAAATTGAGTTTTCGTCAATAAAGAAACATATTATTTTTGAATTTTGAATCCAGGTTTTGTTATTTCTTCTGTAGATATTTTTTGTCATCAGGTCAATGAAAAAACTTTTTTGTCAGTTAAATATCAATTAAAATTAATAAGGTACCACTATCAAATTAAATCCCTGATCGTGAAAGTCAGTATTTTCTAATCTATTTGTGAAATCATCGATGTAACATCTATGGTTTTGTATCGATTGTTTATTAATGTCGAATATTTTAATTTATAGTATCAATGCAAAGAAACATCTTTATTTTGTTGGTGATGACGCATCCCTAATTCAATGTACGGTTGTTCTATAGCGTGTTGCGGATTGCATCTGCACGCTATATTATCGTATTTAATTTACACTGAAGAGTGAAAAAAAAGATACAGACATGCGTATGGAAATCAAGAGATATGGAAGCAATCAGAATACAGCGCGCCGGTTGGCAACCACTATCTAAGACAACCAGTTTGACACAGTTGATAGATCGTTTACTGCTGCTACAAAGGCAAGTTATTACGGTTTAAATGAATGAGAACGTGGTGTTATAGTCAACACAAGAGAGGTGAGGCATAGCATCTCCGAGGTCGAGAAGGAATTTGGATTTTCCCTTACGACCATTTCACGAGTGTACACTGAATATCGAGAATCCGATAAACCTTCGGCATCGCTGCGGCCGCAAACAGATCGTGCAAGAACGGGACCGACGGCGACTGAGAAGAATCATTACGCGTGACAAGTGCAACCCTTCCGCAAATTGCTGCAGATTTCAATCATCGACCATTAAGAAGTGTCAACGTGCTAACGATTCAACGAGATATTACCGATATGGTGTTGCCCACTCGTGTACCCTTAATGGCTTCACGATACAAAGCTTTAGGCCTCGCCTGGTCCCGTCAACACTGACATTGGGCTGTTGATGACTGTAAACACGTTGCCTGGTCGACGAGTCTCGTTTCACACTGTTTCGAGCGGATGGACGTGTACGAGTATGGTCACAACCTCATGAATCCATGGACCCTGCATGTCAACAGGGAACTGCTCGAGCTGGAGGAGGTGCTGTGATGTTATGGGGCATGTGCAGGTGGTGTGATATGGGACTCGTGATACGTCTCGATACGTCTCAGACAGGTGACATGAACGTAAGCAATATGTTTGATCACCTGCACCCATTCACTTTCATTGTGCATCCCAACGGACTTGGCAATTCCATCAGGACAATGCGACAGCCCACACATCCTGAATTGCTAAAGAGCAGCTCCACGAACACTTTTCTGACTTGAAACACTTTCACTGGCCACAAACATCAACAGACACTAACATTATTGAGCAGATCTGGGACGCCTTGCACACGTACTCTTAAAAAGAGATCTCCACCCCCTTCTACTTTTACGAGTTTAGGGAAAGACTCTGCAGGATTCATAGTGTCAGTTACCTCCAGCACTACTTCAGACATTAGTTGAGTCCATGCCTCGTCGTTTTTCGGCACTTCTGCGTGCTTGCAAGGGCCCTACAAGATATTAGGCAGGTTCATCAGTTTTTTGGCTCTTAAGTGTATTTCAGTGGGTGAAAATCAAAACGGTATAAGTGACATTTTATAAATTCGAAGAATACTATTTATTTAATTAAATATCACTGTCAAGTCATGCTGCTTTGTTTCATCATTAATTAAGGCATTTCAATGGTTCATTAAAAACAAAATTATATAGGCATTGAAATATTTTTATATTTTCAAAATTTCTAAAATGTCACTTAAACCGTTCTGATTTTCACCCATTCCTTTGTAATTCATATTGTACTCATACATTTTTGGTTTCTGAACTCCTTCTCCATATAAATTTTAACTATGCCAAATCTCAGTCCTTGCAAGCAATACGCTTAAAAATAGGTATAAAATTTTCTCTTCGCGTATTAATCCCTACACAGTATTCGAGTAAAACTCATGCATACGTTCTGATGTGTGCGATTCCGGCACTCGCGGCTAGACCACTTTCCGTGCATCAATCGAGACGTATGAGACGCATGTCATTCGACGCGTCTCGGTCACGTGATGGGGATTTGTAATTTGTTTTCGGATCCGACTAGAAGACATAAATTTCCAAAAATGTGTTTGTGATAATGATTTTTGTGGCAATGCCTGAAGTTAAACCAACGCCTACTAAATCGATATATGTAGGGGACATTGATTAAACACCAGTACCCAAACAAAGTTTTAGAAAAATATGCCATAATGTTCTTTCATGTCATTGGCAACACTGGTGTCGACACCTTTACGTGAACAAATGAATTACCGAGTAAATCGCTCTAGAGATGGTTTTCAATTTAGATTCGAATTAAAGTATTTTTTTAAATAAATTTGCGAAAACCTACGAACAGTATTGCCTCGGAACTTATTAAACTTGAAGAATTTCAAATGAATACGGAGAAAACAAAACTGTGAGTAATGCTAGAGAATGTTCACGTTCGTACCTAAATGTGCAAATAACGATTTTTCAAATAAATGTGACCCACAAATTATGTTCATTAAACTTATCTAACAGTTTATTCACATAAACATACAAAACAGTCGCCTTTTAATGTTATATTTGCGTGCAACGATAGATTCGCATACAAAACAAAAGACCAATTGCAGAAGTGGAAGTGAACACAAATTAGACTGAGTTTGTAAAGTTTCAATCTCTTCAAAAATTAGGGGAGAAAAATATAGAAGCGATAAGGAAATCCTGAGAAGAATCAAATGTACTTGAAAAAGATGTTGCAACATAATTTTTTAACTAATTGGCAATGATATGCATTATTGCACATAGTATTTGTGCTGCTTCAAATGTGCTACGTGCATTTTTGTGCATATTAGCGAAATAGCGAAAAATATTGCTGTACTAAAATTGAACTATTAGCATAATCAAAACCTACAAGTAATTGTTATGGCGATTATAACTAGTTCATATCTCGTAGAGAGGTACACCGAATAACATACAAGGCCATTGGGTATTGGGAAGTTTTGAATGGGAGTATAACATTATCCACTACTACGATTCATTGGAAAGTCCAATGCCAGATACTGAAAGAACATTTTTTAATAAATCTGGGCGTAAAAGAAATGAAGTATGAAAGAAATTTCCATCACATAAAACGATTTTTAAAACAGTTTTCAGCGTCAGCGACGCCACATTTTACAAGTGTATAGATATTAATGTACCGTAACGAACGAACCATTAACGTAATGAATTCAAACTTAATAGCTCATTTAGATTATTGTGCTTTGTTATTTGCAGCTTTAAATTCGAGGTACAAAGAAAAATTACAAGATGGTTACAGACATTTTATGTTGGACCTCCATAACCTGATCATTAAACAAAAAATGTGGTGGCATTTTCGAGAAAATTTTGAAAATGGTGTTGGACCTTCAAGTAAAATGCCCACAAAAATTAAAATATCTGCTTCAAATTCAGAGGCCACGACATTAGCCAGATCGCTAGAACAATATCAATTTTGGTGAAGAGAAGCGACGACACGTTTCGTGGGCCCTTGATAATAAAAAATTTGTTTACCACAAACAGTCAGTATGTATTTCTGTCTTTCATCTGTCTGGCTGTGAACAACGCTAGACGTAGGATATTTAGTACGTAGGATATTTATGAAAACTGATACTCTTCAAACGATCTGGCCTTTAGCTGCCTCTTGAATTTGAAATGGATATTCTGATTTTTTAGGATATTTTAAATGAAGTCTTAACGACATTTTCGAAATTCTCTCAAAAATGGCTGCAATTTTTTTTTCTTTTAATAGGCGAAAGTACGCTTATAAAATGACAAAAGGCCTTTTTTTGTTCAAATCTCTGAATTTTAGAAAACTGTAAAATTTACAAATAAGTGTAAAAGCGTATGCTGTTGCACTACCCCTCGTTTATTTGCATTATTTCTGTTGTAAATGAGAACATTATCTTAATTGTCACATCAAACTGTCGCCAGCCCATTCTCAACTGACAGCCTCGAATTCTCGTTGAGGCAAATCCCTTAAATGCACGGGCCCAAATCTAGAGTGGGGTCCGTGGAGGTGAGTGGGATCTACAAAGACTCGGGAGTGCCTAATGAGGCGAGGTCCTCAGCGAGGCCTAATGGCGATTTCATGCGCCACCCTCACGCGCTCAGATCCGTGTCTGTCCACTGCGCGGCGCGCTGCATCTCAGTGTGTCACCGAGTCTCTACCCAGAGATCCTTAGATACAGAAGCAACCAGCGCGATGCGCGTGAGACTAGAATAACTTACATGGGACACGCATTGTAGTTTCATCATCTTTACCATTAATGATATTCAATTTTTTAACAATAAAAATGTATAACTGTATAAGCTCGTTGACATATTGTACATGACTACGCTTTGACATAAGGAAATTAATCAATGCCAGGAAAAGTATCCTCGAACACTGAAAAAGTGATCTCAAAATTAGCTACGAACACTGATTCATGGGAACCGCACCATCATTAACTTAAGAATCACGAGAAATATTGAATCATAAAAGGAATCAAAAGAACCGTGCCGTCTTAAACTAAGGATCAACTAAAAGTGTATGAAAGCAATTTCAAGAATTTTGTGAATAAAGATACAAATTGATAGCAAACACTACAAGTGAAGAAATTACACACACTTTTAAAGATCGGGCAATTGATATGCATAGATTAAACGGTGAAGAGTACAAAGAATATGCTATCAAATGTATGAGCAACGTTACATCCAAAACTAAACAGAGAATGAGTTCAATGCATTCTAGACGAATCTCCTGCTAATTCAGTTTCTACGTCTTCCATTTCAAACACTTTATGAGACCCCAAGACATCTAAAACTCAACTTCCTACAACCTTAATAATTATGTTTTTAATACATTTTTTGTAAGTTTTTTACGTTTTCTTTCCACAGAATTGAAACAAAGTTGAAATCAGTTTCTACATTACACTGTTATGGATATTTCCTTGGAAATACGTTATTCTGAGTCAAAGATAACTCGGAGCTGAATGAAAGTTTCTTATAATTCGGTAGTAGTTTTGAATAATATTTCTCTTTTTTTTTAATTCCTCTTCATCCAATATTTATTTACTTGTTTATTGACGTATATTTACGTCAAAAACAGTTAAAAGCTGTGTGTGACATGCTATAGGGAGAAGTTAATTAGAAGTTACATTTATGTCCAGATGCAAAACAAGGGGCTATCTCAGCATTTGCTCATGTATCATGGAAACTGAATGAAAACCTAATCGAGATGGGGGTCATTGACCCAGAAGCTGAAGTTCAATAATTGTTCCAGGTTCTTCAGAATTATACAATCCAAATGGTAAACAATACATAAAATGTCATTGTTAAAATTAATATTACTTTCCTTTTGGATTCTCGGTATAGTCTCTAATTGTATAGAAACAGTTGTGCATCAAGATTTTACTTAGGTCTTAAACTTTTGTATCGAATTTAATCGTATAATATTATCTGGCAATATGTTGTAAAATAATATTCATGAATTGTATGTGAATTTTTTGTAGTGAGCTGTTGATAATGTCACCAGATGAATATGATTACTACGTCGAGTGTTGTAGTTATAGATATCGTCGTTTGCTGGAAATATATTCCCGCCCTTATGTAAGTCATTTTTGATAAAAAAACAATGACTCATATATCAAGATACAAGGTAATGATAAAATACCTAAATTAATAAAGAGAGGCTTACAAGAATCACGTGGATGGAATTTGCTTACTATTCTTACAATTCTTTTTTATAACGTTAACTTCTCGGAGCTATAAGAGGTATTTCCCCAGAATATTATGCCATATCTCAGGCACAAATGAACATTCCCGAAATATACACGAGCAGTATGGAGAGTACCTGAATTTGAAAGAAGTCTGAAATGGTAGCATTAAGAACTTAATTTACTGTGTAATTTTCATTTAAATGGACAATCCATTTAAGGGTTAACTGAATTGAAATACCTGAAACATTTGTTACCTTAACCTCAGTCAATGGCATTTTCATTTATGTTCATTTTCACTGGAGTATAGATCTGTTTATTTGAAACGGAAAACTGCATTGAAACAGTTTTCTTTTCATTTACTATTAGTACTCTGTTCAATTAGTATTGTTCCAAAAGTGCAAGTGGAGAGGAGATATATGCAATTTCAATCCCGAAACTCGGGATTATTATTAAATTGATATTTATTAAATTGTATATATATAAATAATGCAATACTATTTTTCAAAAAAATACTACCCAACTTTCCAAGCAAATTTGGACTTAATTTATTCTTGTGTCTTGGATGTTTTGTGCATACCTTTATTAAATTTTAGATATTTAAACTTTTTCAAAAAAATCCGAATACTTGTCGGCTTAAGAGCGTGGGCGTGCCGCTGGCTTTCGAGGCGAGGCGGCGGCGGCGGCGGCGGCGGCGCGGCAGCTGGAGGAGGAAGCAGGAGGCGAGCGGCAGCTGCGGAAGCGGGAAGTTAAAATTTCTGGTTCCCAATCGAACGCGCGCGAGGGAGCGGGGGGGGGGGCGCCGGTGTGTGATGGCGCGACAGCCGCCGCGCAGGAAATGAGGCTACCGGAAGTGCGCTCAATTCGATTCGGACGGAGGGAGGAGAAGAGAAGAGTCACGCCCCCGGCGCGCCTCACAGCGCTCAGAAAGCTCTCCGCAGGGGCGCGCTCGGGGCGGAGGAGAGTCCTGCACAGGGAAGGAGTCATTTTCACTATCATATTCGGACGGCTCTCGGCTGACGGCTCTCGGCGGACGGCTCTCGGCGGACGGCTCTCG
>BOPP01000065.1:2186417-2211050 GCA_017312745.1 Gryllus bimaculatus | reverse complement strand
TAGTTTCCCAAAGAAGGAGCGAATTGTGGCTGTGATTTCACACGAGTAGATCACACGTTAACCTGCCAGTGCTGGATCTCAACTGCGAGCAGATTGCCAAACCCTACTTCCTCCGCCTTATGTGCGGCACCGGCGCCGCCACTGCCTTGCAACGCCCCTCCCCCCTCTCAGACGTCCCGAGGGCCCGAGCGAACCCGCCGCAGCGGAGGCGCACAATACCCACCCGATACTTGCTCCGGCGTCGGCGGGGCGAGGGGGCGGCGCGCGCGAGTAGCGCTGGCCAATTGCCCTCCTAACAGCGCGAAATGCGACGGCAAAAAAACGCCCGTTCCGCTCGGGTAATTAATTTTCTGGAAAAACCGACAGGCGCTGCCCCCGTCGGCTCGCACGCGTACCCCTGCGCCCCGCCCGCGCCCCCCACCCCAGCCCCGCCCCCGCGCTCGCTCGCCTCGCTGTAATTATCGTGGGGGAGGCGTTTTTACGCTCGTTCGCAACAATGTCGAGCGACTTTTAATTTCGGTCGGTCGGTCACACGCGCGGGTGTGTCTGTCAGGGCGACACGACGCTCTGAATATTTCATGCAGCGGCTCCGATTCGGCCGAACGAATCGGAGAAACGATCTTTTGCTCGGAGCCGAGAACGAATGTCTCGTTCTTAATGAATGAGGGCGGGACGAGCGGGCGAGCGCGGCTGGCGCTTAAAGAGAGATGGCGGCTTAGCCGCGGTGACGCCATTTGGGGCCGTGTCGCCAACAAAAGCCGTCCGATGCATCGGGTCAAGAATCGCCGCTTTGATCGCTCCAAAACACACATGTTGGGAAAGTTGGGAATCCGTTTTTTTCCAACGCTCTGTGCAGTAAATATTGTGCGTTCGACGAAACAAAAAATGTGTATTTTATCTTCAAAATCAAACAAACGAAGACTGAAAACACATATTTGTTAGAACTGCAGGAAATTACAACTTTGGGGGAAAATGCGTGTTATTTTACTTTTTCGCATGCTACTTACGTAGTATAAAAAATATTGTAAAGCTGCGGCAAAAACGGTGATTTTTGACAGAAAATCTCTAATTATGAGTCCCTGAGACCGAAAAAGAATAATTATTGTATTTTCTTCATGTAGTAAATTACTTCCACTAACATGTGTACTCGAAATGCACGTTTTGTGGGTTCTTGACGAAGAGAAATTTGCTTATGGTAAAATATCTCTGTCTGACTGTCTGTGTGAAATGACAGATCCTAAATTGTTCAAACTGTTTTATCTAGAACTGATATTCACACACTGATCTGACCGAACTCTAACGCCTTGCGAATTTGGAACGAATTTTTTAAGGTTTGGAACTATTTTATATGGAGCCTTAACATTTTCAAAATTTGCTGGTGAATGGTCCATAATTTTTGTTTTTACTTCGGATAGAGCAAATGGCGCTTAAAAATGGCGCACGTCGCATTTTCGTTGAACTCTAAATTTTCGAAAATTGCAAAAGTGTAAAATAATTTAGGTGTCTCACAAAACCTCCCATAATCAAAATAGTGATTAGTTTCTTCATAAAATACGTTCTTCAAAGTCAGCTTTTCTCAGAATTTGGTCGAGATCAAAATGACAGTTATGAATCCCCTTAAATTATCGAAATAGATGAAATCAAATGATGCATGCTAATCTCTGAACAGATTCTTTCTTCCCTTTCATATCGCTTCTGCTCTTCACTCTCTGAGATGAAATGACCAATAATAGCCTTTCCTTTTGATTTCAATAAAATAGAAAGGATTTATTAAAAGTAAATGTAAATTGCAACAAAATATAATTTGATAAAATATCATGGAAAGTCTACATATTATGCAATCTTCTCAAATCAACTAACCGATATTTTAAATATTGATGTATGGGATCGATAGTATTAACACACACAAAATGAGAGCACAACGGGAAGAAAACAAATTAATCTTTTCTCGGGAATACCTTTCTAGAAAACAAAATAGACTTTCCTTTTCACTACTAGGATTTTTATTGCTGATGCAAAACACAGAAAATTTGCCACCTTTCACCTCCTAAATCCTCATAAATAAACTTTTTTTAAAAATATCATCTTTGATTTTTTGGGTGTTCATACTATTCTTCACTAGTACCAAACAGTAACGTCTAATTAACTTAATGTTTGACAAAATGTTAAGGGATTTCAACGCACGATAAACTATACTATTATTATTATTATTATTATTATTATTATTATTATTATTATTATTTCTTAACAATTTTTACTGGCCGGTATGTCAACTACCCACAGGTATGATGACCTGTTGTTCGGTTGCTTTATTAAAGATTCAGCTGGCTTCTAACAATACGGCATGTATTCAAGATGACTGCTTTCTGGATATTGTACATACTCCTGGCAACCAAATGAAGCTACTGCTCAAAATGTCATTTTTGGGATCAGTCTTGTGGCTGATATTAGTATAGGCACAGTTGTCACTTTGCTGAAGTTCCACTGAGCTGTGACTTCATGAACGAGATTGGTATATTTCTGGATCTTCTATATCGATAAGGAAAACCCGCTGATGATTTCTATCGATGTAAATTATATCGGGTCTATTGCCGCCGACTTGTCTGTCAGTGATAATGGAGCGATCCCAGTAGAGAGTGTGCTCACTACTTTCAAACGCGTTCTGAGGCACATACTTATAACACGGCACGGAAGTGGCGAGTAAGCCCGTTTTCACGGCCAATAATTAGTGGATCTGCATCGCCACATCATCATGCCTCTTTTTGTATTCCAACTGTGCTTGGCCGCTACAGCCACTTGTCACGTGTTGTATAGTTTTGTTAGCGGCCTTACATCTTCTACACGAGTCAGAATGGATGGTCGAATCTCTCAGAATGTGTTTTCTGTAGTTCAATGTTGGCACCACTTGGTCCTGGATAGCTATCATGAAGGCTTCTGTCTCCGGAAAGAGATCCCCGTGCTGGAGCCATGCATGCGACGCAGAGATGTTGACTTCTGTTTTACTCAGCTCATGCGGGTACCGTCCGTGCAGTGCCTTCGCTTTCCGTTAAGTTATCTTCTCTTCGGTTACAGTGATTGGCTGAACAGGCGGATCAGTCTTTATCAAGTTCAGAGGACTATAGTTAATATCAACTGCGCTCACTGCTTGCTGAACTATCCCATAATGTTGTTGTTTTTGTTATTATAATAATAATAATTATTATTATTATTATTAAGCAATTTTTTCTCCTTATAACACTAAAACTCTCTTGTTTATTACAATTTTTGCATTGTTATACTATTATTGTCATTAAATTTGATGTTGAAAAGCTCCACTTGAAGTTTTATTGTCGTGCTGCCTTAAAATATAAATGTATAAAAATATACATTTATATTTTAAGACAGCACGACAATGGAGGAAATGAAATTCAGTCTCACTACTGCTGATTCCAATTATTGCGATTAACTTGACATCCCTCGTATTTTTGATTAGCAGGCTTATGTCTAAGAAGGGCTTTGTTCTCTCTGACGAAAACATAAAAATTATTCAGCTTTAGGCAACACTCGTCGATGAAATTTTAATTTCCTATAAATATTTTCCCGATTTACTGTTTAATCTCTAAAGTCGTCACTTACTGTGCATTACCAATGTTCTGAAGGATAGCACTCAAGCTTTAAATACTCTCACTAAAATCCCAGTAAAATACACTTCAAACATGCAGAATGCATTCAACATGCAAAAATCTAGTATTAGGGAAATCACAATAAAAGCTAACTACAATATGAACTCAAAAAAAATTGCATCAGGCTGACTTTTTTAAATATAAAACGAAATTATTTAAAAAATAATATAGGATAAAACGGGACAGTATTTTCCTTTAGAATATTCACCAGTACTCACCACGTGCAATTTGTAGATTCTTAAAATTACCATACTAAACCTACTCACTATATCCCTTGTGATTATTAGCAACAGAGTTGTTGCAAAGCCTAATTTGCATTTCCGGAACCTGAAATGTTGAGCACAGACACAGGGGCACCGCGTAGCAAGTAGTAATTTCGGTCATTGCTGCCAAAAAATTGGTTTTCGGCAAAACGCCTATCCCTCCGTCCGTCCGTCTGTCCACCTGCCCGCGAAATAAACCAGCGGCTTAACCTTTGGCAGATTTTTTTTATTTGATGCAACACGACTCTTTGCAACACGACTCTTAACTTGTCTTCGACAATGGACCCATAATTTCTGGAGTATTTCTCCGTTATTTATTTCTCTTTTTCTTTCCTCACGTCGCAGTCAGTGAATACCGTTTAACCTCTCGGCCAGGGGATCGGTGCCGTTAATAAACGGGGTTCTCAAACGATCACCCGTCCGCAAATGCGTGGTCTCTCGAATTTCTTAACTTCCATAGAGCGTAGTTAAGCCATTCGGCTAACGACGCCGGCTAGCTTATCAAGATCGATATTTCCCTATCGATATGGCTGTTGGGTATATGTCTGATGCCATTGAATTTGAAACGGATATTTTCATTTTTGAGGGTATGCTGCATGAACACTCAGGGACATTTTCAACATATGGTCAAAAACGAATCTAATTTGTTTCTTATCTTTTTCTCGGGTAGTACGAAGTACGTTGATAAAAATGATCCTGATTCTATTTTTGTTGAACCTTCTGAATTTCTGAAAATAGTCAACGTTACAAAAATGCTAGAACGTTTGTGCTATATGTTTACGTTGTGTGTTTGTACTACTAGTTGTATCATTATTCGATCATTATGTAAAAAAATCGAAATTTTATGGTTCAAAATACTTAAAGAACATTTCGTGTTTTCATAATGATTCAGAATTCGTTCTACGTCTGGTTAATAGTTAAGAAACTTTACGGTCTAAGAACTTATCTCTATCTACACGTGGTGACCTACAGAATTACCCCCGAGAGCCATAACAGCTTAAAACCGTTGTAAACAATTTCTGTTTGTTCAATAGATTTGTATTCATACGATTATTGTATCATCTGTCTTGGATATAGAAAAAGTCTATTTACACATTTTAGTGAATCCGACTAATATTTCTAAGACTGCAATTAATTGGATTGATTTGAATTTGAAAACACGAGTTTTGGTCAAAGAAATTCTGTTGAGATTTTCCAATGGTTTATGTACGAACTTCTCCAAGAGTTCATTATCTACGAATATATCGCTCATTATATTGATGTGTTATTTTTTAAAGGAATGGAAAAGTGCTTTATAGACTTTCATAACTGAAAATACAACTAAGTCGAAACTATTCCAAAAAAAGTAAAGTTACTAGTGAAATCAGTTCTTCCAGGGCATTTGTAGCGTGCTAATAGTTAAATTTTTAACTTAAGTGCTGAACATATATATATATATATATATATATAATGTGTGTGTGAATGCACCAAAGAAACCAAAATTATTTGGTCTGACCGCATTAGCTACCGCTGACATTAATGTATCATTAAGTAATTCGTATACTTGAATTAAATAAAAGGAAAGTCAATAAGTAGTTTGGTTTCCTACTCGCAAAATAAAATATCACTTTTACCACTTGTATCATGAATAAAATTATTTCCTTTTGGAGCTATTATGTTTCTCTTCTAGGTATTCGGCCGTTATCTGACGGGATTCAGATTCTACGTATATGATTTCCATTGCCCAAAACTGCAACTCAATTGAGATGATTTCTTGGATTAACCAATATTTACAAAAGATGTTTGTTAAACGCCGCTCAGTTACAAGAATCTCTTTACGGTTTGCTGTAATAAATGTTACAGGATATTTTTTAGCTACATTCGAACAAAAAATCTTGTCAGAACATAAAACTGTAAACCCAGTTTATTCAAAGTAACCCACGTTGCTCATCCTCTGTTGAATGCACAACTAGCATTTTTACTGATGTCTCACAAATTGCTGAAGCTGTTCTTCAACATGCAATAAACAACGAATGGGAACCTTTGAATTTTTTTCCAAGATGATAACTCCTCCTCAAGTCAACTGGCCGACATATCATGCTAACAAGAGCAATATGTTAGCATGATGTGAACTGCTATCAATATTCTTAGCAATTTAACACTTTAAGAATTTTGAGGAAACTCAAATTGTAATCGTTTTCGCTGATCATATGTTGTTAGTTCTTATGTTCTACCACAAGAAAGACACTATCCGTACGGTTCAATAAAACCAATTAATGTACTACACACCACAATTTACGGCCAACATCCGTCATATTGATGGACGAAACAATATCGTTGTAGATGCATTATCCCAAATAATTTCTTAAACTTCATAGTCGAATGTAGCAGAAGCAACAGCAGCAGCAGATGATGTTAGAACTTCTGGGAATAAAAACAGTTCTTTACTTTTAGAACCTGTAAAATATTCCTAGAACTACAACTAAATTATGTTGTGATATTACAACCACTAAGATTCGCGCGTACCTGAAATTTTGAAACGATTTTTTTATTCATTTCATGAAATCAATCACCCAGATATCAATTCTTCAATACTTTTAGTTGTTTCCCAGACTATTTGACCGAATATGAAAATTGGTTGTCGTCGATGAACGTGGACTTGCCATAAATGTCAAAAGAAAAAGTTATACCGAAATGCACGTCCTCCGATTGGGCCGACAATGGTTTTCTCATAATTACGTGTTCTAAACCTTTGGTTATCAATAGTGCCTCACAATTATGGATCGATAATCACAATGGAATGAGGTTAATCCGATGCAGTCACTGAACGTTTTAGTTATTATAACTAGTGGTGCTAAAACAGCACATACTTTCTTTCCCTTAGTAATGCTCATGTAATACTATTTATACAGCAATTTCTCTCCGAATGAACAAATTTAAGTCCTCATTTTTCGTAAAACTCAACTTTTCTAAAAATTGTTCATGACATTTCAAAATCTGCCTTTATGGAATAAATTTCGTTAAGAGAAAAATCTCTATCTTTAATATTTTATTTGTAGGATGACGCAGAAAAAAATTTGAACTTTTACAATTTTCGAAAAATCAGAATTTAACGAACATGAAACACCAATTTCTTAAACGTCCTTTACACAATCCAAGTATAATCAAAAACGTTAAACGTTAATCAAGTACGCCACTTCCTGGAAATGATGAAACTCTCCTAGAGGCTTCATGTAAAGTAGCCCCAAAATTAAAATTTCGGTTTCAAATTCAAGGGACTGCGACATCAGCCAGATCGATTGCTGAATATAAGTTTTGGAGAAAATCAGTTGAACGGTTTAGTCACTAGCGTTGTTCACAGACGGACAGAGGGACCGCAAAGGGAGGGAGGGACAGACTGACGTTCAAGTTTTTGGTGTAAAGTATCCACAAAACATGGATTCTGGCTACTTCACGTGTAACAGAATTTTGTTTTCTAAATTTAGCAACTGGATTTATCCAACTTTGCGTTATCAGAGACCTATAATAAGGGTTTTTCTGCCGAAATTTCGCCGTATTTTCGTGCAGTAATTTTCTCTCTACTGCGTCAGCGATTGCGAGAAAGTAAAAATATATCAACAAATAATATTCATTATAGAGAATATATGAATATATTATTGATTAGGAGTTTGTTTTTTAATAACAGCAGGTAAATATGCGTAGTTCACCTCCAAAAAGTTTTCTGATTTTGAGAAAGAATATAGTATACATCACAATTTCATGTCTGCTTTTCACCTGTCGCTCAATGGAATTAACGAACGTCAGCATCGAACTTGAGTACTCAATCAAGGCAGGATTGGTTATCTGTGTTACCTGCTATTCATCAGGTTTACAGATTTTATAAGGATGAACATGTTTTTACGAAATATTTTATATACTTAAATTTCCATCCCCATTTGAAGTTAGTAAACGATGTGTAACATTTCTCACCAAACCTGGGACAGATGCAGTATTTTCGAACTCACACCATCATACACTAGACAAAGTTTTCAGAGTTTACTGGTATACATGCTTGTTCACATGTGTTCGTTGGAAATATGACTGGTTTCTAAATGTAATCCAGCTTACGACGGTTCTATTCGCCTTAGTATCCACCAGGAAATAGTCTTTTCTGACTTGACCAATAAAAACAAATGATATTTTGAATATTGGAGAAATTCTGGGAATGCATTTTCCCAGAAAAAAATTGTTCTTCGAGGAAACTAATATATCTCCTGAAATTCGACTAGGAAAGCATAACTTCTTTTATTTTAAACTTATAATTTATTGATATTTTTGTGTCCGAAGAATGCTAGTAATTTGCACAAACAACCATGTGAGCATTAACTGCTTACAACTGTAAAACAATTCCTATTCGTTTTGCTACTTTTCGATCCACAGCTAACGTCGTGGTAATGGTTCAATTTGACATATTTAGAGTCAAAAGATACGGACATTCAAAGTCTACGAGATTCAATGTATTAATAGAATGATTGAGAATGTACAATTCGTAATATGTGTTCGTTACAACTCGTAGGTAGTCATGCATCTTGAATAAGGGAGGCTGTCATAAGGGAAGTATTCTCTACTGGGGCATTGATGACTGGGGGTTAATTTTTATAGGTCTTGGATAAATAAAGAAAATATTAAATATTGTGGTACATGCTAGTTTCCCTATGCGTTTATGAACTATGAAATCATGACATGAAATAACATATTCTACTCCTCCATCAGAGTGTCTCTCGATAAAGAGTTGTTGTAAACGTAAACGTGTTCAAGGCAATTCGAAGAGTTCACTTTTTACCAAAATGACAGATTATCAATGTATTAAAATGAACTCATTATTAGTTACAAAGCAAGTAAGGAATGAAATATCATTGAAAGATCTCCTTTCGGAGACCCTAATGATGATTTTGTGTTAAAAAAGGACACCCTACGGATATTTTTCACTAAATCTTGAAGCGCCACCACGAGCGTTACCATTCCCCTCCCCAGCGTTTCGTGGAATTTAACGAACTCGCCTCAGATCGTTCGCAAATCACGTGACTGTTAAAGTGGTCGCACGACGCAGTCCCTTAGTGACCGGAGAATGTAAACGGAACGCGGCTTTCGCGGCTCGCGGGGAGCTCCGCCGTCGCCGCTTCAGCCGCTCGCGCCGCCGCTCGCCAGCGACTTCCAACGCACACGCCTCTCCTGAAGCAGCTCATCGCACCGCGAAAGCATTAGATCTGATTCTTACTTGGACACGTGTACCATTATGTAGTTTGGTAGTTGCGAATACGCCCCGAGAGTAGAAATAAGAGTTTCATCAGAAACACGCGTTATTTGCTCATTCCGAGGAATAGCTTCAACATGTATCATAATAAAGCTACTAATATGTATCTTCCTCCCCAAAATCTCCATAATAGCAACATATTTTCAGACACTTTCGTCCTCTACTCCGAAATCACGATTCGGCCGCGGTCAGCAACAACATGTAATGAAGACCCTCGCCTCGGAGGACAAATGGAAACATAATTCCAAAACCCCGAGTTCGTAAATCCATAAGCAAAATACTCCGAAAATGAAAAACACAGTTCCAATCAAAATCTGCCGAAATGGAGGCGCGGAGAGTCGGGCGGTAGGGGCACGCGCGTCACGGGACACGCCACAGGACCGGAAGCACGGACCCGCGCGCGCCGCGGCGGCGTGTTGGCGCGAGGAACCGCCGCCGGCGGCGGCGCGGGTGGCGGTAGTTCTCGGTTCCAACCCCTCAGAGACCGCCACCGCCGCCCGCCGCCGCGCCGCCCGGCCGCTCGTCGACCGCCCGCCCCCGCCCCGCCCCCTGCCGCCCCCGCCCCCTGCCCGCCCCACGAACCGTGGTAGCTACACACAGTCAGCGCGTCCGCCGGCCCCGAGCACATCTAGCGCATTCTTCCATTACCTGGGTGTCCGCAGCCCGTCCTCCGTTCCTCCATTCCACGAGCGTCCGCCGCCGCCGCCGCCGCCGCCGCTGGGTGGCACAGGGGCACCCGCAAGTCCCGCGCCTCCGCGGCTCCGCTCCGCACACGATCGCGCACGCCAACACCAGCTCCTGGTTGGTCGCAAGTCTTCTTTTCAAGTTGTTAACGGACGCCTGTGAAAATGGTGCACAACGAAACCACACTGAATGGTTTTCAAAATGTGGAACGCACATTGCCAAGAAAAAGAAATGAAATAAGCACACTTGTATAGCTCTGCAACAAATATTTTAACAAAAACAGTCTTCACTCCATTAACTGAGTACAGTATACAAAGTGTTCAACATTTCTTTATATACCAAGAATATCGAACACGTTCCTATTGCAACGCAAAACGTGAATAGCAAAGAGGTCGAGCAACCTCTCCCTTGGAGCCTTGATGGCGTATGACGTCAGATGAATGGTAGGCAGTGTCGCACTGAGTAAGAGAATTTAGTCAAAAAGTTTCACAATTTTTCCTGAGTTAGTAGGCATCTAACAACGGAGGTGCTCAGAGATTACTTAGTTTTCGGGCCACTAATGTGTATATTCTAAATTAATAATATAGTGGTTAATCAGAACACAATATTTTTCGACAATAAAATGCTTCATACAATGTGCCAATATCAATAAACTGCAAGGTCGTAACTTGCAGCTCCGATGTCTTTAGAAGTTGTGCTGAGGTGCAACTGCGACCTCTTCGATGTGTTAGCAGACGCTAGTGAAGGAAATAAAGTAGATTGTCCTCTCGCATCGTAGTTTTTTAGCTCTAAAATTTTAAATCTGCTCTCTGGAAGATGGAGATTTACGGCAATATATGAATGAAAACATTGTGCTTTTAATTAGTTCGAAAAAAAGCATTTCTCCAAAAATGCTGCTTCAGTAGACCGACATGATAATGTTTTAGCACAGAGATTCACATATATTTTTTCAAAGAATGATAACGTTTGAAAGTATGTATTTGAATTATGTTATTTTGCAAGGCTCACAGTTACTTTACTTGTAAAATCGATCATGCAAGAACGTAATAATAATTGAGTTAAAAGCTTAAAATACCTTTTGATCAATTGTATCAATATATGTTATTAGTGAATAAACTTAACAATATGATGATGATGATGACATTGTTATTATCGAAAACAGAAGTATGTGGCACGAACGAGTTCCTCATTGTTATTTTTCTTCCAATTAGCATAGGAGTTCATTATACAATTGGTACCTAAGAAATGAATCTGGAACTTATGTTCATAAAGTACTTCAGAGTATTATTTAATATTAGTCACCAAACCAAAAAAACCTATTCCAAATCTCACCGCCACATTCATCAAGTAATTTCCAAATTCGGTATTATACCTCTAATAAAATGATCATACAATTCTAATTTGGCTTATAGTGAGTAAACATACTGAATGCTGGGAATGTGGGCTCCCTTTGACGCTGCGACATATGTGAATTCATTTGATATAAGCTATGGCTGTCGCTTTTGTACACTTCGTAACGTTGCCACCGCTTTTGATAAGTTTCTTAGGCAAAATTACAAAAACATACATTCGTTGTGCTAATGCAAATCATCATCATATGTTGATAATATTCATAGGTAGATAAATGGATGTGGGTAAAGTATAAGAGTTTTAATAGATATAAATTAACGAGCTTTTTAGTTTATTAGCCTGATAAGCAACCCGGTCTTTACCGATAAATATTACAACTGTCAACTGCAATTTTGTGCTCGTTTTCCCAACATTATTAATCAATGTGAATGGTCAAAATGACTTCGGAAGTCAATAGATCGAGTAAGAAAGCGGCTTAAGAATAGTGTAATGAATCGAAATGTTGTAGGGTGTACGTTTCGAGATTCAAGGGCCAAAAAATCTAAGAGCCTTCTGTCGTTTTGAAAGTTAAGCCTGTTTTTCTGTGCAACAGATTGAAATGACGTCGTGGCAATATGATGCCTCTTAGCTATTTTCTAAACCAATTCTAAACCGAATTCTAAATTCGTAAATCGAAACGGAAATCTGAATCCGCTGTAGCAGTACCTCGGTATCTATTTGGTGGTATTGTGGGGACAAGCTTGTTCATTGAAACAGGACAAGGAATTCAAAGTCTGAAATACAGAACGTAATATCTAAAAAAAAAAACGCCATTGATAATAAAATATCATGAAATGTAAGGAAATATTAATGTTATTTTAGTGTTCGAAGGAAGCGATTTCGTCGCAAAGTTTGAGAATTTCTATTGAGTAACGAGAACGAGAATTGTCGCAAACTAGCCAAGAATTTGGTTTACTGTATTTTGTTATAATACTCGTATTTATATATTTTTAGTTTATAGAAATATAATTTAATATTGGAAACGACTGTTCTGGCGTCGTTTAATGAGTGTCACTATAACGGAATCATTTTCAGCCTATTTGGATTGTGCGTTTGCAGGGTGGATGTCGCGCAGCGCCCTGCCGGAGGAGCCCTCGCCAGAGAAGGGTGCGTGGACTTGCGGGCGCGGCTGTGCGGCGGCGCGGCGGCGGACACCCGTGGAATGGAGGAAGCGACGGCCACCCGGGTAATGGAAGAACGCGGTAAACGGCCCGGGCGCTCGCTCGCGCTGCCTCCGCCGCCGCCGCCGCCGCTCGGGCGCGAGAGCGGGGCGGGGGCGGGGCGGGGCGTGGGGGCGGGCGGCGCTGGGGTGAGGCCCTCCGCTCGCGTCGATACCTCATTTATAGCAAAATAATAGAATTTATGAGGAGAGCGCGCTTCGTGCGGCGCTCGGCCGCTGCGGGGGCGGCGCGGCGGGGGGGAGCGGGGGGGCGGCCCCCCGAAGTACGCCACGCGCCGCTCGCACTCCCACTCATTTAAGTTTTCTTTAAATTTCGGAATGAATCCCCCGCGCAGCCGCGCCGCCGCGACGCAAAATGGAAACGGAATCCTTTTCATGGGGCTCCTCGCGGCGCCGCGCCGCCCTGTTTGTGTTTTGGACGCAGCGCTCGCGTATTTATGAAGTGACCTTTTGGCGAATGGAAGCTGCGGGGCGGAGCTCCATAGTAAACATCATGCTTTGGGAAAAATGAAAACTTCGTGTTTGGGCATTCCTAGATTCATGTCGGAAAAATACAACTCGTTTACTCGCCTTCATTTTTCTGTTTGATACGTTTCTCGCTGTGTATTTGGGGTTCGGGAAAAATGTCTTTCTTCCTGATGGAGATACATTCGCGATGGCGTTATGCGCTAGCGTTAAATTGCCCCATTCGTGTTAGGAGGACGTGTAAGGTAGGCTGTTCTGTCTCAAGAAGTAAACTCAGTGACTCCGGCAGCATGTGCAACTGGCTGCAGTTAATGATAGCCCTTGATTTTCTTAAGGGAGGGATGAGGATTAGCGTTGAAAACGTCCTCGAAACAGCTGTGTGCGTATCTGCTCGGGTGGAAGTTCAATCGAAATGACGAGATATGTAGGCATCCTGAGGAACGAATAATCTGCGAAACAACTGTTTTCCTTCACGAAATTTCCTGAAAAGTAGGTGAAAAGCAAAAGAATATTAATTGAGACAAATTTTTGAACGTTTGCAGACGATATTCACCATTGGAACCCACACAAATGGTCAATTCTGTACGATCTTTGATCACCATTGACTCACTATAAACATCATGTATTTAATAATCACTAATAATAAAATGTATTTATCCTCATTAAGTAATAAAGTTGTGTGCGGCAATCCGTCCGTCCATCACCCACGATTATACCTCTTTGGGTCCTATTCGAGGTGAAGGAGGTACCGGCAAAGGTAGCTCAGGGCATCAATTGCTGCCATTGCAGTACCACTGACAGGGAGGTTCACAAGTTCGTGTCTCGACGGTGGCAGGATTCTCGGCTCTATCTAGGTCAAATTCAGCCGCTGTTTAGAGTAGAATTCTAGAGGCCGACTGCTCTGATCGGATTTTTCATGGTTTCTCTGATCAACAGCCGGTGGATGCCGGAGAAATACCCTAACAAACGGACCACGGATCGCGCACGACCTTCCCTTCATCTTCCTTTCCATTTCATTCCCCTTGCTTACACACACACACTCACTTGCACTACACTACCACGCATGTGGGTACAGCAGTCGAGAGCTTAGAGCTTCACTCTCCTAGGGCGGTGGCACGCTGGTGAGAGATACCTGGTTGAGGAAAATCCCCGTACGCCGACGTACGCGAGCGCCGCCAGCTGGGGAAGATCACCGCCACCGCCTGCGATAAACATTCACTACACTTACGGGACTAATGAATTAGCCGTTCCCCAGCACGAAGCATCACGTAATCAGTCAAACGAATGAGGTCTCGATCTCCTGGTGAGGAACTGATCATTTTCTTTTGGATACTTCTAATATATTTTAACTAATTAATAAAATGTATTAATTTACATTTATTTAATAATAGGTTTAAATATAAATGTTCAACATTTTTTAGCATCGAAGACGCCATATTTAGCTAGTAATAAGTATTTTGTAATAGGCTCTTTCTATTAAATTATTATACTTTTTAAATAACAATTTTAACCAAATACGTTAAAAAATCAATTTGCATATTTGTGTGCCAGATGAGTGTGCATCACTCCCAAATCAGATGATTTCTATTAGTAAAAAGGTTTTGATTTGAAAGTTTCAGGCTCTTCAAGCCAAATCAATCAGATTATATGCATTTCTGAAATATATTATGTGAAATATTAAGAAGCCAATGTTCTCAAGAACGAAGCGATATGTTGGCAGACATTCAGACCGACAGTCAGGGCAGTTCAGGAGACAGACAGACGCATGAATAGATATTCATCTTCCCAATAACTTTAATAAACCATTTATGACTTAATAACAAGAGCCTGGCCTCAGAATTTTCGCATGTATGAGAGCAAAGATCCGTGTATTTTTTTATTTATATTTTTTTTAATATTTTTTTTATATTTTTTTTTTATATTTTTTCGCATTTTTTTATTTATCTGTTCTGTGGAAGTTACCCGCATGTGTGTAACCATATCATTATTCCATCAATTCACAGATACGCGTTTTTTCTCATTTGCAATACAAACAGAAATTTTCTCTGCGACTACAAAGTATAAATTCATGTACTACTGCAATTGAAGTTATTTTTATTCGATGTTCGTGTTTCTAACTTACAAGTGTAACAATTTCTATTGAGTAACCGTTACGCTATTTGTGTGGCAGGTGAGGGGTCGGTACTATTGAAGATCTCCTAATCATATACAGTCATGAAAGTTCCCCAACTCTAATTTAGACAGGAAAAAATTGATGTACTAAGATTTGACCTTATAAAGTTTCAAGTTAAATACAGTTCTTAATAAAATGCCCCAATTACAAAACTGAAAATATTAGAATAAATTATTGTAAGTGTTTCAATTACTGAAAAACTAATTATGTTTTCTGATCCTCATTTAGAAGACGCTCCGTTGCCCACTCGGGCCACTCGCTTCACTCAGAGGGCGTCTGCCCGCAACACGCATCGCCCCTGAAGGGCGCAGACATCGCAACGCGCAACGGCATACGAGGAATAACGGCTTTAATGAAGAGATAGGATTTTGATGTAACTCTTACTGAGTTCCACGTACTCATTAAACCCAAGCTTCTTTATTAACTGCATAAGGAGGGAGAAATATTCGTTAGTAATATTAACATAATTAAGCAAATATACTTAAAATTATGCGTATTGAGTAAGTTGTAAGAATTCCATTAACACTAACTATATGATAGTCACAAACTCACATTCTGAGTATCGAATTTCGAAAAATCGCAACCCGGCGATTTCATTCTGTCATTTAAATTTCTCACAAGTAATGAGTATATCAAATGTTATCTTTTAAAATTTATTATTCTAATACTTTTTGTCATTTAACATGTAGCTGGAATTAGCTCAAAAGGAATAGAAGTATATGACTTCCAATTCTTAAGATACATTTGAAAGTTTAGAACCAAAATTCCAGCTACTTGCTAAAGTGATGTAATTAGCAAATAAAAATTAAACTTCCAGAAATAATTTATTATTTCGTTCTCATTGTCATAACAATTCTACAACATCATATTTACTTATTATTTTGTAAAAAAATAAATTGTAATTTTTTTTGTTATAAATACAAAAAATTATTTCGTTCATCTATACATACCCCTCCAGAATAAAAACTCTGAATAATACGCGCGGTGCGACTCTCACGGTTCGGGCCTCTCGCGAGTGCGCGCACGTGGGAATAGATTGATATTTACTGCGCGGCAACAGCTATGGTCGTTAATCCCGTTAGTGTAGTGAACTCGTATCATCTCGGGAGGCTGCGTTGTTCTTCGCACGCTGAATGTTAAGATCCGGATGTACAATCTACGTCGGCTTGAAATGGATTTCCCCCGACAGGTATCTCCGCGAGAGGAGCACCGCCCAAGGTAAGCTCTCAGCTCCCCACTGGTGTCCCGAAGTGAGGGGTAGTGTAGTGCATAAGCGAGTATGTGTGTGAGGGGTAGTGTAATGCGTAAGTGAGAATATGTGTGTGTGTGTGTGTGTGTGTGTGTGAGAGAGAGAGTACGGGAGGAGGATGGGTGAAGGTCGAGGATGAAGAGATCGCTCATTTGTGAGGGCACAGATCGGGCATTCGCCTGGCATGTATCGGAGAAACGACAGAAATGTCCTCACCGGAGCGACTGACCGCTGATAGCGGACCTCCCGCCACCGACGGACGGAGCCCTCGGCCTCCCGGCGAGAGTGGCTGCAGAGACCGCGGCAATGCTGGCTCTGAACTCACTCAGCCGGTAGGTGGCAATGGAAATACAAGGAGTGCTGCCTGGCAATAGCCCGGGCGGGGCGCGGGCGGGGCGGGCGCGCTGCGCTTTGATGACATCACCGCGTCGCTCCGTGCCGAGCGGGGCGATGGCGATGAGCAGGGCGGGCGGCGCGGGGCGCGAGCAGGGCTTCGCTGCTGATTGCAGCTCTGTTTGGGGGTGCGCGCCGGCGCGGAGGCGACACGCCGAACCGCCCGACGCGCGACGGTCGCGCGGTGGGCCGGAAAAGCGGGCCGGGGCATGCGCGACAGGGCGCGGCCGGGCGAGGGCGCGGCGAGCGCGGGCCGTGGCGGCGGGGCGCCCGGGCGGCGCGGGCGGGGCCGCGGGCGGGGCGCGGCGGCGCGCGCGTGGGCGCGGCGCGGGCGCGGCGGTGGGGCGGCGGGGGGGGGCGGGGCGCCGGCGAGGCTCGTCGGGAGCGCGGGCGGGGCGCGCGGGGCGCGGCGGGGCGCGGCGGGGGCGGGGGCGGGGGCCGCCGGCACGTGTCGCCCCTTGTGACGCCGCTGCGAATCGCTCACCTCTCACACTCAACCCTCTCGGCTACTGCTCTTTATTTTTTTGGAGTATCTCGTTTACGAGAAATTAAACATTCGTGCTTATCAAACATTGAATATTATTGTCTTTAAAATAATGTGATTTGTGTGTAAGTGAAATGTCAATAATCTACGTACTACAATTTATTTACGTACGTAATGCTTCTTTGATTACTGATCTTCGTTAATCTACCGAAAGTAATGAGACATAAAATCCAAAATCATGACTTCAGAGATAATACAAGTCAAAGTTTGATTTAATTTTTGGGGGCCTTCCACATTTTGGATTTAGTCGATTTGTACCCGTGTACTTTCTTTGAAACTGCAGTTACATTTTTGTTTTCAAAGATTCATGACATTATAATCAGCTTCTTCGCAAACAACATTCTCGGTTCAATCAGTAGTTACCCAACGGTCAGAAAATATACATTTCTTTACTATGATTTTCAGCTCCTAGCTTTTTCGGCCGTTCTTGAGACAAATGACTTATGGACTGGTGATGCGACTGCAATGACGAGGCAGCAAAGGAATAAGAGCCAGTGGAGCTCCGAGAAACGCTCACGGGAACCCGCTTTGCCCTCCACAAACTCCACGACGATGAATCGGGGTTTGAAGCCCGGCCGCAGGGTAGAGACTCAAGCAACCTCTCGCCCCACCCCCCTTGCGCTGAAAAGCGCAGTGCTGCGCAGCACTGCAGCGCATCGCCCGGGAAGCACAAGCAGCACCTCGCAGGATATATTGAACGTTCCGCCAGTTGGCTCTCCAGTTGTTGTTGTTGTTGATAGAGAACGCCCACCCTTGGCATGTTAGCCATTTGGTGACGCTCCGGCCGCGCAGACTTTCCCCTCAGCTCAGACGCCCAGTGGTCAGCACTATGTTGCTCATTTAGCGTTACCCAATGTGAAGTCAGAAAATATACATTTCTTTATATACGTTACCCAGCGTAACCAAGGGGTTTATTATTATTATTATTATTATTATTATTATTATTATTATTATTATTATTATTGGATTAGGATTATTGTGATAGGATATTTCTGAAAGAAGATCGAGGACTCTTTGAACCATCCCATCATTCCCCCCAGGAAACCACGAAAACCCTGGTCAGGATGGCCGGCCCAGGAATCGTCAGTTCGCTCGGTAGATGGCTCTCACGTACCTACATTACTTTCACTCCACTCAACTCAACTCCTTACTCCGCCTTAGGTGGGTCACAGCATCAGCTGAGGTCCCCTGTTTCGAGTCCCGAAGGCAGCAGGATTTTTGACACTAGCTAGAAAACTACGTGGAATTCAGCCGCTCTCTGGAGGAGAAGTCTAGCGAGAACTGCTGCGGTTGTTGTGTTTTTTCCGTGGTTTCTCCGATCCTTACTAGCCGAATGCCGAAGCAGTACACTAACAAACGGGCCACGAGCCGTTCGATCTTTCCGATTACATTTTAATCTTATTCTCACCCTTTAAACACACTTATATGCACAACTACCTCACAAGTGGTAGTGTCGAGATGTGTGTAGTGTAGAGGTAGGAGGAGACCGGTCGGGAGCCGAGAGCTTGTGCCGGCTGTATCCCGCTAGTGGGAAATACCTGGTTGGGGAAAATCTCGCATCCGTCGGGTAGGTCGGCGCCGAATTTCACCATTCAGCGCTGGGAAGATCACAGCCACATGACGCAGTAAACACACACACTACACTTACGGGACTAGTGGCCTTAACACATGACGCGCCCGGAATCACCTGTCAATCACCTCCTTACACTCAGTCACACTATTTAGCACTTGCGACCTAATTATTTAACAAACACGAGTTGAACGTTTCCCGTCGCCATCGTCTTGGGGTCTTTTTCTTGTCGCGAGCAGCTGCAATGACGCACGAAATGCGCCGAGGGCGCCGAGGGCTTCAGCTGCCCTGAGCCAGCGTTTTCGCGATCGCCTGCGCTCAGCGCCTCCGACCACACCTGCCACTCAAAATGGCCCCATTCAGGAAAAAAATCCGCGCGTTTTTCGCATCGGTTTTACGTATCTCTTGGGGTCCTGTATTCGAATTTGAAAAATGTAGGTTTCACAAAGATAATTGCAAAAATAAAATCAAAAATGTCGCTTTTCTTCATGTTTTCGCGAATAGATCCATAACTATGTGCTTTATCGCAATAAAATGTATACATAATATCTAATCTGACATAAATCTCTACATAATGCATATTTGAACTTTAATTTTCCAACCACTTGTTTAGGCGCTAAAGCGCTCTGGCGACAGCATTTCAGGCCAAAACGGGAGAAAAGCCTTCTCTCTCGTCTGCTCTCTACTGCCAGACTTCTTTACGTGCTTTCATTTTTCGTTCCTTTCCTAGAGTATAAAAAGGAAAGGTATTGGTCTCACCATAACAATACAATTTCGAATTTTCCGAGTTTTCTGATCTTTAACTTCGCATACACGTCAGGATTAATATATATATAATAATATAATATATATATCAGTGCTGTTCCAAAGATCGGTGCAAGTGGGAGGAGATACATGCAGTATTGTACTAGAAAATAAGAATGTATAGATGGAAGTGATACGCATAACTCGTTCAGTTTAGAAGCTTAGAAACTGAATTTTGTAAATAGGTGAAATCTAGGATCTAGTTGAACTGTAACAAAGTTTATTAAGATATTTCGATTTGGGGGATACTTTACATGAAGTTCCTGTGACATTTTCAATGCATTCTGAAAATTGGCTGCAATTTTTTTTATTGTAGTTCTTGACTGAAATGAATAGAAGTGATTTTATAAACTGGAATAGATCCAATTTGCATTAAAAGTTGCGAAATTTTGAAAATTGTAAAAAGTCAATTTTATTTTCGAACCTGACCGACAACTCCAATATTAAAGCGAAATATTTCTTTCTTAGTGCCATTTATCCTTCGATTTTGGATCTTTAAATGATGTCATGCAATTTTTTTGAAAAATATAAGTAGTTATTGAGTAATAACTAGTGTCATTAGGGGAAGAAAAGTTTCGATCTACACGCAAGAGGCACTTAGAATAGTTAGTTATTGGTACTGTTAGTATTAATGTTACAAATTGTGACTGTCAAGGCTCGTAAACTCTAAAAACTACTGCAAAAATTGCCGACGAAAATATAAATTTCAAAATTTTCTTACACATACTCTTTATTATTTCTTTGTACGCTTAATATTTAACTCAAACTAAGGATTAAATATTAAGTTGTGCACGTAGCAGTAGAGTCAAGAAATTAAGTGTTTATACCCTCATAACTAATGGACTGAGAAAACTTTTTTCATACTTAGGAGTTATTGACGGCTAATACAAAAAGTGTAAACATGTGTGTGGATGAGGTACTTTATTCAAACAGTACAGTGGCTTTATGTTCCAGAACACATGTGAGACTATTAGAAAAGATCGCTAACACAAGGTAAGTAATACGTATCTAATGGTCAACAGTGGTCGAAATTCGACCGTAATTCATTATGTTTTTAAAATGTTTAACGTTATTGAGGTTCTTTTGTCAAAATGTATGCCAGTATAATTATTTCTTGCATTTTTCTAAAAAAATGTTCTATTACGTTATCTACCAAGCGTGTACAAACACGTCATTAGTGCGTGTTGTTTTCCTTGATTCCCAGCAATATCTGTGAAACTTAGAAACTTAAGAAAACAGGGGATCACTGGGCTCCTCACCCCTCCCAAATGACTGACAAATGCAACGGAAATCGGTCTCGTGACCTCGACTGCCTACTGAGAAAATTCCTTCAGAAGTAAAATGTTAGTTGTCCCTTACTTCATGTGTAATTTTATAATAAGTGAAAAAATAACACCTCTACGAATTTTTGTAAAAAATAATATCCTCACGAGAGAAAATTATTATTATTGTTATTATTATTATTATTATTATTATTATTATTAAAATGCTTTCCTCGTTCATAAATGCAAAGGAGTATATTTTTCCCTTAAATACAACACACACTTGATATAAAAGTCTAATAATGTCTCCTTATGTATATTAGTGCCGGCAAATTATGTTTAATGCAAGGAAGACGAAAATCAGGTTTTAATGCCATAAAAACATCGTTTTCGAGTTATGAACCGTGTACGGTAGAAGTGCGGGTTGCATCTGGCCGCTGATAATGTATTTAACTTAATATATCTGTAACACATACTATTTGTGAAGTTTTCCTTTCTACACTGCTTCTACACATAAAGTCTAACTATGCCTCCGTGAGCTCAATTCGCTTAATAAGGGTGGGTTTCTCTTCACGTTTAATATGGTACAGATATTAAGAAAGATTTTGAGAAACAATTGAAAATTTCCTTGAGGTTTCATGTAAAATACATCCAAACTTAAATTAAACGTTTCAAATTCAAAGGGCTGTAATACGAACAGTAAGTTTGATTAGAAAATATTAATTTTCGTGAAAATTCTGTTTACAGTTGATTGTCTATTTTGTTTTTCTGGGCGCAACTACTGTTTGTTCATTATTCTCGTAAGTGTGGTGCATGTTTTATCACATGGGGATATTTGTAAAAGCATCATTGTTACTTTCTGCTCTAGTTTCTGTCAAGAGTGTATTATAGAAATATAATAACAAATGGACAAACACTATTTTTTCACAATTGTTAACGACACCGTATAAAAAATTAAGCATTTTACATTCTTTAACAAGTGCTATAATAATCTCATGATTATCAGAGAGTTCTGCTCGTTGGTATCTCTCATTCAGATTCAGAATGAGGAAAAATGATCACAATATATGTGTTGCCAAACATTCCTATCCTTCTTGGAGTAGCCTACATTTTATTTTTATGTCGATCTTCATGTGACAGATTGCTCTCATTTCCTTCGATTTGCTATTATTTGGAGAATATAACATTACAGATGAAAATAAATGTTTAAATTGTATTTTTTGTTAGAATTAAATTATATTTTTTTAAAAAAGCCACTGATTGAAAATAGTATTTAAGAGTCACAATCAGGATAACTAAAAAAAATGAAAATGAAAATATGTCGTTACACAGCAGGGCACATACGAACAGTGAATTATTGCCTTTGTAGCTACAAATACGGGACACTATCCATTTAAATACGAATAAGTGGGGAAATGATTCCACAGCATGACACACCAGGCACTAAATATACGCGTCGCCACGGCTCCTCTGTGCAAATAGCAGGTTGCTCCCCTCCCCGCAAAGCTGTTCACCCACCACTACTTTCGCCGCCCTCTTGGGCAGACATCCGGCTCTTGAGATGAGAATGCCCACGGTAGCAGACGACCTAACAAGTAGCAACAAGAATTATTTACTTTTGCAGTATCAGGTTCCTGCAATATAATTTTTTCTGAAATAAAACCTTTTTTGGCATTATATAAATGCCTCTATACTACGTATATAGTATGTGAGAAAAAAAAATGAACTCATTTTTTTAGAAACTTCGAAAATATTTTCGTAGCATCGTGAAAAGTACACCCAAAAATTTAAAGATTCCATTCCAATTGGAAGAGCAGCCTCATCAGCCAGATCGATCAGTGAATATCGTATCCTGCGTATGGTTTAACACGTGTGTTTTTCACAATCAGAAAAATACACCTGGGAAAAATATCGACAAACAAAGTGTCTAAAATTCGGCACAGTTTCCCACAGCATTACATTAACGTAGTCATTATGTGGACAAAATACGAAAAACGTTCAATGTGCACGAGATAACAAGATTTTAAAGGAAGATTTGAGGAAGAGGGATTTGATGACAAAAGTCTGTTTACATGCATACGAGCACTCAGTTGTATTTCATTGCTACGAAGAATCTAGTCCATGGACAACGAAGGGGATATCACCCGCTGGAGTTGGAGACACTCATTGCACCAATAGGGCAAGGAATCACGAGGAATAAGATGCATTCAATAGACCTGCACAAGGCAGTTTCGCTCGAGCATCATACTAGTTCCTACTTATTCCGGTACATGTGAGCCCAGGAGTTAGCTTACCACGACCATCTCAGAGCGAAGAAAGATCGGACGGGAAAACAACACGTCTGGCGCTCGGAGCTCCTGATCCTCCGGTCAGTCAGACTTCCACAGCGCAATGCGAAGTTTCGACGCTGTGAAGTTGAAATGTGGGAAGGAGTACGAAGTATGTGAGAAATCGGAATGAAAAGTGAACTTTACTTTAGGCTGGCAGAAATAGCGAAAACATTGTTCCCCTACTCTAAGCAGCTTGCAGAAAATAAAAAGATAGTAAATTTTTAAGTGCAGCTGGCAAGATTAGAAAAGAGACGCAATAATGATTCAGAAATAAATTAGTTCACACCTATATTTCCTAGTTTCGAAAATAATTAACATTTAAAATTTGATACACATTAAGTTAATTTACAAATAACAAACGTCGCTACAATAAATGGAATATTTAGCCTTAAATGTCCTTCAAGGTTAAGACTTATGCAACACTAACGCACGCCTCAAAACTCAAAGCAAATGTCTCGCTGTTCTGGCCTGTGATCAGCCCATCGCAAGCGTAGGATTCACAAACGTACGGCACTCAAGACTGAAATGCTTGTACCAGCGAGTAAATGGTCTGCCTTGAATATTACGTAAATGTTTTAACTTGTAAGAGACCATTCAAAAAATTCCTTCGCCAAAATTTGCTAATTTTGTTCCTTCCTCTGCAGACTTCAACTTTCCATATCGACGTCTTCTATTCGGATTCTAAATTCTTAAACAAAAGTACAACTTAACAAATAGTGTTTCGTATGTATTTCAATACATATTTAATTTTAATATTCGATGCACAAAAGTTAAATAGCGGATTAGGGTTTTGAATATTTTTACAAAAATTTATAGTTTCAAGTCAATAATTTAATGTTTATTACGAACATGACGTGAGAGCATTTATTGCTCATCAATTCCCACCCTCCACACCCGCTGTTGTCGTCCCGTTTCAAATAATATAATCCCTTAAAAGTGAACAAATTATTAAATAGCTCCTAATAATAATTAAGCAAGATGGTTCCCAGAAAAATATGGGAATTCATGCGTTTTGAATAAGAGGAAAATATACTAGGAATTAAGCTAAAGAAATAAGATGTGCAATCTGATTTGCACCGATCCTGTCGTAAAATCGCAAAGAAATGCGGTCTTATGCAAATATAACCACTACTACATCCATTTCAAAAGGGATCCTGAAAAGAAACGAACATTACGGAAGTTTATGCGAAACGAATTTTTGTATAGGAATAGGAGTCGTTTTCGGCCGTCCTTGCGTGAAAGGTTTCCCTCGTCTGTGATGGAAACACAACATTTGGCGCACATAATGAAAAGTGCTCCCGGGCCCCCTTTTGAAAAGTCGTGTGAGGCGCGGCGCGGCGCAGGCGCGAGCTGGGTTCCTGCCACGGCGCATCGCCACTCGCGCTCCGACAGG
>BOPP01000065.1:2167528-2180625 GCA_017312745.1 Gryllus bimaculatus | reverse complement strand
AGGGGTTTTGCGCGGATCACGCGGGAGCGCCGCTCTCCGCAGCTGCCCCCTGCCCTCCCCCCGCGCAAAACGTCGCTCAGCGCACTGCCGTGCTAGGCGCCGTTCCGCTCCGCGCCAGTTAACAACAGCGGCCGAGTGCCAGCGTGCCGAAAGAGAATCACCATAAACGCCTTCCCGTGACGCGACGCGAAACCGATTGACCGTTCCGCTGCCGCGCACCGCACCTCGCAAGCGCCTTCGCTCGTCCCCCCCCCCCGCGCATTGACCTCGCTCGCATCGCACTGCGTGGGTCATCGAGGCGTCGTACTCGGCGCTGATGTGAAGATTGCAGCAAACAAGTCTTGCTCCCTCCTGCGCGCACCTCGTACGACTGGCACGCTTCGGAAAATTGCCTTGCGTTTCGTAGGAACACCGAAGGATGTCCGGCGGTCACGAAGCATTCCCGGTGTAGTGCGTGTGTTTTTGTCGCGAAGGTGGCACAGACCTTCCCCATTGGCTGGCGCCGAAACGAACGTCAGCTAGTGCGGTTTTCCCAACCAGTGATCACCCACCAGCACCGTCTCAGCAAGGGAAACTCTATGCCCCCGCCTTTCCTTCCCGGCATTTTTGTTATTGTGTGCATGTAAGTGTTTAGTAGGAGCAGAAAGCTTAAGGCGTGAAGAGAAGAAAAGTTCGCGCGCGCGAGGCCCGTTTGTTAGGTATTGCTCGCATTCAACCTGCGTGTGGATTGGAGAACTATCGATCAGAGCAGCGATTGTAGATTAGTGAATCCAGACAAGCTGCTGAATTCGACCTATGACAAGTGTGGAAAATCTGCTACCGCTGGGACTCGACCCTCTATGTCAACCCTGATAGAAGGCAAACTCCAATGACATTAAATGATCCCTGAGCCACCTAAAGTCGTAGTTCCTCTTCAAGTCAGCATTCCTCAGAGAATGATTTCATAGATTAATTCATGTCTTCGGCACACAATCGCCTAAGGTCATCAGTTCCCCGCTAGGGTACAGAATGTTTTATTTCGGATGATGGCGATGTTCCTCTTCGATATTGCGTATATCCAACGTCGACCTACACGCGCCGCCTTCAGAATTTCCCCGACGTTTTACGATTACGGCTCTGGCAATCGCCTAGTATTGACCGAGCAAACCACAGAAAAAAACTACCCACGTAGCTGCATCTGAACGCAGAATTCTTCTATAGACAGCGGACTGACTTCGAAACTTAGCTAATACGTTGAACTAAAGACGAATATTCACCACGGTAGCTCGACACTGGGACTTGAACCCTCGGAACTCGAGCGCCGGCAGAGAGTCGCTGCAGAGACAACGGCATTGATGGCCTGAGCCTAAATAAAACCCATTTCAGATATGTGGGTCGGTAATCAAATTATAATTCTTGAGAGCGAATTTATCATACAAGAGCAAAAACTCACCAACATCCTTCGCCTACTCTCGCCTCGCATCGCCGTTTCACGCAAACGAGTTACTAAATTTATTGTGATACGCCACAAACCACTTGAAATTTATCAAGTCAAGTTGTTAAATTATTGTTAAAACTTTGCGAATACATATTATCATAAATGATACCTGCGCCAGTCTATAAATAGCACTTATCTGAATCGATAGGAAAAAATAAAGAGTAACATTTGGATATTTCACATTTTTAAAATGGCTATATTTTAACCAAAAGTTGTGAAAACTAAATCTTATTACTGAAAAATTGCGCTATGAGCGCCTTTTAAAAACAGGTTCCTGAGAAAGACGCTGAAATTATTTTAACTTTAACAATTTTCAAATCTTCACTAAAAACTCTCAATGCATATTCAATGAAAATGGACCTTAGCGCCACTTTAAGGTCATTTCCCTATCTTGGAATGGAAAAGCAATGAAGAAAAAATTGTCGTGTCCATTTCTAGCAGAATTTGAAAATTTTTGATCAAAGCTTTCCATTTAAATATCTCAAAAATAAAAAAATTGTTTCAAATTCTCCATGGCCCTCAGCTCGGTCCAGATAAATAGAAATGTCAATCTCTGAAGAAAAATGAACGTTCATGAGCTTCTCGCGTTGCACAAGAGAGACAGACGTTTTTATCGACAAGAAAATTTAATGCTATCAAAGGTGTCAAGGACAAGTCTGAGTATCGACAATGTGTCAGAGAAGAAATTTATTACATCTAGAAAAAAATGTACCCACTGTTTTGGTATCAGAAACGAAAAATGGCGAGTGTTTTTTTCCTGCCATAGCATTCCTTATCTTTGTATACTATTACTCACGATGAGGAACGTGAGGAAGAAAAAAAAGGATGGAACAATCACCCCAATTTTTGCTATAACTATGCGCTATATAATAAAACAAAGTCCTCTAGGAACTATACACAAGACCGTTATTCCATGTTTTTTCGAGTGAGACTTCAATTCCCTGAGAAAAAAACCAGAATGTCAAATAATTAATAGTTGAAGTCATCCACGTACTCTCAAAGCACCAGGTCGTGACAACGAAAGTATAACTCTGTATGAGCCACTTTCTCGACAGACGCAGCCGCGAAACTCTTTTATAAACATTAAGTTTTGAAAGCCAGAGTTTCCATGAGACGAATCCAGTGACGAGGCCCTGTTAGAAATTGCTTCGTTGTCCCGATAGATGGGTTTGCGCCCCGCCACCTCCAATTTATCATTAAAACGGCACTGCTCGAACGTGTCCCTGCGCCCTCCTGTGTGTCAGGAAATGATCGATCACGCGATGCGCGCGAGTGAATCATTTGAGGCTTTAAAAACCCGCGTCGCACCCCGATTCAGAGCAAGCGCGACACCGAGGCGGTGGGTCCTACTCATCGGGGCTCTGCGATTTAAACTGCAGCGAGCTCCCCGACCACCAGTTGGTCAACGTTTACAAAACGATTTCCACGCGCGTTTAACACGTAATGCAAATTAAAGCACTTGTAGGTAGGTGCTGTTAAAATGAATGATTTGAAATGCTGAATTGATCGTAGATATGATACAAAAAGAAAATGTCATTTAAATGATCAATAGCTAATAGGCCTGCCAAGGAAACCTTCTCCCTCACCTATTGACCCCTGTTGAGTCAGCGATAGATGCTGGAGGTCGGTCGCTTGGGTAGGAGGCGGGGTAACTTGTCGTCGCCTGGTAACAGTGCAGCCTATGACGCCACAACTTCTTGGAATCATACAGGAACTCGTCACAGATAGCTCTAGAAGGAAAGGTAAACTTGAATTATTCTCAAATAGTATATCTGAAAGATCATAAGCATTCCAGTGCAAGAATATGTGATATAAGTGTGGAATTTTACGAAAAAGTCTTTGGAAAGTAGGAGCACGCGCTATAACATAGTACTGAAGAGCACCAATGATATCATGTTTGTTATCTGCCTGTAAAGGCCCTTGCGAGTATTAAAATGGCGGTTGGATGGAAGTTTTGCCGAAATTCTTCTTATTCGTTTTCTTGATTTGAACTTCACCATTACATTCCTTTATTTCATTTCCCTCTTTACCTCGTGTTAAATTGGAAGAGCCAAAGAAAGTAAATATTTTGGATACGCGAGCACACGCGCGAGCAGGCTACCCGCTTGCGTATTCCAGAGCTTTGAATTGAATTGGCAATATGGAATTTGCCTTATTTGACGTGCGATATCTCGGTCATCAGGCCCGCTTTCCGTCTGACAACGCAAATTTCGCTACGCTCCTTCACCAACTAGGAGAGATAAGCATTTCTTAGCAGAAACGCTATTTGAATTCTTAGCTCAAGAAGACGGGCCGTCATTTAGGCTTGCAGGATCTTTAGCATGCAAGTTAAATCTACGAACATAGGGACATCCCGGCGTTTATCTGTTCCCGCCCAAGAAGGCTCGAAGGATTTTTTCGCCCTTAAAAATCCACGCTTCGTCGGTTTGACCGCCAACTACGCGCCGATAGCTCGGCTCGGGCGCGTGGTCGCGATCCTCTCCACTTCCTTTTACCTCCCTTCCCCAATAATGCCCTCGGCCCGTGCCTTGTCATGGCTAAGACGAAAAGCGCCCAAAGCCCCCAGGCGGGACCCGTGAACCACCCGAATGGCCATGTTACACCAGTCCAGTATTGCTAACGTGTACACCATTGCGGCGCCGCCGGCCCATATCTCCCGTAAGCGTTTCGACGTGCCACCGACGTCCGAGCAGGTCCGAATGGGTCACGAGTAACCATGACAAAAACGCGACAGCGCGAAGACGTACATTGGAGGCCAGATCCATCGACCTCTCTTCGCCCTGGCACATGGAAGGTATGTATTGCAAGCCCTTGACGATAATGTTGCGACGTGACAATGATGTAAAATGACTAAACAAAATCCATGTACATAGTAAAAAGATCAAATAAAAGCTAGTAAATGATAAAGAAGTTATTTCACAATTATTTAAAATTGAGTACCATATCTTTCTTTTCGAAATTGTCTCCGATTAGTGTTAGAGCAATCCCGTATAAAAGGTAAACCCTACGCAGCTGGATTCACGAATGTTTGACCACGAATGTAAGATTGCGATTATCAAAGTAAAAGTAACCCAACTACCTTAACTGAAAGCTAGCTTATGTACGCTGGGTGAGCACCAGAGAGAGAGCGAGATAACGATTAAGGAAGATGAGTGGAAGCCCCGCGTAAAAGATTAAAAGGAAATGGTATGACTTATTAATCGAAAAGATCCGCCATGTATCTTTTTTCACGACTTTAAAATATCGTTTTTAAAAGAGATAATTGTCTTCAGAAATTATTTAAATCCATCAAAATCTTTAACTTTTGTTTTATTACTTGTAGTTAAGGAAGTACAACATTGAATTGATTAACCATTATGAGAGTGTATATGGCGTGCCAAATATGTGCGTATTATATAATGATATGTTCTTACAGAAAGAAGTCGAATTGAATGGTTTTTTAATATTCTTTGTGAATGAAGTGGAGTCAGGAGATTATGCATATTTTGGGAAAAGAATTGGGGGATGTTTGACAGTGATAGAAAGCGACCCGGAGATGACATATTGAGGTGTGATCCTAAAGCGAACCACCAGAAACTCAAACCCTCGTGACAAGACATTAAAGTAAGTTACATGTTAAAATGGTGGTCTGAATTTCAGTGGATTATTTACAATGGTATTCCCCCCCCCGCATCCGCACTCGCGTGGGTCATCGAGGCGTCGTACTTGGCGCTGATGTGAAGATGCAGCAACAAGTCTTGCTCCCTCCTGCGCGCACTCGTACGACTGGCCACGTTCGGAAACATTCGCTTGGTTTGTAGGTGAACACCGAAGCATTCCCGTGTGTAGTGTGTGTGTTTTTTGTCGCGGAAGGTGGCGACAACCTTCCCCATTGGCTGGCGCCGAAACGACGTCAGCTAGTGGGGTTTTTCCCAACCAGGTATCACCCACCAGCACCGTCTCAGCAAGGGCAAACTCTATGCCCCCGCCTGCTCTCCCGGCATTTGTGTTATTGTGGTGCATGTAAGTGTGTAGTAGGAGAAAAGGTTAAGGCGTGGAAGAGGAAGGAAAGTTCGCGCGCGGTCCGAGGCCCGTTTGTTAGGTATTGCTCCGGCATTCACCTGGTGTTGATTGGAGAACTATCGATCAGAGCAGCCGATTGTTAGAATTATTATCCAGACAGCTGCTGAATTCGACCTAGGTGACAAGTGTGGGAAATTCTGCTACCGCTGGGACTCGACCTCTATGTCAACCCTGATAGAGGCACTCCAGTGACATTAAATGATGCCCTGAGCCACCTAAGTCGGTATTCCTCTTCAAGTTCAGCATTCCTCAGAGAATTGATTCATAGATTAATTCATGTCTTCGGGCACATCAATCGCTAAGGTCATCAGTCCCGCTAGGGTACAGAATGTTTTATTTCGGATGATGGCGATGTTCCTCTTCCGATATGTGGTGATATCCAACGTCGACCTACACGTCGCCGCTTCAGGAATTTCCCCCGACGTTTTTACGATACGGCTCTGGCAATCGCCTAGTATTGACCGGAGCAACCACAGAAAACTACCCACTAGTGCATCTGAACGGCAGAATTCTTCTATAGACAGCGGCTGAGTTCGACTTAGCTATACGTTGAACTAAAGACGAATATTCACCACGGACTCGACACTGGACTTGAGCCCTCGACTCGAGCCCGGGCAGAGTCGCTGCAGAGACAACGGCATTGATGGCTCTGAGCTAAATAAACCCATTTCAGATATGTGGGTCGGTAATCAAATTATAACTCTTAACGAATTTATCATAAGAGCAAAACTCATCAACATCCTTCGCCTACTCTCGCCTCGCATGGGTTTCACGCAAACGAGTTACTAAATTTATTGTGATACGCAGAACCACTTGAAATTTATCAATCAAGTTGTTAAAATTATTGTTAACTTTGAATAACATATTTATCATAAATGATACCTGCGCCAGTCTTATAATAGCACTTTCTGAATTCGATAGGAAAAATAAAGTAACATTTGGAGTATTTCAAAATTTTTAAAATGCCTATATTTTAACCAAAGTTGTGAAAAACCAATTCTTATTACTGAAAAATTGCGCTAAGAGCTGCCTTTTAAAACAGGTTTCCTGAGGAAAGACGCTGAAATTATTTTAACTTTAACAATTTTCAAATCTTCACTAAAAACTTCAATGCATAGTTCAATGAAAATGAGACCTGCGCCACTTTTAAGGGTCATTCTCCCTATCTGAAGCAAAAGAAAAATTGTGGTGTCCATTTTCTAGCAAATTTTGAAAATTTTATCAAAGCTTCATTTAAAGTATCTCCAAAAATAAAAATAATTGTTTCAAATTCTCATGGCCTTCAGCTCGGTCAGATCAATAGAGGAATGTCAATTCTGAAGAAAAATGAACGGTTATGCTCTCGCGTTGCACATAGAGAGACAGACGTTTTACCGACAGAAAATGCTTCAGTGTCAAGGACAAGTCTGAGTACACAATGTGTCAGAGAAAGAAATTTATTACATCTAGAAAAAAATGTTACCCACTGTTTTGGTATCAGAAACCGAAAATGCGAGTGTTTTTTTCCTCCATAGCATTCCGTTACTTTATCTATACTTCATGAGGAAGTGAGGAAGAAAAAATTAACAATCGACTTTTTTGGCTATAACTGCAAAATACAAGTCCGTCAGGGAATATACAAACCGTTCATTCATGTTTTTTCATTAATTTCAATTCCCTAAAAGAAATGCAAAAATTAATAGTTAATCATCCACGTACTCCAAACACCCGTGTGCAAAGTTAACCTGTTAACTGCTCGACAGACGGCAGGCGAAAGCTCTTTTATAAACATTAAAGTGTTTTGAAGACCAGATTTCCTGAACGAATCAGTGCAGCCTGTTAGAAATTGCTTCGTGTCCCGAGTGGGTTTCGCCGCGCGATTTATCATCGGCACTGGCTCAACGTGTCCTGCGCCTCTGTGTGCAGATGATCGATCACGCGATGCGGCGGAGTGAATCATTTGAGGCTTTAAAACCCGGGCGGTCGCACCCCGTCAGAGCAGCGCGACTCGAGGGCGGGCGGCCAACTCATCGGGGCTCTCCGATTAAACTTCACACGTCATCCCGACTGGTCAACGTTTACAAAACTATTTCCACGCCGTTTAACACGTAATGGCAATTAAAGCACTTGTAGGTAGGCATCTGTTAAAATGAATTATTTGAAATGCTGAATTGTCGTAATATGATACAAAAAGAAAATGTCATTTAAATGATCAATAACTTAATAGGCCTGCAAGAAAACCTTCTCTCTCACTATGATACCCCTGTTGGAGTCAGCGCTAGATGCTGGAGGGTCGGTCGCTTGGGTAGGAGTGGGAAACGGCGCTGCCTTCCGGTTTGATGTTTCCGGGCACCTCGACTGCTAGCCCCGATGATATATTGAATGTTTTATCCGGATTGGGGGCAATGTTTCTCTCCTGTTGGACTGTGAGATCCCGCGGCGACCTTCACGTCGACTATGGTACGAATTGGCAAAAAGCGGACAAAAATATTTTTACTCAATAAAATGACATTTGTGAAACTTAACTTGAAGTGTAAGATATTTGTGTAAAGTGTGTAATATATTTCATTCTTGTACGATTCACAGAAATAAATAGATTGTAAATATTTCAAATGCTATAATAAGTAATTATATGGAATTGTTGAATATCATGCTAAGTGTGGTGAAATTCATTGCGAATTTTCAGAAGTAAATTCAATTTATATTATGTTTGGTTTCAAAAAAGGAGAGTAAAGGAAATTTTACTCAGTAATTCACAAACGTTTGCTGGCCTAGCAGCTGGTAACGACCGTACTATGAGGAAAATGAGGCACATGTCTCATCACGCACAGAGCTACAGATAACTTCATTAAACGCGTGCCTCATGACAAGAATCCGATTTTAACAAAAGGGTTCGCTTGAGCCGAAAACAATCGAAATGATCTCTTGACCTAACGAACATCAGCCCTTTTGGTAAGAAGCGAGCGATCGGAAGAGTCATGGCCAATAGGGACGTGAGGTCGATGAACAGTGCAGCCTATACGGACAACTTCTGGAACATACAGGAACTCGTCACAGATACTCAGAAGAGGTAACTGAATTATTTCAATATATATCTGAAAAGATCATAAGCATTCAGTTTCAAGAAATGTGCATAATGTGAATTTACGAAAAAGTTTGAAAGTAGGAGCACGCGCTTATAACATAGTACTGAAACATATACATGTTTGTTATCTTTCTTTCGGTTTCTTGATTTGATACTTCACCATTACATTCCTTTATTTCATTTCCCTCTTTACCTCGTGTAATTGGGAGAGCAAAGAAAGGAAATATTTGGATACACGAGCACACGCGGAGCAGTGGGCTACCCGGCTGCGTATTTCCAGGAGCTTTGAATTGAATTGAATTTGCCTTATTTTACGTGGCGAGACTCGGGCCATCAGGCCCGCACTTCCGTCTGACCACGCAAATTTCACTACGCTCCTTTCACCAACTAGGAGAGATAGGAGGAATTTCTTAGGCGAGAAACAGGCGATTTTAATTTAGCTCAGAGACGTCATTTAGGCTTGAGGATCTTTTACATGCAAGTAAATCTACGAACATGGGACAGCCGGCTTTACTTCCCCTCCGAAGGAAGGCGTACGAAGGGTTTTTCGCCCTTAAAAATCCACGTCTTCGATTCGTTTGAACCCGCCAACTTGGGTACACCAGTCCAGTACGCTAACGGTTACACCACCGCCGCCGCCGCCCATCATCTCCAGAAGCTTCAGCTCAGGCACCCCACGTCGGAGCGAGTTGGAGGTCACGGACAAACGCGAGGACGGCGACGTACCTGGGTGATTTAATACATCCGTCCTCTCTTCGCGCTGTGGTTGTATTCAAGTACGAATGTTCGCGTGACAATTTTATAATTTGAACTCTAAACAAAATCCATGTGACATAGAAAAAAATCAAATAGGACTAGTAAATGATAAAGAAGTTATTTCCAATTACTTAAAAGGTGAACCAATCTTTCTTTTCGGAAAACGTACTCGATTAGTGTAAGTTGTTATAAGTAAATCCGTAGTGATTCACGAATGTGTGTAAACAGAATTAGAAGATGCTACACAAAGTAAAATACTTCGTTACTTAATGAAAGTTGTAGTAGTTGCGTGGAGCACGAAAGAAAGCGATTAACATTAAGGAGATGTGTACTTATTAACAGAAAGGATCCGCCATTATCTTGCTTCACGACTTTAAAATATCGTTTTAAAAGAGAGTAATTGTCTTCAGAAGTTATTTAAATCCATCAAAATCCTTAACTTTGTTTTATACTTGTACTTAAGGAAGGTACGACATTGGAATTGTGTAACCATTATTGAGAGTGTATATGCTGGATATGTGTTAGTTATATAAGAATTGTTCTTTTCAGGAAAGATATTCAATTGAATGTTTTTTTAATATTCTTTTGTGAATGGAAGTGGAGTTCAGTGAGATTATGCATATTTTGGGGAAAGAATTGGGTTTAATTTGAATGACAATGGTGATCCTATGAGTGCAGAGAACTCAAGCCCCTGAGACCCATAACTATTACATTTATGTGGTCAATTTCAGTGTTATTTATATTTATAGAATATTCAATTACGTAGAAGTAAATTATAATAGCGTTTCCGTGCAAGATGTCTCGCATAGATACGCTATCCATTCTCTTCCCTATCCTTCCATTTCCACATTAAGGAAGAAATTTGTTAACGAAACGTGTTTATTTGTTTAAAGAATGTACAAACGTAACTTCCAATGTGCTCTCAGAATATCAAATAAAAATAAAAAACAACGCAATTGATATTTGAAACAAATTTTAAGTAAATGGTTATTCAGTTTTACATATGTTTTTGGAAGAATTCACGACACTTCCTAAAAAAAACATTTGAAGTAATTACACAATCTTCCTTAGCAATTCGATTTTCTCTTTCCTTAAGCTCTTTTGCCATGAAAAAAACTACGTAAAGATGTCCATGCAGTATCGGGCATTTACAAACCCACTCTTTGCAATGTTTGAAATTGAAATTACAATGCAATAAAATATGGGGAAGCTTCGAACTAGCAAACCTGAGAGATAGAATGTCCAAGAAGTAGAAATCTCATAGAAGAAATCTCATCTCGTAGATTACGGTGTAAGATTGTTTATTTGAGACCTCTCGTCTCAAAATTCCAGATTGTAAGGCCCTAGAATGCTTCGTTTTAGAGTTATAAAAGTTTTAACATCCTGCCTAGTGTTGCGGGTTGACTTTGTCATCAATATTTTCGAAGGGTTTGTTGTTGTTGTTTTCAACAAATTCTTCATATTTGTTAAGTAAAAGTGCAATTCGTCAAGTCTCCATGAGACCTGGATCATAAATATTAGATCCGCAGGGTTGCGCATGGTGCCAGCCGGCGGCGTTGGTGAGAGAGGGAGTGGGGAAGGGCGTACGAGGCAAAACCCCAACGCCACGTGAGGCTTCTGCCTGAATGTTCTGTTGACAGCTCTTTCCCCCGCGCACGCACTCACACTATCCACGTGCGCATTGCGTCGGGAAGGACTCGCACAATGGACCGTCATCGATTTTACTTTCTCACCCTTCGAAAGAGTGTATTGTAATATTGTGCCGGCAAACGAAGAGTTTTCCACAGAAAAACTTTTGTTGCTTGCTCTTCGTTACGAAAAAGTGGATAAATATTAATCATATATATATACAATATGTGTATATATATATATATATATATATATATATATATATATATATATATATATATATATATATATATAGTAAATTATTTCCTCAAATTTTTTGGGTTAAAATCAGCTTCAAATTGTGCCATTTCAAAAACGCTCAAACACTATTTTCCCAAAACGACTTCAAATTTTTCAACGAAAATTTGCATATAGAACCAGATTTTACTACTCTATAGTCTTTAAGTTATTACTAATTAATTAATTTAAATATTAATTGGTACCTAAAATTAAACATAAAATACATAAAACTAATACATAAAATTTGAAAAATAAAAAAAAAATCATCCTAAATATAGATTTATTAGTCCTTTATGTGCCAATAGATGGCAGCTAAGAAGAGGACTTTGGATTTACTATGCTACACTCATTTTCTGAACTTCAGATCGTTGTCTTAATTTGTCTGGTCCATTCTTATATTCAGACAGTCACTTACAATTTGCAGCACATATCATTCAATAGGTGGATATTAAGAAAAAAACATTTCATGAAAATAATATTAGATAGTGTTAATAATGAAAATAATACTAAATAATGTTAATAATGAAAATAATATTAAATAAATAACACTAGTTAATATTAATTACACTTAACGTTGACAAATCCGATCTGCCTGAATTGCTTCAGCTACTCTCGATGTTAACCGCCAACCGCTCTAGGAAACTGCTGTGACGAGAACAGAAAGTGAAGAAGTTTCATTAGTTTCACACGCATTCATTTCAGAATATTATGACGTTTCTTTGATTTTCACGTTTACATGTTTTAGCAATATTACTCTAACATGTAAGAACACGACCACAAGAGCTTCAGAATACGAATGCATCCCAGACACTTGAGTCCCTGAAATAGGCAGGCTGGGGCACCCGTCACCCTTTGTTTTACCTGCAAGGAACCGGAAGGATTCGGAATTCTCTAATCCCATACCAAAATAAATTCAGATGAGACCCCACATCAGGTAACGTTGCAAAAACGCAGTACAACTGAGAATAGAGAATGTTCGAATACAATATTAAACTAAATATGTTTTGTGAAAAAAATGATGAATTATTGTACAGAAAAAATATAAAGCTCAAATAAAAATTATATTTTAAATTTATTGTACGTTAGTTAAAATAGTATAATAAAATATTTGCAAGTATTTAAACAATAACGATCTTCCATGTGTTCCGTAATTATATATAAATCTGCGTGAATTTTATTTTAAACACTAAATTTAATGTTCAAACATATTAATCTAGATTTAATGTACAAGTTACATTACTTTTCATGTACATTAATATATAAATAACATAATATTAAAATTAATATATACATAAAATTAATATACAGTCGAACATTGATCCACATTAAATTTAATATAATTTCTGACGGTGTGCATACAGTAGTCCGTCTGTACTGTGTACGAATATGAGAAAGGAAAACTTATTATTTTATTTAAATGTTTCAATGCTCATATTGTCACATATAACAAGGCTACTCAGTTAATCTCAAATACCAACGCAACTCAAAACTGAGCAGGAGACCGAATATAGGAGAACATTAAGAGCACATTTCTATACGACATTCCTCAGTTACGCATGCCCTTCGTGTGCAAAAATTATTTTGTGCAATGTGACTAACATTGTTCTTAGAAACATCATCAGGAGATTCAACAACCTTCCTACCACAAATGACCTCCCCACTGGCACACATCCATTGCGGATGCAAGATGGCAAGTGAGGCGCGTCAGTTCGTTTGCACCTCCGGCAGCGGCGTTTTCAAGCCGATTACCCTTCCGGAAAATCGACTCGGGGCGGGGGCAGGGGGCGTTTCCGGGCGACACGGCGGCCGACTGCAGCGACCCTGGGGGCG
>BOPP01000065.1:2153763-2167503 GCA_017312745.1 Gryllus bimaculatus | reverse complement strand
GGGAGGAGCCGGTTGCCACGCCGCCGCCCGCCAAGCCTTGGCAATAATCCGCTACCCCACGCCCACCTTTTCAACTGCCCGTCCCCGCCCCGTGGGACGCGACCACCGAGCACGGCGCCCAGTACCCTTCCACTATTGCCCTGACGTTTTGTTTTCTTTTACTACTTATTTTTTAATATTTATATATTTTTATCTTTTTTTAGTTTTTATTTATTTATTTTTTATGTGTTTTTATTTATTTTTATTTGTTTATATTTTCTTTATTTATATTTATTTTATTTATATTATTTATTTTTATTTATTTATATTTATTTATTTATTTATTTATTTATTTTTTATTTATTTAATTTTTTTATTATTTAATCCTCAGAAAGACTGTAAAAACTATGTGCCGAATGAAAGTCAGATCTACCTAAGACGTTTATCTTGGGCCTTCCAGATTTTTCCCCCACCGTTTTAACAGACTTATTTAAAAGCACTTCATAAATGTTAAAATAAAGCTAAATTATCTTCAGATACAGTAGAGGTCTTGCGTTTGAGAGCTCAGTTCGCAATGAAGCAAGCCCTATGAGTTTCCCGCCCACCTTAAACGCGATCAGCACTTCATATTGCGTGCGCCAGCAGTGGTCTTTTCAGGCCCAGATTTGCTTGCTGCTACCCTTGTGCTTCGTCGTCCTTTGAGGTATTTTTCTTGTCAATCCGGATTTCCGTTGTGTGCCAGCATATTGATTCTTAGGACATCTTATTATCCCTATCAAGCTTATGGTGTATCGTCGCACGTTTATTACTTTTATGCAAATGAACGCGAGGTGCTTCAAATGGGTACATCTAGTCGGTAAACTACCTTTACTCAGACTTCCTTTCAGTCGTCTGGAATCCACCATTTCCGAAAAATGAAACAAATCTTTAACACATTAATTCACGTGATTTCTATTTGCATGATTGAGTATAATGATTTAAAGTTAGGTCTTATGTGATTCCATCCATTAAACTGAGTTCAGTTGAATGTGGATTTCTTCTTCATTTATTTTCTTTCTAGAAGTAAGAGTCATGTAAATAAAGTAAACAATTTCATTTACCATATTGAAATATTGAATTCTCAAGAGTCTGCTAATGGATATTAACCTTATTATATGATTAAGGAAATGACACAGAGGTCACTGGAGCAAGAACATTTCTTTCAAAATGTCACTTAAGACTGTGGAGATTGTTGTTGGCAAACGAAGACATTTATCACGATTAGATAATTGTTGATGGCCTGCCTCAGTGGGTGCTTAGGCAATGGAAAATACTTTCTCTCATTATTGTTTACCTATGTGGAGCATATATTTTACGAAAAACTGGTGAATTCAACAGAAAAAGAGACATCATCATTTGTTTTAAGCAATCTTTCTTCTATCGAAAAGCAATTTCGTTATACCCTTGACAATTTTGAGCCACTTAGGATGAAAAACTTTGAATAATATTGTTAAAGCTTTATGTAAAGTACCCGCAAAAGATCATAATATCCATTTCAAATTTTGCAGACCTTTAGCTTGTCTCGAATGGTCGAGGAATATCTGTTATAAAGAAAATCGTCTGGAATAATGTGGCGCAAAGGTTGGCCAAAGAGCGTAGTCAGAGAGACCTTTAGCGGTAAACCCATGTTTTTGGAATCATGGCTAACATAAATGAATGTTTTTACATGTGATCAGAGCAAAGTTATTTACTATAGAGGCGAATTTACTTCTCGTTTTTTTGTTTTCAGGTATCCTACAAAGTATCAGTGTAAATACGGAAATAAGCCTTCAACTATAAGTGTATTTCATTTTCATTTTCATAACAATGTTTAATGAAAGAAATATGGGGGTCAGCATTTGAACAAAAAAATCAAGATCATGCTTAAATCGTTTATTTCTTCGAGACATCGCGTTTGCTGTTTGGTTCTCTTCCCCAACCCTCGAGCTGCGCCGAGGGTTCGGAGGATGTCGGGGCGGGGGAAGGGGGGGGGGTAGTAAAGGCGGCCAGCCGTTGCTTCCGTGGGCATACGGCACGCAATTTAAGATATTCAGCCTGTTGAAATTCATCCGCGGGACGGAAGAATTTTATAGCTGCGGCGGAGCAACCCTTCAAATCATCGGCATAAATTTGGCTGTAATTCTCCCGGGCAATTTCGGTTGACTTCCGCGGTCGCCGACGCGAGAGATGCAGCGGCGCGGGGCGGGCGGAGCGGGGTGGGGCGGGCGGGGCTGGGGGGGGGCGTGGCGAGGCGCGGAGTGGGAACGGGACGGGCAGGGATACGGGTTAGGGCTTTCCCGGTGGATGCTTCGAGGCAGCAAGGTGGAAGGGCCCCCGTGGCCACCGCCGTCGGGGGAAGAGGGCGTCGGTTTGGGAAAATAATGTATTGGGGAAGGCCAGAAAGTGCCGTTGGCGTGAGTCGCAATGAAAGTAGGAAAGCCAGGGAATGATTATGTTTTCGAGCACGGCTATTGCTACGGGTCCATTCTTCTTTTAATGTCGTGGCTTGCTTTATTCAAAGGAAGCGGAGTTCCTCTCAGCCGCAGGATGCGTGCGATCCGGCGCCGACTTAATGCCGACGGTTGTCGGCTTAAGGCCGCGATACCTTTCCAGGGTATCTCCCCAACGGGCAACGCCTTCTGCTGGCCGAGTTTCCCATAAATGATCTACTGCCTATGTTCGGGGCGACACAGGTTGGTAAAATGAAGTGGATGCCCAAGTGGATGGGGTGAGTAAGGACGCGAAAGAGAGCGGCAGGAAGATGAGAGCGGTCAGTTGGTCCTCTTTATTCGGTACTGCTGCCAATGCGCGCCGGTACTGATCTGGGAAAGCAGAGAAACACACGATCGAGCGCCAGCCCCTAGGTTTCTCCTCTATGCAAGCGGCTGAATGCGATGTAGCAAAAAAGCTGCAGGAGAGGTGTGGGGACGGGGCCGCGGGGGGCAGAGCTAGAGAGGTGGGAAGGTCAGCGTGGAGGAATTGAGAGGGTGAGCGCTGCCAGAGGTTGCGGGCGAAAGGAGAATGACAGCCGAAAGCTGGCGGCAAACATCAGAGGGAAAAAGAGGTTGGCGCGAAGCTGCGTCTCAGTCCGTGGGACGGGTCAAGGCAAGGGTCATAAGTGCGTGCGCAATCAAAATTCTTCAGGTTGGAATTAAACTAAATGGAATAATTGCTTATTTTGTCCTCAGACACAACGAAAACCAGTAAAATTAATATTTACTTTCCGCACCTATGTACTGGAAATTCAGTTCTGCATTAAACCCCTTTTTTCCATTATTTCGTAGATTTGTATCTACTATCCCTGAACAACTAAAAAATATGTTATAATTTTAATTTATAAATCTAACGGCTTAATGTACAGCGCTCCGCAGAGTAGTCTTGATAATATATATTAACTCAAACCAAGAATTTTTCCCCTGAAAAAATAAAAATTTCGGAAACACCCTCCCAACCCGTGTACCCAACCGCTAGAGTGTGGGCTACATGAAGCACACGCGATTTTTTCGTTACAAACCACTGAGATATGCAGCTGGGTTCCATGTTGTACGCCTACGTTTTTTTTCGAATACAAACGGAATGTCATATCTAGAAAGCCCAAAGAGTAACTCAATAACTGAAAATACAATATTTATTACGCCCTTTTGTTCTTTCTCGCTACGAAGTAGAAGAAAGTTATGTAATGCTTCGCGAAAAACGAGGCATTTTCGACAAAAACTCTTATTCAGGGCCGCCTAGTAACAAAGAAATCTGCTAAACCAGTTTGTTAAATTTTTATAGAAAAAGTCCCTCTAACGTGTAGCCAGAATCCACAATTTTGGTGGGTCTATAATTCCCACAATTTAAATGACGTTTATGAAATGCCCGTCCGTCCGTTGTAACGAAGCCGCTAGCGGGCAAAACCGTTCACCGAATTTTTCTGAAAATGATATTTCTCAAAAGATCTGAGGATGTCGCGGCCATCCTTGCTTCACACCCGATATTTTAATTTTGGTGGTACTTTACATGAAACTCTGGTCGTTTCCATTTTGAAAAACCATGGCTCCAGTGATTTTGATTTATAATTTTGTCGTTTGAATTAGTTGTAACAGAATCGTTTAAAAGATGTATGTCTCATGTTCGTTGAACCGTGATTGTTTGAAAATTGCAACAGGTTCAACAATTTTTGCTACTCAACTAAAAAAATACAGTCTTCTTACAACTAAAATATTAAAAAGAGATTTTTTCTAATAAGAATCTGTTTCTCGAAAGAAGTGTCACATAAATTTTTCGAAAACTTGAAGTAACTTTTTGCGTAAATTTGCGGAAAAAACGGACGAACAAAGTCCTGCTGTTTTTTAGCACCACTAGTTATCTTTAACTGTGGATCTAAAAATGATAATTTCACCCAATCTCGCCTGGAGATTGGTCTTTTGAAAAGCAGTGACAGTTCTACCACGTGTAGACGCAAGGTAAGACTTCACAATATCTGAAATCAAATTCATCAACAGGAATCTATAAATCCCAGATTTGCTAAAGGTGCCTTTGAATGGTAATATTCGTATTCAGTAAACACTTTTGGATACCTTAGTTTTATGAATGGCTTTGGTCTTGTCTCTTTTTCTAGTCCGATTTGCTTTATCTTCAACCTAGCTTCACTTTATTCAATCTTTATGACATTATTTCCGACTGGAAATTGCTACCCAAAGTATTCCTCAATCTGGTTGTCCCTAACGAAGTATAAAGCGCATATTTCGACTTTCAGACAATTTTGTTGTTGTAAACCATAAGGCTCAAATTACTAAAGAAAGAAAGTGAAAATAAGTATTGTTGAGTCTTAAATAATCTAGATAAGAATAACGAATATCTAAGTACGATAAACGTTTTTAAAAAGGAAAAATAAAGTTCCGGGGTATTTGATCCACTGTAAGTGTGGATACAATGTAGCCCGATTTTGAGATTATGTGCTACAATTAGGCAATCTAAAAAAAAATTGGGAAAGGCGTTGTACTTTGACGAAGGGTACTAAGCAGTTCTACAAATTGCTAAAGCAATAAATACATAATCATTAAATGAAAAACTTCTACCCTTGAATACTACATACGAAAAGACAGTTTGGTGGCTAAAAAGTTTGCAAATGCGCCAATTTAGACACCCGTAAAGAACTTCCTACAATACTGTAAATGTGCTGCTCTACACGAAAGTATGCAGAAGATGCATTTAATGCTGCAATGTGTGTCCATCGCAGCGGAAGCAACTGCAAATCATTTTCGTTATGCAATGTGGTAAAGCGACGTAACGCGCTGTTAACATTTTTTTCGCGTAGGTTTACAGAGTTCTAAGGGTCTGCCAAGTAGCCCGTGATGACGGAATTAAGTTAATAAGAGAAAGTATTATACATGCTGCGTCGAAATCGACGACGAAAAACTCGTCTGTTGACGGTTCTAGTAACCAGTTAAGTGAATCTACACACAGCCCATTCTTCCTCGCGTTCTAGCACTTTTTAGTTTCGAAAAAATTTCAGAAACAGTTGAATTGAAAATGACTCTTAAATGCGGCCATTTTTAAGTGTTTATTTTGCTTCTATCCGAGAAAAAGGTTAAAAACAAAAATTGGAACTCACTTTGGAAATTTTTTCTTTATGATTGCCTCTTTTTCACCAAAATTAGCACAAAAACTACTCACATTTTCGAAAAAATTTTTTTACTTCTTATTCAAGAAGTCTTTAAAATATTTATTGTCGGAATATACCTATTTTCAAAATTGCTGTGTAGGAAAAAGAACAAATTTTTGAAACTTTTGCAATTTTCGGAATTTTAGAGATCGAAAAAAATTGACGAAAATGAGAAGCCTTCGCCATTCTTCTTTTAGACAATAGCTTTCTCGCCGAGTTTCGGCTTAATTCCCTTATTTCTTGCTACTGTGGGCAAGGAAATACGGTGTCTCTTGTACTTACATCAGGAAGAATGAGGGCGCGATGTGGGGATTGCCGGATAATTGGAACGCTGGATATCCGCCAGGAAAATGTTTATTCTCCTTGCCAATGTTCGCAATGCATACACAAAAGGAGCGCTCGCGTTTCAGTTCCATGTTTTTGAAAATGTTCAAAATCAAGAAAATGACAAGAAAATTCCCGAGAGTTTCTTAGAATGCATACACATTGTATTGCGTAAGAGAAGATGGTCTTCAGTCATTAATTCTTCCTTTCGTCCCTCTTCGAGTTCTGTTCTGGAGAAAATTGCTCAATTCACCCTGCTTACACCGGAGGCGGTGTATCAGCGCAGTCAGATTAGACCTAAAAAATGTGACTCTAGTTCAATTAAAATGCTCGGAGTTTTGAAAATTTGGCATGGTTTTTTCGTATGGTATCATAGTAAGAAATGCTTTAAATGTTTGCAGGAGAGGGGAGGAGCTGAGCGGTCACAGAGCCGTCTGAGGGCGTTTTCTACACGTTTTTTGTTGCATGTATTTCAATAACTATCAGTCTATAAAAAATTATCTCTACGCCGAATTAAAGAAGATAAACTTTCCTATAAGGTATTTTTGTAGCAATCACCCTTTTTTAAGTTTAGATAGATTGATATTCTTGTGTTCTATACGATAAGTCCTATTTTCAGTTAATCTCCTTTAATGAGTATATGTAATGATTCGTTCATTCATGGACGGGAATTCACTTTTATTCAGTCTTTATCAACTATCCGTATTTGTACACTTAGCGCAAATCTTGATTATTTTACATCTTCTCAAAATCTGTAGTGTAGTAGATTGGGCTAGTACAAGTCATTGGACGAGATATGACCGGGCATACAAAAACTCTGTAACCTAAGTTCAAATGCTTGAATAAGACATTGTATACAAATATTTTGCTAAAGGTTTGTGATGGCACTGTCAAAATATAAAATTCATAAAAATATACATGGAATAATCACGTTTGCCACATAACGAGAGAGGCATATAGAACTACGTGGTGTCCATGACAAATGCACACTAGTTTGACGAGGGGGATTCACAGGTTATTGAATTAAGGGATTAAGGAATTTCTACATCGCTAACGAAATCAATCGTCTGCCACGTTTCTGACCATTCTGTTCCCTTTTTTATGATTGCTTCGGTTTGATCGGACTCGAACTTTCCTGTAATATAAAATCGTGCGCAGGAAGGAGAGGTCCGGGGGAAAAGAAAAAAAGGGTGTGGGGGAAAAAGGGAGAGGAAGGAGGGGTGAGAAGTGCTGAGGGGTCAGGGATGGGAATCTGCCCGTTCGCGACAGCCCGCTCTCCTCCTCCTTCTTCACTCTACGCGATATTGTATAGTCTTCCAAGTACAGGAGAGAGAACCGTGCGTTGAGTTTATAGAAGTCATAGTAATTTAATCTACTTTGACATTTTGAGTATACTTCTTCAACAATAAGGCAATGTCAGAGTGTCTGTGGCGACATGACATGCGTCGTCTTCTGGTCAAGTTTTGACAGTAACACTTTGGTGCTTCGTGCTTGATACCGCTTGATGATGTTTTCTTTCTTTAACTAACATTCACTGTCATTCCTAGTCCAAAGTATTGCTTTAATCTTGAAATAAAACTTAAAACTTGTACTGGGAGGTGGGACGGGACGGGCAGGGATAGGGTAGGGCTTCCGGTGGGAGCCTTCGAGGCAGCAAGGTGGAAGGGCCCGTGGCCACCGCCGTCGGGGGAGAGGGCGTCGGTTTGGGAAAATATGTTGGGAAAGGCCAGAAAGTGCGTTGCGTGATCGCATGAAAGTAGGAAAGCCAAGGGAATGATTTATGTTTTCGAGCACGGCTATTGCTACGGTCATTACTTCTTTTAATGTAGTGCTTGCTTTATTCCAAAAGGAAGCGGAGTTCCTCTCCCGCAGGATGGTGCGATCCGGCGCCGACTTAAGCCGACGGTTGTCGGCTTAAGGCGGATACCCCTTTCCAGGTATCTCCCCAACGGGCAACGCCTCTGCCGAGTCATGATCTCACCTCCTGACTGTTCGCGCGACAGGTTGGTAAAATGAAGTGGATGCAAGTGGATGTGGGTGAGTAAGGAGCGAAAGAGAGCGGAAGGAAGATCGAGAGCGGTCAGTGGTCCCTTTATTCCGGTACTGCTCCGGCATCCGCCGGGTACTGATTGGAGAAAGCAGAGAACACAACCGATCGAGCAGCCAGCCCCTAGGTTTCTCCTCTATGCAGCGGCTGAATGCGATGTAGCAAAAAAGCTGCAGGAAGGTGTGGGGCGGGGCCGCGGGGGCAGAGCAGAGAGGTGGGAGGTCAGCGTGGAGGGAATTGAGAAGGGTGAGCGCTGCAAGGTTGCGGGCGAAAGAAATGACGCGAAAGCGGCGGCAACATCAGAGGGAAAAAGAGCGTTGGCGGCGAAAGCTGCGTCTCCAGTCCGTGGGACGGGTCAAGGCAAGGGTCATAAGTGCGTGCGCAATCAACAATTTCTTCAGGTTGGAATAAACTAAATGGAATAATTGCTTATTTTGTCCTCAGAAACAACGAAAACCCAGTAAATTAATATTTACTTCCGCACCTATGTACCGGAAATTCAGTCTGCTTAAACCCACTTTTTCAATTATTTCGTAGATTTGTATCTACTATCCATGAACAACTAAAAAAAATATGTATAATTTAATTTATAAATCTAACGGCTTAATGTAAAGCGCTCGAGAGTAGTTTGATAATATATATTTAACTCAAAACCAAAGAATATTTCTGATAATTGGACTCACGTTACACTAGAGTGTGGGCTACTTGAACACACGCGATTTTTCGTTTACAAACCACTGAGATATGCACTGGGTCCATGTTGTACCTACGTTTTTCGATACAAACATGAATGTCAATATACTAGAAAGCCAAAGATAACTTCAATAACTGAAATACAATATTTATTACCCCTTTTGTTCTTTCTCGCTACGAAGTAGAGAGAAAGTTATGTAATGCTTCGCGAAAAACGAGGAATTTTCGACAAAAAACTCTTATTTCAGGGCCCTAGTAACAAAGAAATCTGCTAAACCCAGTTGTTAAATTTATAAAAAAAAGTCCTCTAACGTGTAGCCAGAATCCACATTTTGTGGGTCCTTAATTCCCAACAATTAAATGACGTTAAAATGCCCGTCCGTCCGTCTGTAAACAACGCTAGCGGCAAAACCGTTCCACCGATTTTCTTGAAAATTGATATTTCTCAAAAGATCTGAGAGATGTCGCGGCCTCTTGCATTCAAACCCGATATTTTAATTTTGGTGGTACTTTACATGAAACCTCTGGGTCGTTTTCACAATTTTGAAAAAACATGGCTCCATCGATTTTGATTAAATTTTGTCGTTTGATAGTGTAAAGAACGTTTAAAAGATAGGTATGTCTCATGTTCGTTGAAAACCGTGATTGTTTGAAAATTGCAAAAGTTCAAAATTTTCTACAACTAAAAAATACAGTCTTCTTACAACTAAAATATTAAAAAGAGATTTTTTCCTTAATAAGATCTGTTTCTCAAAGAAGTGTCACATACAATTTTTCGAAAACTTGAGTACTTTTTGCGTAAATTTGCGGAAAAAAACGGACGACAAAGTCCGTGCTGTTTTAGCACCACTAGTTATCTTTAACTGTGGATTCCTAAAATATAATTTCACCCAATCTCGCCCTGAGAGATTGTCTTTGAAAGCAGTGACAGTTCTACCACGTGTAGACCAGTAAGACTTCACAATAAATCTGAAATCAAATTCATCAACAGGAATTATAAAATCACAGATTTTGCTAAGGTGCCTTTGAATGGCTAATTATTCGTATTCAGTAAACACTTTTGGATTACCTAGTTTATGAATGGCTTTGTTCTTGTCTCCTTTTTCTAGTCGATTGCTTTATCTTCAACTAAGCTTCATTTTTACTTTATGACATTATTCCCGACTGAATTGCTACCAAGTATTCCTCAATCTGGTTGTCCATACGAAGTATAAACCGCATATTTCCGACTTCAGACAATATATTGTTGTTGTAAACCATAAGGTCAAATTACTAAAAAAGAAAGTGAAAATAAGTATTGTTGACGTTTAAAATATCTAGATAAGATACGAAATATCTAAGTACGATTAACGTTTTTAAAAGGAAAAAATAAAGTTCCGGGGTACTTGAATCCACTGTAAGTGTGGATACAAGTAGCCCGATTTTTGAGATTATGTGCTCACAATTAGGAAATCTAAAAAAATTGGGAAAGGCGTTGTACTATTGACGAAGGTACTATAGCAGTTCTACATAATTGCTAAGCATAAATACATAATAATTAAAATGAAAACTTACCCCTTGAATACTACATCGAAAAGACAGTTTGGTGCTAAAAGTTTGCAAATGCCGCCAATTTCGACACCAGACACTTCCTACAATACTGTAATGTGCTGCTATACCACCAAAGTATGCAGAAGGCATTTAATGCTGCAATGTGTTGTCATCGCACGGAAGCAACTGCAAATCATTTCGTTAATGCAATGTGTAAACGACGTCAACCGCTGTTAACATTTTTTTCGCGTAGGTTAAAGTAGTTCTAAGGGTCCAAGTAGCCCGTGATGACGGAACTTAAGTAATAAAGAGAAAGTATTATAATGCTGCGTCGAAAATCGACGACAGAAAAACTCGTGTTGACGGTTCCTAGTAACCAAGTAGTGAATCTACAACAGCCCATTCTTCCTCGCGTTCTAACTTTTTAATTTTCGAAAATTCAGAAAGTTGAATGAAAATGATTCTTAATGCGCCATTTTTAAGTGTTATTTTGCTCTATCCGAGGAAAAAGTTAAAAACAAAAATTGGAACTCACTTTGAGAAATTTTTTCTTTAATGATTGCCTCTTTTCAACCAAAATTACACAAAAACTACTCACATTTTCGAAAAATTTTACTTCTTATTTCAAGAAGTCTTTAAAAAATATATTAATTTTAGGAAATATACCTATTTTCAAAATTGCTGTTGTAGGAAAAAGAACAAATTTTGAACTTTTGCAATTTTCGGAATTTTAGAGATCGAAAAAAATTGACGAAAATGAGACCTTCGCCATTCTTCTTTTAGACAATACTTCTCGCCGAGTTTCGCTTAATTCCTTATTTCCTTGCTACTGTGCAAGGAAATAAGTGTCTCCTTGTCACTTACATCCAGGAAGCAAATGACGGGCGCGATGTGGGGGATTGCCGCATCATTGAACGCTGGATATCCCCAGGAAAATTGTTTATTCCTTGCCAATGTTCCAATGCAACCACAAAAGGAGCCTCGCTTTCAGTTCCATGTTTTGAAATGTTCAAATCAAGAAAATTGGACAAGAAAACATTCCCGAGAGTATTCTTAGAATGCATACACATTGTATTGCGTAAGAGAAGATGGTCTTCAGTCATTAATTCTTCCTTTCGTCCCCTCTCGGAGTTCCCTGTCTGGAGAAAATTGTCAAATTCCACCCTGCTTACACCGGAGGGTGTATCAGCGCAGTCAGATTAGACCTAAAAAATGGTGATCTAGTTAAATTAATCTCGGAGTTTTGAAATTTGGCATGGTTTTTCGTTGGTATCATAGTAAGAATGCTTAAATGTTTGAGGAGAGGGGAGAGCTGAGCGTCAAAGAGCCGTCTGAGGGCGTTTTCTACACAGTTTTTGTTGCATGTATTTCAATAACTATCAGTCTCACTAAAAATTATCCTCTACACGAATTAAAGAAGATAAACTTTCCTATAAGGTATTTTTGTACAATCAACACTTTTTAAGTTAGTAGATTGATAATTCTTGTGTTCTTACGATAAAGTCCTATTTCAGTTATCTCCCTTTAATAATTATGTAATGATTCGTTCAATTCATGGACGGAATTTCACTTTTATTCAGTATTTATCAACTATCCGTATTTGTACACTTAGCGCAAAATCTTGATTATTTTACATCTTATCAAATCTGTAGTGTAGTAGATTGGCTAGTACCCAAAGTCATTGGGACCGAGATATGACCGGGCATACAAAACTCTGATAAACCATAGTTCATTTGATAAGAATTGTATACAAATATTTTGCTAAAGGTTTGTATGCACTGTCAAAATATAAATTACATAAAACAATATAAATGGAATAATCACGTTTGCCACATAACGAGAGAGGCATATAGAACTACGTGTGTCCATGACAAATGACACACTCAGTTTGACGAGGGGATTCACAGGTTATTGAATTAGGGATTAAGGAATTTCTAAAATCGCTAACGAAATCATCCGTCCTGCCACTTCTGACCATTCTGTTCCCTTTTTTATGATTGCTTCGGTTGATCGGAACTCGAACTTTCTGTAATATAAAATCGGCGCGGAGGAGAGGTCGGGAGAGGTGGAGGGAGAGGAGGAGGGGGAGAAGTGCTGAGGGGTCAGGGATGGGAATCTGCCCGTCTCGCGACAGCCGCTCTCCTCCTCCTTCTTCACCTCGCGATATTGTAATAGTCTCCAAGTACAGGAGAGAGAAACCGTGCGTTGAGTTATAGAAGTCATTAGTAATTTAATTACTTTGACATTTTGAAGTATACCTTCTTCAAAATAAGGCAATGTAGAGTGTCTGTGGCGACATGACATGCGTCGTCTTCTGTCAAGTTTTGACAGTAACACTTTGGTGCTTCGTCTTGTTACCCTTGATGATGTTTCTTTCTTTAACTAACATTCACTGTCATTCCCTAGTCCCAAGTCATTGCTTAACTTGAAATAAAACTTAAAACTTGTAACTGGGATCCTAACAATGTTTTACTCTAAGTGAAAAAAATAGAGAAAACAATGGGGTCTATCTCAAACTTCGAAAATTTGTCTTTTATTTAAATTAAAATATCTCTTTTATTAAAACTTGTCTTGATCCTCAGGGCACATTTCGACCAGAATTAAAATACTCATCCACTTTGTAAATATGTATTTAACGAAGTTGTCAAAAACACAAATCATACTAATTTTGTGAAATGGGCTTATTAATGTATGTAATAAAATATTTCGTACAAAATGAATAATTATGACGAAACGAATTACAAAGCAAACTCAATCAAGTCTTCCATGTGCTGTCTTCATTCACATTAGTGATGCAACTATATAATGAAACATCACTAGCTGGACAGGATTAGGATGCTAAATCCTATTTGAAATTCCGTGTCTGCTGTTCTCTTAGAGAAATGTACATACGCGCCTAACACATCAGGAGTTAGAGCAGCTCCCTTTTTATCCTGACAAATGGTTGAACTTCCAGTCTCATTCCTCGCTCCTTGCGTCGCCCCTCGGGTCCCACACCTCGTAAATGCGTCCAGCACAACGTCAAGCAAGCACACTTTGTCTTAATATAAATTACGTATTCTCAAAGCATAAATGCTAAAAAAGTAGTTTTGTCTTCATTCTCTAATGATTTTCATCGTAATCAATGAATAGAAGCACCACATCTACAATGTGACACATTGTTTTAAAACCCGTCAGATGTGAATGAGTTTTGCCTTCGTGTATCCAAGTGAGATTCTCAATTTCGCGACGGGATGAGTATCTGTTTGGTTCGGGATGAGTACCCATTTCAAAATTCCAATTACTTTCTGGACTAGTTAGCACTACATGCCTACTTCCTTTCCCCAACCTCCCACAAAATCATGATCCGGCCGCTCTCTCGCCAGACTTCGCGGGCCGAAAGGAGAGCAGCCGTCATTAATTGGCTGAACGGCCCCTGTTCGCCGGTGATGGATCGCGCCGCGGGGCAAAAAACGCACAAAGCCGCGCGTGGGTGCGGGCGCTTCTCGGAAGGGCCCGG
>BOPP01000065.1:2133148-2144594 GCA_017312745.1 Gryllus bimaculatus | reverse complement strand
CGGGGGCGGGGGTGGGGCGGGGGCGTCGAAAGCAAGGGAAAGAACTGCTGCCGCCGCCTCCCCCGCCCCCGCAACGCACCGCCTCTGCGCGTTCCCTTTGTTTAAGGGTTGTTTGCCGTCGCACGGTTCTGCTCGTTTAGCGGTACGCCCCCTGCTTACTCGTCTGGTTTCAACTGCTAATTACGTAAATTTAGACAAGGCGGTTCGAGATATGTTCTGTAGAGTCTATCAAGTACTTGTCAAAGAAAACTTGGCACCTCTAGCACATTCTATGCAAGTCTTATGTGCATTTGAAGTAATTCAAATGGTAAGATATTTCCGTTTTCTTTGGCAATAACAATAACTGAAGACAGAATACAGAAAATTTTTCCATTAATAATATTCTTTTGGAACCTATCATCAGTATTCAAATGTCGCATGTGATAAAAATGTCACATTACAATATTCCCGACTAATTTCCAGTTTTTACCAAGAACTGTAATACTACCTTATTCCTCTAAAGGCAAATCAAATGGTAATTTTTAAATCTATTATTTAAGAAAATAGCCGGCGTGGTAAGAATTGTGCAGACGCGCGTTTTAATTGGTTATATGAGTTTTCTCCTGTGGCTTATTTAAGCTGAAGATTTCCCTTCTTGTTGCATTCCGGGACGCTCCTCCCCGAATTCGCGCTACCCGAGGTGTTGGCGCGCACAGTCGTAAGCGCGCAAAACTTAACGCACAAATTTTTACTTGTGATTGTGCGCGCCAACACAGGATAATACTCGTATAACAAGTTAAAACTTGCAAGCTCCTCCACCACGATGTAGTAAGTACCACCCCGAAAAATTCATCTCACACTTTATTGCAGAAGTATTAATATATTATTATTCTTACTATTATTATTATTATTGTTATTATTATTATTATATAAAATAATAACATTTGTATTGTTTTAATTTACACACATTAATTTAAGATTTTCGAAAATAACAATAAATAATTAATATAGACGATTTAAAGAGAATGAATTCTTACGGGACTCAACTTGCAGCGAGATTAATACTGGTGTCAAAGACAGATTTATTTTAATAAAGACAAGTTTACTTAATAAAATGACGGGTCTAATTTTTCTTAAAACCTTTGGAAAAGTGCAAAATTTTTTCGAATGCTTCCTGCACTTTCAATATTTAAGAAATAGTTTTCTTTCTCTCTAAAATTTATCTCTCAGTATAAAAATCTTTAAATAATTTTATGTCCACTTTTCTCGCTACGGCTTAGAGAAAAAGTTATGAAATGCTGCGCAAAAAACAGCGAATTTTTGGCAGAAAAACATTTCTTACAGAGCCCTGCTAACAAAAAAGTGGATAAATCCAGTTGCTAAATTTAGCAAAAAATCCTCTTAATTCCTTAGAATCCTAAGAATACTTAGTAGTCAGAATCCATGTTCTGTAGGTACTTGATACTGAAAAATCGATTGACGGCAAAACGCCTGTCTGTCTGTCTGTGAACGACGTAAGTGAATAAACCGGTCAACCGGTTTTCCCCCATTGATCTGGCTGATGTCGTTTGAATGAATTTGAAAAGAGATATTAATTTGGAGAGGGGTACTTTGCATGAAGCTCGTGCAACAATTTCTAAATTTTCGAAAAAAAATGGCTCCATAATTTTTTACTTTTTGTTGGATAGTATGAACGACGTTTATGAGAATTGTGCAGATCTCAGTTCGTTAAAAACCATAATTTTTCGAAATTTGCAAAAGTTAAATTTTTCTCGGAGTCCTCCAACAACTATAAGATTAAAGATAGAGATTTTTTCCTTAATGAAATCTGTTCCTTAAAAATATATTTTGAAAGAAGTCCATGTTCAATTTTTCGAAACATTGAGAACTTTTCGGGTAATTTGAAATGATTTCGGGCATGAAAATACGGGCGAAAACTACTTGCTGTTTTTGCCCCACTATTTGAATACATTTATAGTGTTCGCGTAATTCTGTGTTAATTTTCTCAGTAATTACCACAATATTACGGATTCAATCGAAGTGCAAGCATGTTATGAAATTACTGAAACTGGTTAAGCTTCAAATCGTCTAATCCCACGCTGGGTAAATATTTTTGTTTGTTTTTAATTTATAATATTCGCGGCATAGAGGAAGGATTTTAATACTTCAAAATCTGAATATCAAGATTTTGAGGAAAATACACATTTTGGGGTTGGCTGATAACGATTTTTTTTCACAAGAGTCCATCTCTCTGTGAACAAAGCCCAGATTCACTGATTTGTTATCAAATTTGATACCCCCTATGTAGCTGCTTTCAAACAATGTAAATTTGAAACGGATCTTTTAATTATATGCGAAGCACCTAGAACATTTTCAAAATTTTCTCGAAGTGGTTTCAAATATTTCTTTTACGTTTTCGACGAAACGACTGTTGAGTCAAAAAGACGCATAAGTGGCTCAGGTTCGATTTTCCTACAAATTTTCGAATATATTATTCGTTAAAAAATGTTTGACTCACTGAAATACTGAAAAAGATACTTTTTAATAGAGTCAATTATTTAATATTAGACCTTCAAGTGATGTAATATTCAATACTATCAAATGATGTCTCTTTCAAAATATAAGTAGTTTTCGCGTACTTTTGATTGAAATCGTAATAATTGAAACCCAGTGTTGGTACAGAATGGCACAGTTTTTCTCGTTTACGTTGGTTTCCTCACTACGTAAGTCGGAGCTCGCTTTTCGGTTTTCCTCCGCCCTGTTCGCGGCTGCTATCTATCGGCACCAAACCCTCTAGCGGTATCCACGGCATCTCTTGAGTCACACACAGAGGAGAGCACCTCTGGACTCCTTGAACATCGCAGAGGACTGTCTCGGCCCTGTACATCAGTGCTTCCCAATCAGTGTGCCGTGAGGCCTCGATAGGTGCGCCATCGTGCTGCCGTCCAGTGAAGGCCAGTCGTCTAGCCGCCGACGATATATTTAACTGCTAGAATGTGGGACGGAAGCGCGTCGTTTATAGGAATGCAATTTTTATTCTCTAGAATGCGAGGAAATTGTTCTGTGAGAAGGCTGACTGAGATACTTTTGGCTGCATCACGTCATTCCCTACGTTATGTGTGATAGAAGGTATTTCTCTTTTCGTGTTCTCAAAATAAATTTTATCTCTTCTTAATTTGAGATACCTAAACTAGGTGACAATACCAAATTGGCGAGAGTTAGTCCTTTTAGTGCAAATATTAGGCAGAAGAATACGATATAATTATTTTTACCAGCAAAAGCTTTTGTTTTCAATTAGAAACAATGTAAAACAAACTTTTGCCACTGCATTCTAATACTTTCCCTATATTACGTAGTTAGTAAGAAAGTAAAAAGTAAAGAAAGAAAGAGAAAGTAAAAAATACTTTGTTCAAAGTGCTTTCCATTTGACTTACAAAAACAAAATCCATTTAGAAATTTGCAGATCATCAGAGAATTATTTTGTTTTCCAAGACTATCTAAGGCTAGACTATTCTAGACTATAAAAGGTTGTTAATGATCCCACATCCTTTTCACTTTCAGGTATTCATGCGAATGTCTTCTAAATCATTCCAAGTTTCACTGCCAAACACATTCGCACATTTGACGAACCGAATTCCACCTGAACAGCTTAGAACAGCAAGTAGGGCTGGATGTGGGCCTACGGGCGACGGGCTCCTTTCGGAGACGACTGAGGCGCCCGCGAGCAATCCAGCCACTCGCTTGACTCCCGTAGAGAGGGAAAGGTGGTAGGTGGAGCTCTTGTAAGGATATGAGAAGGCGCGCGGCGAGGGTGTATCGGACTGTCGTATCCAAGTTGGCGCGTTCAAACCCGATCAAAGCCGTGCGTTTTTAAGGGCGAAAAATTCCTTCGTACGCCTTCCTTCGAAGAGGAAGTAAAGCCGGCTGTCTCATGTTAGTAGATTTACTTGCATGTAAAAGATTCTTCAGCCTAAATGACGCCTCTGAGCTAAATTCAAATCGCCTGTTTCTCGCCCAAGAAATACCTCCTTTCTCTGCTAGTTGGTGAAAGGAGCATAGCAAAATTGGCGTGGTCAGACGGAAGAGCAGGCCTCGCCACGTAAAATAAGGCATTAATTCAATTCAATTTACGTGGATTATTACAAAATAGAAAGTACAAAAGGATTAAATTCAATCTGGTCATCATTTTTTGTTTTGTTTTCTTAAAAACTTTAACTTTGGTTGTAAGTTTGAAAAATTTCCGGACGAGCATGCCCGTGTTTTGCAAGTGTTTCCGGCGTTTCGCGGCCACGCGAGTGGTCACAGCGCAGATGCCATGTGTGAGGTCCTGTTGAGTATGTCGGGGGGGGGGGGATACCTCGTCTGCATTGCTGAGCCAGCGAAGCGAAGCGGGCGGTGGCGGGTCCTCTTCCGGGTCGCGCCTTTTTACAAACGCGCTAACAATCCAATATATTACTCGCCCTCCGGCGGGGGCGCGCGCGCCGACGCACAATAAAGCGCGGTGGTAATTGCCCGGCGGGACACCTGTGCGCACCCGCCCCCGCTTCTGCCCTCTAGCGGGCGCTATCTGCTCTCTTCCTCGAGGGGCAGACGCCACCTCACCTCCGCCTCCTCCTTCATTTAGGTGAGAAACGGTCTTGTGAAAATGGTAGTGCGCCCCTAACGACAACTGCGCGAAGCGATAAAGGTGACAAATGAGTTGCGTGCGGCGCGACGCGGCGCGGCCGACAGAGGGCGCGCTCTGCAAACGCCTTCGCGCTGCCCGTCGCCCGTCGTTGGCGTCTTCGTCATCATCAGCGCGGCCGCCGCCCTCGCAGGCCCTTCCCTCCGCCCTATCGCCCTTCCGCACGCCCCCGCCCCGTCGCGTCATCGGCCTGTCTCCCGTCTTTCTTCCCTCCTTGCCCGCCTCGCGCGGCTCGAGCCTTATCAGTAGACCAGTCGTCATTACTCTTGTCTCACTTCGGGTGTTTTTCACCTTCATTTACGCAGCAGTATCAGCTTACAGGTAAAAGTACACGAGAAGGTAGTCACAAATCACAATGATGTTACTAAGAATGACATGGCATGATAAATATAATTAATCAATACGTAATGAATTATTCATTGAGGTTATATGTACATCCGAGCATTCGCTTATCTGGTGTTCTGATTTAATAACTTGTAAATGATATTTACACATTTTCCTACTTTGGGTTAAACAGAGTCCTTCAAAACTCGTTCTCGCCCTCAAAATAATACTTCAAATTGTGTTATGTAGTACATTGTCGTACTTTTCAATTTCTTGCATACGTACGTATACATGGAGTGATATGTAAGTAGTATCTTATTCTTTTTTCAGTTCTCCGGCACTATACTTTTGTCTTGTTTTTTTTATTTTTTTTTATTTTTTTTTATTACGGTAGCCTAATATCTTCGGTCTTCTGATAAGTAATATAGAGAAAGTTATGTAGTGCTGCGGTAAAAGTGCGTTTTTTCGGCAGAAAAACTTGTTTTATGGCTTTCTTATATCGTAAAAGAACATTTATTGATAGGAAAACATCTGTACATTTGTCTCTGTCCAACGTTTGCGCCTAAACTGTTCAGACCAATTTCTCCAAAATCGATATTCCCGATGGACCTAAACGAACTCAAGGTTCTGCGAGTTTGAAACGGAAATTTGGATTTTAGGAAGTGTTACATGAAGCCTCAATAAATTTTCTAAACTTTCTTTAAAGTGGCTCAAATGTTTTTGTTAAACGTTGTCCCTGGATTCCGTAAAGGAAGGAGTAGCTTCAATGAATGATGCAAGACTAATTTCTGTTGAAATTCCTGATTTTTCGAAAATTGGAAAAGTTCATTTTTTTCGGCGTCTTCCTACGAGCTCAATAGTTAATATAGATTTGTCTTAATGAAATCCGTTATTCAGAAACAGATCTTCAGAGGTTAGTAGTAGATCTTGTACTATTTTTTTTAATACGAGTAATTTTCGTATGACATTGGGTAGTTTTTCGCGGCCGGAGTTTGTACGATGTCTGTCTGGGGCGAGCCGTGTTGGTGTCGTAGTAGCTGATGTTGCTGTACTGCCTCGGCCTAAGCAGCAGTGCAGCTGTGTGGAAGCAATATGTTGGCCGAAACGTCAGAACACAAGCGGATGTCCCGGACAGTCAAGAGTATTGTTTGCGCGAATTTTTGCATTACATTTAGGCGATTTAAAAGAATATTTTCTTCCAAAATAGCTCGAAAGTTTTTCTTTGATTTTCTCCTCGTAGGTCTCAAAAGACGGTAAAAAATTGTCGCTGGTAAAACCTCGGTATTTTTTGAAATTGCAAAAAACAAAAATTGTACAATTTTTTACATATTTCTGGCAAAATTTTAACATTGTTGTAACATGTATTTTTCTTAGGGAAAATCTGTTCTTCAAAATTACATCGGACAAAACTTTTTTTAAAAAACGAGTTGTTTTCGCGTAAATTGTGCTTAATATAATGCAATTCATAAAGTATATTTTCTGAAAAACGGCTTCAATGTCTTTGTTCTTTTTTTCCAAGGATGGCATTTAAAAAATTAAGCAGCTCTCATTTTTGTTGAACTTTGTGAATTTACGAAAATTGCAAAAGTTATAAACAATGCGAGAAAGCTGTTGCAGCACCACTAGTTTCTATAAATTTCTTCTAAGAATTTAGAGCCTTTTTGAGAAAATACGTCTCTCTGCGACTCCACGCGGCTCCGAACGCCTCAGCAACTACACCGCTCCTGCTTGCGCCCCCTCACCCTCCATCTCACTCCAGTCCCCGCCACCTCAACACCCACAGGCTGCCGCCTCCCCACCCTCCCCAATATTCTGCTCCTGCTTTTGTCCTCGCCCCTCCTCCCGTCTGCACCCGCGTCCAAGCGGCCGGCCCCTCGCGCCGCAGCCGCTCTTGTTTCCGCCTCTGCCCTGTCCACCCCGTCCACTCGGCGCCTGTCGCCGGCCGGTGCGGGTGCGGCGCGTCGCCTCGCGTCGTGTCGTGCGCTGGGAGCGGGAGGAAGGGCAGACGTGTTGATCGCGGCTGTCGCGCAGGGAAGGGCGAGGCGAGGGCGGGAGGGCGCTGGGGCGCCTCCTGCAACAGGCTCCTGGCGCCCACAATGTCGTCAGGCACCGTAGGACGTGCTAGTAGGCACTCCACACCGGAGGGGTAGCAAAACTCTGTTAATGCGGTTAATGTTGTGGACCACGGATGTGCAGAAAAATACAAAGTCAGGTTAAAGACTTTAATTACAACACCGCGTACCGCAGTTTCAAATTCGTAAGAAGATATACACTGCCGGATAACCAAAACTCCAAGAGCAAATGCCTAATCGCATGCCCAGTCACTGTTAATCCAAATGAGCCCACAAATCTAGCTCGATCGTTACACAATGCTCCGTGAAGACACTTCAACCCACGTGGCAATCGCTATTCGCATGGGGCGCGACGACGCCTGCTCCGCCACCCTCCGTCGCGGGGGGGGGGGAGGAGTGGGGTAGCAACCCCTCAGCCCCGCCGTCTGGCCGTCACGGAGCTCTTGCCGCGACTCCCTCTCGCTGCGGGGCGACGAAACACGCCCCGGCGCTGTCAACGCTCTTTGATTCCGGCGGTCAGTTCAATCTGCTCTGACCGCCACTACAGCTAAAATCCTCGCTTTTCGCCTTCATTTCTTAACTCAGTAGTATCCTCCGCAAGGGTTAGAGTCCAAACGCATTCATTTTCTTATAAGTCTCCAGAAATAGTTTCTAACAAACCTTTCTTCTAAACATTGTAAATTAATCACAACCGCCGTCAATTTTTTAAGCAAAGCTCACATTTAAGATGTCTGAAAATTTGGTAATAAATTTCATTTAGGATGTGCCAAAGCAACTTTCCCAAAAAGTGAAAACATTAAGAACTGTTTAAATACTGCATGTAAGGAAAGAATCTGGCCACTAAGTCGTTAATTCTGAAACATTTATGTATATAATTGTTATGTCCTATGTCCAGAAAATATACCAACAAGTAAATCAACAACAAATGTTTATTATTCACTTCTTACAAACCAAATTTCAAATCTTACCAATACAATTTTCACGACCGTGTATACCAGAAGTTGTCCAACAAAACAATCACGGTCATCGTCGCCAGGGCGTTTGCCAGTACGATCCAAAGTATCCAATATCCTTTTAGAACCAACAATAAACGAGGCACTGTCAGCGTAGGCACAATCACAATTATAGTCACTTTTAACATTGACCTCTATCTCAAGATCGTACTATCGCTCCGTCGCCTGTCGCCCTTTATATACGCTAGGCGACGTCACCAACAGAGACTCGCTGCTGCCCCTGGTCACGTTGGCTTCTTCTGCGGCCACTAAAGGCTACTCCGCGCGCCTAACCGGGCTGCAAGAGCGCCCAATTTGAATCACTATATATAACCATAAAAATGTTTATATTATTGTAATGGTTTTTGACATTAATAAACACTATTTTTATAACAATTTCTTTATAAACAATTACTAGACATTACATTAAATTACAATACAATAAACATTATAACAGACGTTAAAATATTCATTATAAAAATGTTTATGCTCCATGTCAACGCCCCGAAAAAATCAAAATATCCTTTTCAAAGTCAGAGGGCTTTGAGTTAATTTAAATTGATCGAGAAATTTCGATTTTGGAGAAACGTAGCTGAGCATATTTGACTCTTGCTTTACCACAAATGGACGGCCTTCCGGACGGTCAAACCGTCAGACAGATACTTCGCTTTCCATTGATTTTTCGATATCAAGAAACCACAAAACATGGATTCAGACTATACAACACGTTAAAGGAACTAAGTTACTATAAGTAGAAAGAAGAGTTAAACACTTTTTCGTTGACAGGGCCCGGCAGTCAGAGTTTTTCTGCTGAAAATTCTGTTAAAAAAATAATTCTGCCAAATACTGTTTTCCGACGCACGATTACAATGCTTGCACTTCTTTCGATAAAAGGGTGAGAAAGAAGAAATTAAAATTTGTTGAACTTTAAATTACAATTATGTTTTAGAAATAGCTTGACTTCCTGTAGAAGTGTCTGAAAAACATTTATGAAGGAAAGCAAGAGATGGATGACTTGTCACTAGTAGGAGAAGTACGGATCCCGCGTCAGCAGAAAAGAAATAGACTGGCTGAGATATCTCAGGGCAACATCAGTAGCCATTGCAGTGTCCTTCCTTCCTTCTTCTCCCTTAGCTCAGGGACTCCCTTTCCACGTACACCGCCACACATGTTACGGCTTACGGCGGTGCCCCTTTGGGAGGAGGTACCAGGTGAGGGAAACCTCGCACGTCGTTATGTAAGTAGGCGCCGGATCTCATGTTTCGGGGGGAGGAACATCGGTATTTCCGAGGATAATTCATGCATTTCACTTACGGGTATATGGACCATAGTAACTTACGCGGCCGGAAACGCAAAACAGCCATTCAATAAATTAATCGAGAAAAGAAAGAAGAGCATCACAGGCCGAGCCTAGGCGTCGCGCCATTTCGCAAGTGCGTTCGATCGATCGCTGGCTGGCTGCCGAGGAACGCGCTCTGCTCAGGCGCCACAGAGCGTCGGACAACTCTCCAATCATTTCGCTCGGGCCTCGCGAAGCGTTCCGAGATGGTTCTTGTAATTTTTCAATTTGTATTGGAAACCTGTGATACGTAAAAGGATAAATGCGATCTCATTGTTTACTAAATTAATCACAGAACGAAAAAGAAGCATGATTTCTGTTGAACATTGATCTCAGAAAATGGAATTTTTGTCTTTGAATTGGATCAAAGAAGAAAACATAAGTTTTGGTTACGATCTTTCTCGTTCTGTAGATGTGAACATATGATTACGACAAACTGTATAATTGAACAATTTAAAAAAATTTAAAATGTCATTGTGTTTGGAAAAGTGGGTTACTTTCAAATTCGATTTAATAAAGCTGGCTGGCAATGAATGAAAAGTAGTACGCTCGATTCAACCTTAATTGTAGGCCCCCATGGCCGGAAATTGTAATTCCATCTTTTTCTCTTATTTAGCTGTGATAAATGAATGTCAGAAATACAACAATGAATGTGCCGACATGAAATACCACCACGATATTAAAAATAAAATTTTACGCTTATATTTTCAGTTAGATTCTTTTAGAAATGACTTTTCAGTAATTGGCAGATTTTTCTTATCACAATTGGGCAAGTAACAAAGAGAAGAGATGAAAAGGAAGAAATTAAAATATCTCTGTATGGAGTAAAAAGTAGTAAAATAAATTTGTGACATTTAAAAAAATGACGAATTGAACGGGATAAGATAAATTGTGAAGTTGCTCGTTTATCATCGTATAAACTTCTTTTGGTACAATAAATTCTAAATTGACATTTTACGTAGGAACCTAATCTTCTGTACTTTTAAACATTTCAACCTAACCTGATCAACTTTTAACCAACTAAATATCGTAAGAAGGAAATGCCAATTATGTACTTATTTTTCAACCGCTATTTTGTTTAACTTAAAACTAATTGATTTCAAGAATGGTCAGTTTTGATATCAGTTAGCTTATAGTATAGTTTCTACGATATTCCTTCTCTTCTGAACACCGTTAATCTTTGCTTTTGGAACATCTTAAATAAAAAGAATGTTGTCGTTAGTAACCTGTTACAACGAGAACTAGTGTTAAATCAGCTGTACTAATGCGAACTATGACACTTATCGTCACATTGCAATAATTTCTGAAATTATCAGCGCTTGAACTTAATCGTTTATCTACAAGTTACAAGTAAGCATACAAAATGTATGCCCGACTAAGAAGTAATATTTTTATGGCATCTCTTTTTTATTGCTGTCGCTTCCACTACATTCCGCTTTTCGTCCGAAAAAAAACATTTGATTCATTCTATCAATAACTTTTTGAATGCCACATACACCCTGTAGGCGTTGGAAGCTACCGAAGAGCTGCTGCACACGAAATGAAAGGAATAAGATCTGCAATCTGTTCTTGCAAATGCGATCTATCAAACGCAACCAACAAGCAAGGAGGTCTTAACCTGCAAAAGAAATGCATTAATGCAATACCGGCAGACGAACACGAAGTAGGAACATTCTGGAAGCGACCCCTGGCGCGGGGCGATGCGCGGGGGGTGACAGACGCGTGCGATCGCCCCTCGCCGCCCGCGCCCCGCCAGATGGGGGCCCCGGACCCTCCCCTCCCCCCGCGCCGTAAACATACGACGGTGCTGCGGCTACGCCTGATAGCGCCCCCCCCCCCCCCGTTGCAGATGGCGACGGGAACGGCTTCAGGCGGGATTGCGCTCAACCGGGTCAAACCACCCCACGCGTCAGCGGATGGAGTTGACGGCGGGGTTTTTTCCATTTTCTAGTGCGCGCGTTCGATGTACAGTTTGTGGTCTTTTAGAGAAAGAGTGATTGGAAGATTCATGTGGATTTTACTGAGTATAGGAAGCGATTCTAAATCTCTCTCTTTT
>BOPP01000065.1:2120050-2133071 GCA_017312745.1 Gryllus bimaculatus | reverse complement strand
GGGGGGAGCAGCGGAAGGGCGCCTTCGGGGATTGTCTTGATTCGAGAGGGGGCGTGGGAGAGGCGCAGGCATCGCTCTGCCTTACCTCAACTTTTCGTGTTCATCGTGTGCTCGGATGTACAACTGATGATGTATGGACCAAAAAAAACCACCTCTGCCTTCTAACCAATGGCATATACAAATGATTTATATGGCATTGTGGTGGCAATCATCTCCTTATAGCACCGCACCTTGTTGATGATTTCTATTCTACAGTGACGTCCGAAACGGTATGCTGTTAGTCGAAGCCTTCACTATACGTATTTTTAAATACTGATAGAGAAAACTTATATGTTTTCGGGCACAAACGACGAAAAACGAAAATTTGTGTCCAATTAAGGTCCATATTAAAACACTGCTGCATCGCGTGCAACTCTGTGATTGCGTCGACTGTCAGAGCCGAACCCCGCCGGTCGGGTGTCAGAATTTTAATGCCCCAGTTCTAACACAGTTAACACAAATGGCACTAATGACCTGAACTTCAAATCAGCTCTACGACATTCGGAACTGCTCATTATGTTCCGGTACGTTTCGATAAAATTAGAAAATTATTGTACAAAAAACACTTTCTACAGGAATTTATGCTTCTGAGACTAAAACGGGAAAGCAATTAAACACACTGGTATGTTTCTTCCAAAAGAATCATCATTGATTGATTTTTTTGTTTTCAGGAACTATGTTCATTACACCCATAAATATAGTAAATGTTGTACTGGAGAGGTGGCAGTCATTTCGTCCCTGCAAGATGTTGAGATCCGGCGCGGGCGTACACGTCGGCCTGCGGGGGATTTTCCTCTCCGGGTACCTATCCGAGCGCGCCACTGTCCCAGCCGCGACAAGCTCTAAGGTTCGAACTGGGTTCCTGAGAGTGGAGTGCTTTTAAGTGAGCGTGTGTGTGTTTGTGTGTGTGTGTGTGTGTGTGTGTGTGTGTGTGTGTGTGTAAGGAGAGAGTATAGAACGAGGGTGTGGACGGAAGGAATTATTTGCTCACAGTCCGTGTCTCGTTTGTATTTCGTAAAAACTAGAGTCAATATTCGCCGCGCATAGGTCGTGGATATTGTGTTGAGGCGCATTGTTCATTCCTAGCACGACGTAACACCCTTAAATCCCATTTTTTAATTTCTTCCCGAAACTTATACGAACTTGGATTAGAAAAGCAGCGCGCCGTGAGTGCTTATGGATCACAGCTCCGCCGCCTCTGCCTCCTAGGAGTAGCCTGGCTCCAATCTCCGAAGCCAGAACTGCGAACAAAGACCTCTCACGCTACTCTTGTCCAAAGTGTCTCATTGGGCTCAACAGACACTCGCGCGATGGATGGGGAGTCTAGAAAGGACCGCGGTGGCTGCAGGGATCGTTTGTAGACGCCGAAAGGTGTAAAGACGTAAAACATGAATTGAAATAAATACATCCTACCAACCGTAATCGGGGAACTTAGGTGTGTTCGTCTGACTGTCACCGCTTCCGGACCACTACTCGAGGCAAACACGGTGACATTCGACGCGCATCCTATCTGAGTGGGGTCAGGTCATTCTTTTCGAATCCTTCGAATCCAATGAAGAGAATTATTGAAGAAAAAACATGTTGAAGACGGTACAAACTAACACCTAGGACGATCATTGAGGGAGTTATAAGGTCTAACAGAAGTCATCAATAGCTCAATTGATTCCGCACTCCTTTCCACCTTTTTTAGTCGGATCCTTCTAGGTTCTTAATGAAGAATGAGAAAGATGTAGAGAAACTCTGTTTTGGGGGTTTTGAGGCACGTACAGAAGTGAAATGCTGTGAATTACTACACTTCCTTTCGCAAGTAACGTGAATCTGCGGAACATGATTTAATAGTTGAAAGGCAGGGTAACCTAATTACACAATGAAATACAAATGTTTAGAAAAATACTTAAATCAACTGTTTCATCTAACTCTGTGATCGAGGCTGGACAAGACCGAAAATTGTATTGGATTTTAAATGTCTTTTTATTATGAACATGGAAAGCATAAATTAAAAAATTCAACGCGATAGCACCCGATAGCATCCTAGGCTTGTGCGTTTGCAAATCGCAGTGAGTATAAGCAAGGCGGAGCGCCATTTAGAAGTGGCCGCAATGTGGGTTCCTTTGAGAAGCTCACCCGTTCGCGCGGAGGGTGGGAGTGGGGTGGGGGATGCTGGGAGGCCTGCGACTGGTAGGGGGTGCCAAGGGGGGCGGGTGATTCAGGAGCGGTCCCTAGGGCCCTGGGGGCAACGCGACGCATGTCGGCGCAGTGCAGGCCCAAGGCGCCTCCCTCCCCACTCCCCCCCCCCGCCGCCCTGCGTTGCGCCCAAACGCACCGCTGCCTCTCGCCCCGCCACCTGCTCCTCGCCTCTCCACCTCCCCTGGCCCCGCCACATCCTCTTCGCCTCTCCACCTCCCTTCGTTCCGTCACTTCCCCTCGTCCCGCCACCTTCCCTCGCCCTGCCACCTCCCCACGCCCCGTCATTTCCCCTCACCGCGCCACCTCCCCTCGCCTCGCCACCTCCCCTCTCCCGGCCACCTCCCCTCGCCCCGCCACCTCCCCACAGAGCGTTCGCGCCTCCGCCTACGGACAGCGACGCGCATCACGTCGCTGGGATCTACGACTTTCCAGACAGGCCATGAAAATGTAATGCAATCGCATTATTCTTATTTACAAGGCCACTATTTTTAAGAATATAAATATTAATCTCACACATGTATATATCAGTATTTACATTTTATAGCAAATGAAGTATTTAAGAAATATTGCAAATATAATAATTTCAATAATAAATTTAACTTAATGCATAATCTTATTTTACAAACACCTGAAGAATGTAAGAATTTGTTCCAAAATGTTGTATGTTCTAATGTTATTAAAACAAGTGTTTTTGAATATTAAAATACGAGTTTAGATACAATTTTAACACGTTCGTGTGATGCAATATTGTATGTCTAAAAACATCAACGACATAAAATGAAGATCTTAAACATTATTTTTATTCTGCGAAAAAAGGACTGTCTGGTTAATACAATCAACAAACACTACAGGAAGGTATGAACAAATAGTTTGTTTATTTTCAACTTAAGTGATACGTTCATAAATCAAGCGCGTCCAAAATATTAAGTTTCTCTTCGCAATTGGAACATTTTCTGGGCTGTCCGGGTGACACCGCGTCGATGGCTGATCATGACTGTCCGCGGAAGCCTACGACATCATGGAATATTTTCGTTTTTCTGGGTAAAACATGCACAGCACGCGAGAAGTTGTCCACTATCTGAACACAAATTCTAACGACCACTTCCTCTATTCGATAGTTTTCTGAGCTTTCAATGATCATTCCAGGCGAATGACGAAGTATTTCCTTCACAAATGGGACACGAACCATGTATGATCTTTCCTTCCTCACCCATATCACTTCTTCTCACCTTCCTAAGCGCTTACACTTAGGCTAAAATGCCTTGCCTTTTGTGAGGCGAATACACGTGTTTATTTTTTACGAACTAAACATGTGTTCAAAATTTACATCATTCTATGGATGTTTCACACAAATACGTATATTATAAGTTGATGCATACGCTAAATGAAACCGGGAGATGTGGTTCTGTGCATCAACTGATGTCACTGCAATACCTCTGGCCGGGGTCTTAGGTTCACGTTCCGACACTGGGAAGATTTTCACTAGCTTGTCCGCTAAATCGAATTCAGTCGCTGCTCCGATCCGTAGTTTTCCGTGGTTTACCCGATCAACATCAGGCGAATGTCAAAGCAGAACCCTAATAAACCGGACACGCACCGCGCGCGATCTTTTCTTCATCTTCCTTGTCCTATCCTCACAAACATACACTGACATTCACTACACTGCCACACACGCCGGGAGACTAGCCGGGGCTTAGAGCTTGTCCCGGCTGAGATGCTGCTCCGCTGGTGGGAGATTCCTGGTTGGGGAAAACCTCTCTAGGCGACGGTACGTCGGCGCCGGATCTCGCCATACAGCGGGAGAAGATCACCACCACCTCCTCAGGAAAATATATACTACAACTACGGAACTCATGACCTCGGTAATTGACGCGCCCGGATTCACTAACAACCAACCACGATAAAAGAAGCATACTACAAATGCTCTAGCTCACCACACATATCAGAAAATCAGGCGGTAATTTAGACATTTTAGAGATGGGGCAGTACCCTGCTAGCGGATATTCTTGGCAACGTAGAAGTCAAAGATTAGGTCGTGATCGAATCTCAAGTTCAGGCCCGAAAATACTTCATAAAAATCCACCAATGAAGGATCTCATTCCATTCGCGCTGTGTCGCTAAAAGAATATCCTCATGCGCAAGAACATGTTTGGCACCACTCAATAAACAGATGTTTAACAGCAGTCATCTGCCATCAGAACTGTCGCTTTACAACACACTTGAATCGAAAGCGCGGCATTATAATAAGTACAAGCACGTGCCGCTAGGGTTCCTCTGGGCCACGCATGGCCACTGAGGACCCGCCCCAACCGTGGAGCACGTCTCATATGGCCTCAAAAGCCCCACGAGTGGGCCGTACATCCTATAGCCAGCGTTTCAAAAGACCGTTGTAGGGAGCGCTTGTGAGAGCCTCACGATCTCTATGATATGGGGTGTGCTTGAGGGGTCCTCACAAGCCTTAGAATGTAGGAAGTGCTTGCGAGAGCTTCGCTATCTCTATGATGTGGGGAGTGCTTGATCGGGCTTCACAAGCGTTGGGATGTAGGAAGTGCATGTGAGGGCCTCGCAATCCCTATGATATGGAGAGTGTTTATGGGGGCCTCACAAACCTTAGGATTTAGAACATGCTTGCGAGGGTCTCATAATCTCTATGACGTGGGGAGTGCTTGATGGGGCTTTACCAGCGTTATGACAAAGGGATCTAGTCAACGCATCACAAGCCTTGAGATGTCAGCAGCGCTCGCATGGACCTCAGAAACCTAATGATCTGGGCATCGTCAAGGCCAGACAAGCACTACGGACGGTAGATTTTAGCAAATGCCAAAAATGCGAAATCTCACCAAACGCTGAAAAAAATAGTAATTGTATGTTTGACGGCCGGTGCAGTATATTTCTTAAGGTCTGTGATGAAATACGAAATCGATCGCAAATGCGATACAATCTGCAATGTGCGAAATGGTCGTGAATCTGAGAAATTGCATCTTGCTTTGCTAAGTAGCATTTTATGGGTTTCGTCGGGCATGCTTTCTAAACTAAGGGGTGCGACGTCGATAAAACATAGATGTTTGGAAACATTTAATTTGAGTGGCTGCGGCACTTTATTAATTTTTAATTACGATTTATCTGATTTATTTTTTCTAAATCACTTCTTTCATTTGTGGATATTAAATGATGTCATGCAGTTTTTTCACAATCTGAGTAATTGTTGAGCAATAACAATAAGAGAAGGAGAAGTTTCGTTATGCAGGGTATTACCATTAGTTACTTTTAAAAAACATGGTCTTTTTTTAAAAATAAAATAAACATCTTCTCCGTAACAATTGACTCGACATGGAAAAGTTCAAAAATATCTCTTGAGTTCTCAGTTTTTCACTTCGCCTGAATAATTTAATCCCTCTATCCCTCTGACAATATGCCTATTGATTAGTTGCTCCTCATTTCAAGTTTATATATATATAGTACGGAGTTGCTCTACAGCTGTCGCCGTTTCTCCGCTCTCAGCTCCGTTTATTTTCTTTTTCATATTCTTCTGTAAAACGTTTTTGTCAGGGGGAATGGCAAATAGTTTTGTGTTATGGTTTATTACATGGTTCTGTTAAATAAATTAACAAACTTGTGAGTGTTAATCTCACCTAGTAAAATCTCTTAGATTTATTGTTTCACTTTCACAGGCTGATAGCTGTTTTAAAGAGAATAATCTTCGTTCCAAGCCTGACTGCAGGAATTTAATACAATTATTACACTTTTTAAGAAACGCGATAAACACACAATATTTTAATATTCACAATATTTTCATATTCTCAATATTTTTGATTCAAAATGTTTAATTTTACTCTCAATTGAGTCTTAATTTTACTCTCAAGTTAAATGTATTTCATTTTAATGGATTATTTTTGTTTTAGTAGAGGAAATGGAAACCAATATTCCTAAATTTGGGGCAATAACTGACCAGTCTGAGACCAGGTATCCAGTGGCGCTTCATCGTTCCGGAGCAAATTGTGCAACCCTTTCTTTTAAGTCTCGCGCTAATTGCTTTGGATGCAGTGCCCGCAAACCTAATTTCCTTGCCTGCCACCACCAAGGATTAGATAATCGCTTCGAAGAAATGGAGTTGAATAGTCAAACTATTTAACAGCTGTGAGCTCAAATAGCTTTATCAAACAGATCGATAGCAAGGAGGAAAACGTATTTCAAGTGTGTTTCGCTTCTAAGACAATGTAAAAAATCCCTCCTTGACTCCAGCTGATAAAATCGCTTAGTCGTTTGCGGGGAACGGAAAAGGAAGGCTAGAGCTCGAATGCAGCCCGAGATATCGCGAAATGAAACGTTCATCTAAATTATCTTATGTTGTGTTTTTATGACATTTATTAGAGCGATCCCTACTAAAACAGTAATTAATTGTTTCAACAGACGTTCGTGTGTAAATATTAGTATTAGCTTTCACATAACAAGTGTAGGAATTAAAACGGCTTAACCGGTTTACAAATCATTATCACCGCAAATTTCAAAACTCCCGATAGTTTTCGATCCGAAAAACGGGAAAGTATAATATTGTTTTTTTCGCACCTGTCTTTGCCGCGCCATTTTGTGCTGCTATGAGCAACGGGCAATTTGAGAGCGCCTGGGCGAGCGGACAAGCGGGGCACGAGATGGCGACGCTGGGTAATGTATGCGCGGGAGGCAGAGGGCGGTGGGTGGTGGGTTGTGGGCGGTGGACGGTGGACGGAGGACGGAGGACGGTGGACGGCGGACGGCGGACGGCGGACGGCGGGCGGCGGACGGCGGACCCTGTGGAGGCGGCGGCGGGCGAGCGAGACTGCCTGCCGCCCCGCCCACGCATAGCTCGTTCAACGCCTCCCCCCCCCCCCCCCCCTCACCAGAGTCCCACGCACGCATGCGTCATTGCCCTGAATAACCGGAGCTAATTTTTTAAAAACGAAAGTATCGCCTTTTCAGAAATATCGTAGCCGTTTATATTTAGGTCGCGGTCAGCGGGATGTATTTTCGAAATTAGTCGCGTAATCGCCCCTAATCATACGCGAGCGCGCACACTTGTTTTTCGCGGGCGCCGCCGCCGCCGATCTTCGATCGGCGGGGGCGAAGGGCGCGCGTGGCGGCGTTGGCCGTGCAGCGGATAGTGTCCTGTTAACGCTGCTCGAGCCCGGCCGGGGAAGCGGGAGGAGGTTGGGAGGGGCGGGCGGGGCGGGCGCAGGCCGTGAGAGCAGAGGCGCGCGCCGCGAGCGTTACTACCGTTGGCGATAACAATCGCGCAGCGCAGTCCGCCATCCGCGGCATTGGCCAGCGCCCCGCCGCCCGTCGTCGACGCCCTTTACTTTTCTTATTTAAACTATATATAATAAACACGCAGCCGCCGGCAGACGGGCTTACGTGAAGAAGCTGCATCATAACTTGTGCTTCTTCCATATCCCGCCCGGCTCTGCACTCATCTATACATTCAAAATGCGGCGGCGGGCCGTTCGCTTTTTGACCTTTTTGTGGCCTCCCACGTTCCGGGCGGCGCCCCTGGGGAGGGCGCGTTGCTCCGAATCGGCCGGCGCTCTTCTTTTTCTCGCCCGGCGCCTCGCCCGACCCTCGCGTTTGGTCGCCCGCGTTTTCTTTTTTTGCTCCCGTGTCGCAACGTGTCGATAAGGATCAGCCCCCGACTAATATCACCTCCCAGATTAGTGAAAGATTTCCTATTTTTTTGCCTTTTTGCTACAGCGGCGCACCGTGATGCGCTATGCGCGTCTTTGCGTTGATATAAAAGACGAGCGCTCGGAGTTTTTTACCTGCCCCCCTGCGTATATCGAGTCGGCGCATCGAAGCCTTAATAAAGTATGGCGAATCGTATGAAAACAATCGCGGGCTACGCGCAGAGACGTGCGTCGGCGATCGCTTTTCTCCTCGCGTTCCTTTTGGACCGCGCGCACGCCGCATAAAGAGCTGGTCAGCCCCTGGCCCACCGCCTCCGCCACCGCCCACGCCATCGCCGCCTCCCACCTTCCACTGGCCTATTGCCCACCATCTACCGCCCACATCGCCCATCATCCACCGCCCACTGTCCACGCCCACCACCGCGCCACCACAACCGCCATCTCCCACCGTTCAATCGCCCACCATCCACTTGCCCATCGCCACACCATCCACCGCCACTATCCAAGGCCCTGGCGCCCCAATCATCCACTGTCCACCGTCCACCGTCCCACCGTCCACGTCCACCGTTCCACCGTCCACGTTCCACCATCCACTCCACGTCCCACCGATCCACCTCCCCGTCCACGTCCCACCTTCCACGTGTCCACCGCTCCACGTCCCACTCCACTGTTCCACCGTCCACCGTTCCACCGTTCCACCGGTCCACCGGTTTCCACCTCCACCGTCCACCTACCACCGTCCACCGATCCACCGATCCACCGTCCACTCCACCGTCCAAAAGCTTCCACCGTCACGTCACCGTCCACCGTCCTCCGCCCCCACGATCCACCGATCCCACCGTCCACTCCTCGCCACGTCCACCCGTCACCGCCACCCGTCCAACGTTCCAAACTGGTCCACCGTCCTCCGTCCACCGCTCCACCGCCCTCTGCCTCCGCGCCATACAATTACCCCGCGTCGCATTTGTCCCCCCGCTTTACGTTCCGCTCGCCAGCGCTCTCAAAATTGCCCCGTTGCTCATAGCAGCACAAAAATGGCGCGCAACAGACAGTGCGAAAAAACAATATTATACTTCCGTTTTTCGATGAAAACTATACGGGAGTTTTTGAAATTTTGCGTGATAAGATTTGTAAACCGGTTAAGCCGTTTTAATTCCTACACTTGTATATGTGAAATCTAATTACTTAATATTCTAACACCACGAACGTCTGTTGAAACAAATTAATTTACTGTTTTAGTAGGGATCGCTCTAATAAATTCATTAAAAACACAAAATAAGATTAATTTAGATGAGCGTCATTCGCGATATCTCGGCAGCATTCGATCTAGCCTTCCTTTTCCGTTTCCCCGCAAAAAGACTAAGCGATTTTATTCAGCTGGAGTCAAGGATTTTTTACCATGTTCTTAAAGCGAAAACACACTTGAAATACGTTTTCCTCCTTACTATCGATACTGTTTGATAAACGCATATTTGAAGCTCACCAGCTTGCTTAAATAGTTTGACTATTAAACTCCATTTCTTACGAAGCGATTATCAATCCTGGCGTTGGCACAATGTACAATTCAGTTTCGCGGCACTGCATCCACAGCAATATACGCAGACTAAAAGAAAGGTTTGAACAATTGCTCCCCTGAACGATGAACGCCACTGAGATACCTAGTCTCAGAACTGGTCAGTATATCTGCCCGCAAATTTAGGAACTATTTGGAAATTTCCATTTCCTCCTATACTAAACAAAAAATAATCCATTAAAAATTAAATACGATTTAAACTTGAGAGTAAATTAAGACTCAAATGCAGAGTAAAATTAAACATTTTGAATTCAAAAAATATTGGGAATATAGAATATCGTGAATATTAAAATAATTGTGTGTTTAACCGCGTTTCTTAAAAAGTGTAATAATTGTCATTAAATTCTGCAGTCAGGCTGGAACGAAAAGATTATCTCTTTAAAACAGCTATCAGCCTGTGAAAGTGAAACAATAAAAATCTAAAGAGAATTTTACTAGGTGAGCATTAACACTCACAAGTTGTTACTTACTTAACAGAACCATGTAATAACCATTAACACAAAAAAACTATTTGCCATTCCCCTGACAAAAACTTTTTACAGAAGAATATGAAAAAGAAAATTAAACGAGCTGAGAGCGGAGAAACGGCGACAGCTGTAGAGCAAAACTCCGTACTATATATATATAAAACTGAAAATGAGAGCAAACTAATCAAATTAGGCATATTGTCAGAGGGATAGAGGGATTAATTATTCAGTCGAAGTGAAAAACTAGAGAACTCAAGAGATATTTTTGAACTTTTCCATGTCGAGGCAATTGTTCACGGAGAAGAGTTTATATTATTTTTTAAAAAAAACCATGTTTTTTAAAAGCTAACTAATGTAATACCCTTGTCATAACGAATTCTCCTTCTTTATTATGCTCAACCAATTACTCAGAATTGTGACAAAAACTGGACATCATGACATTCATTTAATAATTCACAAATGAAAGAAGTATTTAGAAAAAATAAATCAGATAAATTTCGTCAATTAAAAATAATTAAAGTCCCGCAGCCACTCAAATTAAAGTTTCCAAACATCTATGTTTTATCGACGTCGCACCCCGTTAGTTTAGAAAGCAATCTGCCCGACGAAAACCCATAAAATGTCTTACTTAGCCAAAGCAAGAATGCAATCTCTACAGATCACGACCATTTCGCACACTTGCAGATTATATCCGATTTTGGCGATCGACTTTCGTATTTCATCCACAGACCTAAGGAAAGATACTGCACCGGCCGCAAAACATTTACAATTACTATTTTTTTCAGCGTTTGGTTGAGATTGCATTTTTGGCATTTTGCTAAAAATCGTTACCTTCCGTATGCTGTCTGGCCATTGACCGATGCCCAAAGATCATTAGTTTTGAGGTTCCATGCGAGCCGTCCTGACATCTTCAAAGCTTTGTGATGCGTTGAACTAAGATCCCTATTGTCATAACGCTGTAAAGCCCCAATCAAGCACTCCCCACGTTCATAGAGATTTGATGAACCCTCGCAAGCATGTTCTAAATCCTTAAAGGTTTGTGAGGCCCCATAAACACTCCCATATCATAGGATTTGAGGCCCCTCACATGCACTTCCTACACATTTCCCAACGCTTGTGAAGCGATCAAGCACTCCCCACATCATAGAGATAGCGAAGCCATCGCAAGCAACTTCCTACATTCTAGGCTTGTGAGGACCCCTCAAGCACCAACCCCATCATAGAGATCGTGAGGCTTCAACAAGCGCTCCCTACAACGGTCTTTTGAAACGCATGGCTAAGATGTACGCCCACTCGTGGGGCTTTTGAGCCATATGAGACGTGCTTCCACGTTGAGGCGGCCATCCTCAGTGGCCATGCGTGGCCAGATGGAACCCAGCGGCCACGTGCTTACTTATTAATAATGCCGCGCTTCATCAAGTGTGTTTGTAAAGCGGAGACAGTTTCTGATGGCAGATGACTGCTGTTAAACTATACTGTGTATTGAGTTGGTGCCAAACATGTTCTTGCGCACATGAGGATATTCTTTTAGCGACCCACAGCGCGAAATGAATCGGATCCTTCATTGGTGATTTTTTATGAAGTATTTCGGGGCCTGAAACTTGAGAGTCGATCACGACCTAATCCTTTACTTCTACAGTTGCAAATATCCGCTAGCAGGGGTAACTCCCCATCTCTAAATGTCTAAATTACCGGCCTGATTTTCTGATATGTTTGTGGTGAGCTTAGAGCATCTGTGTATGCTTTTTTTATCGTGGTGGTTGTTAGTGAATCCGGGCGCGTCAATTTACCGAGGTACATAGTTTCCGTAGTTGCTAGTATATATTTTCCTGAAGAGGCGGCCGTGATCTTTCTCCGCTGCTATGGCAGATCCCGGCCGCGAACTACGTCTCCTAGAGAGGATTGCCCCAACCAGTAATCCTCCCACCAAGCGGAGGCAGCATCTCAGCCGGAACAAGCTCTAAGCCCCGGCTAGTCTCCGCAGTGTAGTTGAATGTCAGTGTATGGTGTGAGGATAGGACAAGGAAGATGAAGAAAAGATCGCGCGCGGTGCAGTGTCCGTTTACTTAGGGGTTCCTGCTTTGACATTCCGCCTGATGTTGATCGGGTAAACCACGGAAAAACTACGGATCGGCTAGGCAGCGAACTGAATTCGATTAGCGGACAAGCTTAGTGAAAATCTTTCCCAGTTCGGAAAAACGATGAACCTAAGACCCCCCCCCCCGAAAAAAAAAAAAAAAAAAAAAAAAAAAAAAAACCCCAGAGGTATTGCAGTAACATTACAGTTGATGCACAGAACCACCATCTCCCGTTTTCATGTTAGCGTAGGCATCAACTATATAAATACGTATTTGGTGAAAACATCCATGAATGATGGTATAAATTCTTTGAAACATGTTTAGTTCGTAAAAAATTAAACACGTGTATTCGCCTCACAAAAAGGCAAGGCATTTTAGCCTAATTTGTTTAAGCGTTTAGGAAAGGTTGAGAAGAAGTGATAATGGTGGGAGGAAGAAAATTCAATTACATGGTTCGATTTTCCCATTCTTGAAGGAAATTACTTTCGTTCCATTTCCCCTGGAATTGATCATTTCAAATCTTCGACGAAAAAAACTATCGATATTAGAGAAGTGGTCGTTAGTGAATTGTTGTTCAGGATAGTGGACAAAAATTCTCGCGTGCCTGTTTTGCATGTTTTACCAGGGAAAAAACGGAAAAATATTTCCATGATGTTCGTAGGCTTCCGCGGGACAGTCATGATTCAGCCCATCCGACGCGTGTCCACCCGGGACAGCCCAGAAAAATGTCCCCCAATTTGCGAGAGGAAAACTTAATTATTTTGGGACGCGCTTGATTAATGAACGCTTTTATTCACTTCAAGTTGAAAATAAAACAAACTATTGTTCATAACCTTCTTTGTAGGTTTGTTGATTTATTAACAGGACAGTCCCTTTTCGCCAGATAAAAAATAAGTTTAAAGAATCTCATATATGTCGTTGATGTCTTTAAGCACATTACAATATTGCATTCACAACGAACGTGTTTAAATTTATATAAACTCGTTATTTTAATATCAAAAACACTTGTTTTATCTCTCTTTG
>BOPP01000065.1:2022972-2120025 GCA_017312745.1 Gryllus bimaculatus | reverse complement strand
CACAGCCCCAGCCGCAGTCGCAGCCACGAACCCAATGAAGGACGGACTCCCTCGACTGCACGAGTTCTCCTACGCGGCGCGATTCGTTCAAATGTCACTTCGGAGACGGGGTAAAGCAATGTTTGAATGTGTGCTCGAGATTTAAATATTCTGAAATCGTTGACGTCTGGATGCTAATTGTATAAATTGCACGCGGTCAATGCCAATAGCAGGTTTGAAAAAATAAATATTAATAAACAAGAATATAATTTCATAATCATTTAGAACTCTGACTGCTTTGAACAAACAAATTGGTGCGTTCAGTTAACCTACTCATAAAACGTCAAATACATAACCAGCTTACTCATAACAAGTCAAATTTAAACCACACGCAAAAACATGAGGTCTTATTATATTTACTATCATTTCATTGTTTCTCTTATCAGCCATTTAATAATGTACGTATTCCTGCTGTATGAATTAATTCGACATTTAATAATGTACGTATTCCTAGACAACGAATGACACTGATTACACCCCCCACAGATACCAATTTGAAATTCGTAGCTTGATGACCAAAACGTTCCTAAAAGTTTGCGGGCAGAGTTGCGTTCTCTTTGCAACTCGCGCGTCTTTTGTACCATGGGTAACAAGAAGAAACTTTCAGAGCTTTATGTGAACATTGCTCTTATTTCGCCCTAGCAAAATACCCAGCGTAACTGCGCGTTTTTCATATTCAACCCTTGTGAACGAGGGAAACGACCAATTTTATATATACCACGGTGTTCAAGATTATTTTTAATGTGATTGGGTCAAATTTTAGTATATATCACACTCTTCCTTTAATTTTACTTACTACTACGCACTGCAAGTGGCCTCTAGCGAATCTATCAGGTAGTACCTGTTCTGTTGCATTTCAACTGGCCCTTGGCGGAATATATTAGAAACCAATCTGCTCTTAGAGACAGGCGAAAAATATTGATCGTGGAGCATCTGTCAACATTTTATTAAAATTATTTATTTTCCGCAATTGAGTAGTTTTAATCTTTACCAAACTATCCGAAGACACGGTGACAATCCTGAAAAAGACTCTGTAAAAATGTATATTATTGATTTCTATTAACACTGATAAATATTGAACTGTCGCATGAAATTAACAATAAACCACAAATATCCTTATGTTTCTGACAATCAATAATGTAATTCTTCAAAAAACATTTTTATTTTACAATCACGACGTTTCGCGTATATGTTTCACACGTCATCAAATGTATACATAAAATATTAGACATGTTTTACTCAAGTTTTTTGAAGATATTGAACAACTTGATTTAAAAAATAAGTAACAAAAAACAGAGTATGAAAACCATTAAAATTCGAGTGTAACTGAAACATGGAAGTAATAAGCACAAAACATAAAATAGATGGGTGAGAACTTACCAAAACATATTTAAATAGCTCATATCTTAATAGCAAAATTATAAAAATATATCCTTAATGCTTTTGAAAAAACGATAAATTCCATTATTGATAACGGGCAAAGTCCATTATAAAAACATATCCTCGCTGTATGGAGAGAGAGGCAAGTATGGGAAGAAAGGGAACCGACTAAAGTAAAGTAGTGGTGCTACAGAATGGCACAGTCGTTTTCGTATTACTGTTTTATTTCCATTAGTCTCGGCTAGCTAGCCGGACTTGCCACATCTCTTGCCATCTACGGCGAAGTAAAGTTTTTTTTTTAATATTTCTTAATTTTTCGGCTTCCTAATGATAGAACGGAAATTTATTTTTAAAATTTTAGAGAAGAATAAAACATCGTCCTAAATCGCAATTTTCGTCGAAAATTTTGGTGCTGTATTTAAGAAAATGTCATTTACGCGCTAGCGTAAATTCTAAATTTGAATCTCTGTTTGAAGAAAACTATTGAGTTTTCGACAAATTTCATATGACGTCATTTCAAGCACCTCCAGTTACAACTTCAATACTGTTTACAAATTGCTGAAAGTGTGCATATTAAAGGCGGGATATAATATATATATATCACAAATGCGGGGAATGACGAGGACAGGCGAGAGACGCATTGTGTCTGTGTAAGAAGTGTTGCCGAAGCCAAGGCGGAAAGTTAGTATGCACAACAAAATAATTTAGTAACGTAAATTAACCCACTACTCTTCAGAGCTCGACTATTAACAATTGAATTAATTCTCATGATTTCAAATTACTTGTTTTGTGCATTCTATTTTGTGTAATTATCAATTTAACGGTATAAAAATATAATTTTGCATGTTTAGCCATTACCAGGATTTAGAAAGTCCGGTTTTCGTTGTTCCAAAATAATCAATGAGTTTATTTTCAAGTGAATCAATCAAAATGATTGCTGAAAATTTATTTTTGCTTTCAGTGAATTTACAAATAGCAATGCCTCTCCTCTCAACAATCCCAATAAAACCATAGGACATGCTCCGTTTGAAATATTGCGCTCTTATTTCATTAACGGCGGTAGCCAACGCTTAAAATGCAGTATAAATGTGTGAATTAATATTTACCCTTGCCGTTCCGGATAGCCGAGATGATTAAAGCAGTAGTACCGCAGTGATATCGGGCCGAAGGATCGCGGTTTCGAGTCCCGCCTCGGGCATGGTTGTATTTGTGTTTGTCCTGTCATCACCATGTCATGCCATCTTCACAGTTACCATACCGTTAAATGCAATAGAGGTAGCTAATGACCTAGACGTTGATTCGACCTTAAATAACAAAAAATAAATATTCCTCCCTAGAAAGTAAATCTTTTTTTTTTTTTTTTTTTTTTTTTTTTTTTTTTTTTTTTTTTTTTTTTGTGAAAGTTAGCGCTTGGTCCAACTATTTCTCTCATAAACGGAAACTGGATTGATGTTCCTTGTTCCTCCAGCACAAGTTTACATTTCAAAAAATGTCCAGTACAGTTCTCCCCAAGAAATATGCATCCTGGGGTCGCATCCTGGGGGAAAATATGCATGGAACGGGTGATTGCAAATCTAGTAACTGACGGGTGACGTAGCTTCGCGTAGTGCTGCTTTCCTCGGCCGGAGCATTGCCGAGTGGTCCGGCAGCGCCTCGGCTGTGTCCACCTCCCCGTGCACCGCCGCCCCCGGCGACGGCGGGCGACCACCCACGGCCGCGTGGGCGAGCGGGTTGCCGCCGCCGCCGCCGCTAATAATGAGTTTGTCAACGGCGGCCTCGGCGCGGTGGCCCGGCGCCGCGGGGGGAGAGAGGAGCTGCGCGGGCGCCAGAGCGCGAATTATAGCAAAACATTTTACCCTACCTTGTGAAGTAAAATCAAAGTTTACGAAATTGCAAGCAGTTGGAAGTGGCGTGGCAATACACAGCCGCATATTAACCACTACTAACCTCACCTTTCGCAAGGTGAATAGTCATAATAAAACGAAAACTTAAGTCCACTGAAAAGTTCACAACGAGGATAAAACGTAATACGACATTCTTATCAAAACATCTTATTGCAAACTGGCTGAGAGCGCATCAACTGCTGTCACTGCGGTGTCTCCCATCGGGAGATCGTCGGGTTCGGGTGCCATCGGTGGCAGGATTTCCGACACGAGCTACGTCAAATTCAGCCGCTGCCTGGAGGAGAATTCAAGCAGCAAACTGCTCTGATCGGTAGTACTCTGTGGTTTCTTCTATCAATATCAGGCGATTGACGGAGCAGCTCCCTAAAAAAAGGGCCGCGGACCGCGCGCGATTACATAACGCATGACAACGCGACCTGCCCTTACACATTAGATAAATTTTAAAAGTAATCTATTAACATTATTTGATTCTATCTTACTGCATATCACCAACTATTAGCATAGGCTTCGAAATGTGTTTAATATCTGCTCTTAGTTTGTCTAAGCGCTCTTGATAGTTTTGATCAGGTGCCTATGTAACGTCGGAGGTACAGTACATGTGCAAATCCACTTTTACAAATATACTTAATTACAGAATTAGATCGCAATTTCATAATCATTCTTTCTAAATTGGCACATAGAGTTAAATTGAGCAACTGGCAATGTTATCATTATATAGTTAAGTTATTTAATATTCGTGAAGACGTTGTATCAAAATATTTAATTCGCTGTGAACTATGAGAGTATTTCAATTATTGTTCTTCTGCTGTGTATGTGCTCCTTTTGGAGAAACAATTTTGGATGGTTTTGTTCTGCAACATTTTTGTTGCTGCAGACCACAAGTCGTAAAAATACGTAACTAAAGTCTGATAGACTATTCAGACGACACACCGGAAACAAATGAAAGTTGAGAAACACTATGCTTCTGCGAAGGCATACGGGGTATTGGGAGGCGCCTAGCTTGATGTCTTTTTTTTCTGATGGATTTTTTGCAGAACTCCTCTTATTCTGGGGGCCCATCCATCAAAAAAGTTTATAAATGGAATTCCTACAAACACTACATTACTTTCTCTAGCATGTTGTTTAGACCGAATCCACAGTTTATCATCATCAAGCTTACGTACACATCTAGCTTGATGTCGTTGGTCAAACACCTTAGAGAGTTTGGGAGAATATCAGAGAGCTCACACTGAGTACGCAAATGAACTCCAGATCGCTCTGGAACTCGTCGTGTGCTTTGCAGGCCAACGATAAGATCTCAGAGGCCAGAAGAAGATGCAATAATTTACTCTCTCATCTTCCCACGTGATTTCGTAGTAAAGTGAAAGTATTTGAATGATGGAGCAGAAATCAATGATTTTTTGCAGAACTCCTCTTATTCTGGGGGCCCATCCATCAAAAAAGTTTATAAATGGAATTCCTACAAATACTACATTACTTTCTCTAGCATGTTGTTTAGACCGAATCCACAGTTTATTCATTATTACTACCGAAAAACTGATTGACAAAAAAATGTCTATCATTCTGTCCAGATTGATAAATTTGTCTGTCGAGATGAACGAGTCTCAAAGAACGGTAATGAAAATTGTAATATTTTTGATAAATTCTCAGTATGTTCGAAAATTACAAAACAATAACATTTCAAAACTACAATATTGATTATAGAGATTTTTTCTTAATGAAATGTGTTCTTTAAAACTATATCTTGAAAAAATGTAATTGAACATTTTTTAATTTTTCAAAACTGCTTATGCAAATTTCTACTTTTTTAAGTGTCGGAAAGATTTTGAGCATAGTTCTATGGCTGGCGGTTTTTACTTTGTGGAAACATTTTTGCAGTTTTATATGGTATTATACTATTGTGCAGCCTTTACAAATAATGTCAGAAAGTATGTACTGTTCTAGAGCTATCTCCAGCATAAGGTTAGTGTTCCGCACTTATAACAATACGTTTAAAATTGCATCCGTTAAAATTCTACTTTCGAAATATTTCATTAATGAGTATAGAAAATGTTCGGTTTAGAATCATGGCACTATATAAACCCGATACTAGACCTGAAGTATAATACTCACCTTGACGCAAAGATCGACACTAGATGCAACCCCAGAGTCCACGTTCATGTCGGACACTTAGCTCAGTGCCTGACATATGTCGTGGGGGTTAACGTTTGGCCCACTGTCCTTGTGCGCCCAGAAGACCGGGGAGCAAAGGAGCCTGCGTGGCCCCTGACGTGGCCTGCGCTCCGCAGCGCACGTTGGCCGCCGATCAGAGCGCTCAACACAGGGCTTGGCTGCTTAGGAGAATACGAAGCAGAACACCAGCGCCTCGCATACGGGAGACGAGACGAGGCAAGTGGGCTGTGCGCCTCTGCCTTCGTTGAGCCCCCGGCTCAATTTGTGAATGAGCAGCTTCTGGCGTGAGCAGCCGCCACTCTGCCTGCCGTGAGCGCCTACTTGCTGTGTGGCGCAGGGGCAGAGGCTGCCCCGGGAGCGCTCGCCGGGTGGTTGATTCGGTGATTGACCGGGGACGTCAATTGCTGCGGCCGTTCGTCGCGTCATTGGAGTGAAAGCTGTGTCCCGAGTGGTGGCGGTGTTCGGGGCGGGGCGGAAGGGCAGGGGCGCTCGCTGCGCACGTGACGGCCCGCGGTAGCGCCCCCCCCCCGCGCTGTGTAAACGGGCCGCCGCCGGGCTACCGGGCCACCGGGCCTCATTACGGCGGGCGGCGGCGATGGCTGAGGCGCAGTCGTGCGCAAGGCACGCCCCCTTCATAACGACGGCGCGCACCTCACGACCCTCCCAGCCCCCCCCCCCCCCCAGCGAACGGAAGGGCTTCGCAGAAATACCAGTCCCACTTTAGGAAAGGTCGATATCCTCTCCCCGTCCCTATTGCTACCCTTCCAGTCGCCTCACGAAAGGTAAAACATTTAACCCCCCCCCCGCCATTGGACATTATATTTTATATTCTTCAATCACAGTTAATATAAATCACAATTACTCCGTACAAACATTACAGTTTAATCAGAGTTACAATTAATGCCTTGAGGCAAAATGTAAGCTGTAATCCTATCAACACATGAGGTTTATGACATTTCAAAAAATTCGTTTTGACACAAAATGTCTTTTGAAATGATTAAAAATAATATTAGGTTTAAATTTTAATTTGTAATTAGTGTTTACATGCTGTTTTCTATACATTAATATGTACGATGCTGAAAGAAATTCGGGTTTTCTTTCAAAGTGTATTCGTATAGCAAACTATACGGCAGCAAACAATCGCTTTCGAGTGTTCCTTCTGTTCAACAGAAGTGGCGATTCTTTCCTGATACATCTTTTTGTGAACAATTCCCAATATTCCCGCCTATCTTCAGACCACCCATGCACACCCTCCGATCCACACCCTGCTTTCCACACTACCCCCTCCACACAACTCTCCTCCATTCCCCGCTCCCCCGAGTCGCCTGCCGCCCAGCGAGAGACGGTGCGCCCAGCGCGGAAGGCAGAGGGCGCATCGGGCGCACGGGGGAATCCAGAACGAGGAAATCAGGGGAGCCACGCCCCCCACGACACAACCAAGCAGCTCGCCCCCACAAGTGGCTCACAACTACAACACGAAGTGAACTCGAGAATATTTTATATGCGTAATAGGAGCGTAGGTACGTTCATTGTAACAGCGTGTACCCTTAAGTACTTCAACATCATTTGCAGAACAAACTGGTGATGCTACTAAGACACATACATTCTCACATTATTTCTAATTGCTCCGCAATATTATACTACTACAAGAACATTGACTTTCAACCAGCAACAATTTTTTCTGCATCGAGACTGGAACACAACTTCTTCGAGTTTACACACCGTGCCCCTTACCTCTACCCCAAGCCAGCCGTTCTGACACACCGACTCACACCGCCGCTTAAAAAACTAATTGCCACAATTTAATATTTCCAACCCGTAATTTCAAAAATTCAGAGAGATATACGAAAATGATACCTCCACCATTTTTTGTATATATGAAAGTTAGAAGGTAACACACATCACAAAGATATTCACGCTGTTTAAAAATGCAGCAAGATAGGGCCGAATTTCAGAAAATCCAACAATCCAATTATGTCAGGTTAAAATTAACCAAAAATTCCCAAAATACAATTTTTGGTGTTTGCGCAATTTTGTTATTTTTTGCGTTTTGAAAATATCCTTTTGTGCAACAGTATTGCACACGTTTCCAAAACCAGGCAACACGTTTACAAATCGGTAACTCTCTCTTCCCGCAAAAAGAAATGCATGACGTTTGTCTGGACAGCGTCCGCAGTGTACGTTGTCTGCACTTGGTTTAAGTGTAGACGGAGACTGAGTCGCGCATGTCTACCTCCAACGCGCCAGCGAGTGGTTTTGTGCGGCCGCGGCCGTCCTGCCCCAGCGCGGGGGCCGAGAGGGGCGGGTCCGCCCGCCCAGCAGCCGCGCCGCACTCACATAATTATTTAATTCGCAATCACGATCGCGTCCTCCATAAACATGTCGGCCAAGACGAACGGCCTTCTGTGCGCGGCGCAACTGGTTTGGGCGCTGCCCCGCCCACGCGCCGCCGCCCGCGCCCCGCCCCGCTCCCTCCCACCCGCCCCCACCCTACCGCAACCCTGTCCCCCACGGCAACTCCCCGTGCCATCTCCCACCACCCTCTCCGCCCTCCCGCCTGCACCCGTCCTTCTAGAGCCCTCCCGGCGTGCCTTCCCTCCCCACCCCGCCAGCGCCCCCACCCTACCGCACCCTGTCCCCACGTAGCTCCCCGTGGCATCTCGCACCAACCTCTCCCGGCCCTCCCCGTCTCGACCCGTCCTTCTTGGGCCTCCCAGTATGCCTCGCTCCGCCACGCCCCCGCCCGCGACCTGAGCGGGAAAAGCGCTCCCGCTCGCGCCGCTCCATTTAAGCACTCACTGCGCAGGCACTGAGGCCAACGAAATAGGCGCGCCGGGCTCAAGCCCCTCTCGTGAACTCCTTTACACAACAAAAAATAAATCAGTTCGGCGAAAATGGTGTGTCTATTGGTGCACAAAAGTCTGATATTTCAGATTTACGCACAAAAAAAATTTCAGTAAATGTAAGTCACTCTGTCGGGAACAAGTTGTCGATTCAGGAAATTAGCCAGAAAAAAAATTCCCCGTGCCAAAATTCGAAGCGTTCGTGTTCTAAGATAGTAAAAATTATTTCCCGTTATTGTTTTAAAATACTTTTTGCGCTTGAGTTCGACACAAAAATAATATCAAAAACGGTTTTATAGTTTAAATTGTATCCCGTATTTTTCAATTAGAGAAGATAATGATAAGTTGGCGAAAGTAATTCAAATTATAAATACACATTTTTGGCGTTAGAGAAGTAGTGGTGGTGAAGAAACCAGGAAGGCTAACAAACCTTACAAAATCTTTATATTAGAGTTATATTTTAACTACTCATATATCATTTGGTTTTAGGGAAATTTTTATTATCTTATCATTTAACATCCGATACCATTTTCCTCTGTAATGTGAAATATTAATATTATTTGCGCCCAAACGCCTCAACTATAATGCTTTATTTGATATAAAAACGATTTTATTAATATTATTACTCCTCTACTTCACGACTAAAGATGTGAGTTTACTGAATATAAAATATATTCTACGTTGCAACCAGTTTCCTAAGGAGCAGACCTGTCGGTGTCTCAACAATATCTGGGCAAAATGTGGGCTGTTACAAATAAACTGTTGTACTTCACAGTATTTTGAACTATCTGGAAGTTTTAGCCACGTTCTTACACAAATTTTGCGGAATAAATCCCAGAGCTCCGATAACTAGCGGACGACCTGTGCTTTTATGGCCCACATTCGGCTGAACTCGCTTTCCAAATTCTTGTATATAAGAATTTTCTCTGCCTGTTTGGTTACAACGACACAGCCACATCTACTTTTTCTCGAATCCTGAATAACAATAACCGGTTTGTCTGTCGCTACCGTGCAATCGGTTTGAATTTGTAGGTCATACAATATCCAACAGACGCCACCGGTTTTGGTGAGTGTTCATACAACTTGGAGCATGTGTTTGGAACTTCGAGGGCGTTACAGATCTGCCAGTACAGGTACTACACACTATCGTGTCTTTTAATGCAATCGGTCTTTGTTAGAATTGGACAAGTTGAGACAATATAATCAATGTTTTCTGATTGTTCCTTACAGATGCGGCATTTATCATCCTAGTAAATTTTGAGCTCCGCTTTATCATAATGTCGTGTACTCAACGCCTGATCTTGGACAGCTCTTACAACTGCTTCCGATGCTGGGTTCAATCTTCCCCTTTTAATTTACACAATCTTTATTGACCTGCCCCTTGTCCATTCTTTTTAGATATTGTCCATGGAGTGGATTGTCTCTCAACGAAGTTTTTCGATCCATTAGTCGCATTTGTTGCTCAGTCGAGTCCTTGAGTCCAAAACCTTACTCGACTCCAGGCTCCGCCAAACTACCTATTCAAGATATTTTATTCCTGGAGTTCAGAGCGGACTGCAGGGCAAGGCTTTCTCTTCTACAATACACACTACGAATTTTCTTTCATTGTGCGTGATGTTCTCACATTCTTCAGTGCCTAGATATTTGTAAGTTTTATCTGGCTCAAGATTTTCGATCACAGAGTGCATATCAACTTGAGTGTTTTCTGACATTGTCACTTTGCCTCTCTTTAAATAGATTTTTGCACGACGTTTGTCAAGACCAAACATCATGAACTGTCACGGCTAAAATCATTCACAACAGGCTGCTTTTGGGAGAGAATCGCTTCATTCTTATCAAACACTTAAAGGCTATCAATGTACGTACAATGGTCACTTGCCCCTTTGTTAGGCTACTGACCCGGTATTCCCCTGGTATTGGTCGGAGAAACTACGGAAACATACCGAGCGGAGTAGCCGGCCGCTACAATTCTGCTGCAGGCAGCAGCTAAATTCGAGCTAGCTATTTAGCTAGCGTCGAAAATCCATAGAACGCCCAATCCAACGCCGATCCACAGAACTTCAGGGTCCGAGTATCTGCATTGGAAACAGCCCCTTATCCTGAACTAACTCAGCCCTTAGCATACCTCATATTTTGAAAACCAATTGAATATAGTATTAATTTAAGATATCAGTTTGAAGAATATATTCACAGTCAAATATTTCTCTATGTTCAATAATGTAGTTGTTGGAGGGTTTTCAAAAACGGATTAACTTTGAATTATATAGTTTATTTGTATTGTATAATTATATAGTCTTTGATTTGAGTGAAAGGCGTCATTTTCATTGTAGTATTCGCAGCGTATTAAGCTCTATTGGGAAAAAACGTTTAAGAAAAAAATGTGCAGCCTATTTTTAGAAAATTTTGTGTTGTTGTGGCTTCATGTAAATTACACCCAAAAATTTTAAAAACCGGTGCAAATTCTAGAAGTCGCGATATCAGTCATATCATAAAGAAATATGAACATTGGTGAAAATTGTGTGTATTGTACAGATAGGTGCTAGTGACCTTCACTGATAGACATAAAGACATTTTGAAAATAACCACTGTTCTGCTGTTAGCGACTCCCAAATGTCTCAGCAAAGCCTTTTTTGCAGAAGTACTCGTATAACACTTTCTTTATACTAAGTATACCAACAAGTAAAATCAATGTGTTAGTGCTGGAATGTGTAAGGCAGAAAATAATAGACAATTAACAATCAGCATAACAGAGCAGAGACAAGAAAATAAAAAAATTTGGTGTGTGATCACACATGACCTGGTCGTAAGGTTATCGATTTAAAAACCTTGAACAAAATATACATTGAATGCATATTTAAACGCACAACGAACAAGGCAGTGTTATACATAAATACAGTTGTCTCCAAGGACTGCAGCGTTCGTAAGTTAGAATGCCGACCTGCCACTTTTGTTCTCTTCCTCTTTGCTACCGTCTCGGGGCGATGCCAGGACTTCACTCGCGAATTAAGAATGTTCCTCATCAATGCTGACACCTCTGCATTACACGTTTCTATTTAAACGTTCCCCAATTATGTAATGTTATTCTTGATTGACATATACTACAACACTAACAAATTTCATGTGGAGTAAAGTGCAAATGGGTTAGCTAACTTTGGGCCACGATGGAAGAAGCTGCCTCCAATCCGCTCGGAATTATCGGAAAGGAGCGAGGGCGAGCAGCGAGGGCGTGCGTGGCGCCCCTCGCATTCGATTTAAGACGCAATTTAAGACGCGGCGCGCGCCCGCGGCATATGGGACGAGGGCGGGGGCGACGCCCAGATTTGCATGAACGGGGTATAGGGAGGGGCGCAGATAAATGAATAGCGCACTGAGTAATTGTCCGCAGTCCCGGGAGAGCGCGCCGCGAGCGCCGAGAAGTCCCGCGGGAGGGCGCGCGCGCGCGGCGCGGCGCGGGGCGGCGCGGGGCGGCGAGGGCGGGGAGCCGTGGCCCCCGCGGCCCCAGGGGGCGTCGCCGAGATCGGGGCTTTGTCGTCGCCCGCCCGCGCCCCGCCGCGCCCCTCCGCAAGCCGCACACGTCGTTAATTCCAACTTATGATTCCGCATGGAGAGGGGCGCGAGGCGGTCGAGGCCGACGGAGGCCCGGGAAGGTCGGGGAAAGCCGGATGAAGCCAGGTGAAGGCGGGGAAAGCTGAGGCCGGGTGAAGCGGGATGAAGTCGGGTGAGGCCAGGGGAAGGCGGGGAAAGCTGAGGCCGATTGAGGAGAGATGAAGTCGGGTGAGGCCGGGAGAGGCCAGGTGAAAGCGGGTCGGATGAGGCCGGGTAAAGCGGAATGAAGTTGGGTGAGGCCAGGGGAAGGCGGGGAGGACTGGGAAGGCTGAGGCCGATTGAGGCGGAATGAAGTCGGGTGAGGCTGGGAGAATCCTGGTGAAAGCGGGTAAGGCTGAGGCTGGGTGAATTGGGATGACGTCGGGTGAGGTCAGGGGAAGGCGGGGAAGGTGGGGAAGGCGGGGAAGGCGGGGAAGGCTGGTAAGGATGAGGCCGATTGAGGCGGGATGAAGTTGGGTGAGACCAGATGAAGGAGGGTAAGGCTGAGGCTGGGTGAAGCGGGATTAAGTTGGGTGAGGCCACGTAAAGTCCGTAAGATTGAGGCCAGGTGAGGCGAGATGAAGTCGAATGAAGCGGGAGAGGGCAGGTGAAGGCAATAATGGTAGGGCCGGATGAGGCGGGATGAAGTCCGATAATTCCGATTGAGGCCAAATGCTATCATCCAAGGCAGATGAAGCCGGGCCAGGGGTCCACATCGCTACACGGCAGTGAACAGCCATTCGCAGGTTTCCCAAGCACCCTTGCGATTCCTCCCATTCTGCACATCGTACAGGCGAAAACGGTTAGAGAGCATTACACATATACTTTCTTTATCCACAAATGCAGTCTTACTCAAGAATATCCTTTCCTATATTATGTCAGTAGTATAGATGTGTTTTGCGGCTCTCACAAGCAACCAATCTTTAAAAATGAGGTATCTAAAGAAGGAGAATTCCACGGAGACTTGACGGATTGCACTTAAACATTAAAAATATGAAGAATTTGTGAAAAAATACATCTAAATATTGTTAAATACAACCCGCAACACTGGGTCAGCGTTTTGAAAATCTACATTCTTATATAACACTATACCGAAGGTTTCTAGAGTCTTAAAATCTGAAATCTTGAGGTCAAAGGTCTCAAAGAAACGTTCCTCACTCCGTACACTACTGAATGAGATTTTCTTAGACACACTTTTACATTTTTGCGGGTTTGGCGGTAATCGATTCTTCCTCATCCGTTTAGAGACGTGCAGAATTTGCAACTGTATTTGAAACTAAACTAATTACTGGTATTCTCTCTGTTTTGTGCTCTGGGTGTCTCTATGATCTGTAATAAAGTTAAATAAAAATAGTTTGTATTGGCAAGAGTGTATAGTACTGTTATATCAAAATACGCTCAATTAGTATAATTACAATTGAGCAATACACATAGAACAAATGCGAGAGGATAAGAAGGTCCTGAAGAAAAATATATATTTAGATTTAATGCAGAAATAGATAATATAGATTTAATGCGGAAGTGAAAGAATTGGGAGGGGGGAGTTAATATGCGAAGGCGATATCTCGCATGTTTGCGCCACCTAATTAAATTACTACACTTTATAGTCGAGTTTTCTGATTACCCTCAACACCACGTCAGTGCTCCTCGATTCCATTAGTCAATACCGCTGGTATTTACAGAGAACTTATTTCAAGAATAAACAAATAACTTCATATTCCTTTTAATATTGCAAATAAATGTATACAAAGAGCTTTGAATAAAGATTGTCTATTTTTCTTTGGCATTGCACAGCGCACTGTGTGCTGGATGTCGTCCCAAATTTGCGTGATTATCCTTCGTTTGTGTTCGAAACTAGGGGTGCTACAAAGTGTCACTGACTTTCCTGCATTAGCTAGCTTTCATATCTCTTCAGGGTTTCTGGCATACCCCTTCCCCGCTGCCATCAAGTGATGCGATGAGTGCTGTGTCATCGTATATGTAACGATTATGTAAAATAGTAATAATAATAATAATAATAATAATAATAATAATAATAATAATAATAATATCTATCTTTATTCCTGTAGTTGTATGAGTGGGGGCAAAAATGTTTCTCTTCTTCAATACGTTTCGGAGGTCTGAATGAAAATCGGGTTAATAGAATTTGAGTAAACATTCTTTCATCTTTTCGAAGAAAGTCTTTACACACAAAAAATTGGAACCATGTTTGAGAAAATTTTGAAAATGTCCCAGTGTTTTCCATGTCATGAGATGCAAGTCCTCTCGAGCGGCGAGATCCATGGGAAAATATTCATTTCGGAGAAAATCCTGTAAAGTGTTTAGACGCAAGAATTATCTACTTGCGGGCGAATTTTAATTCTAATGTGACAAGACAATTCCAGAGGTCGCTGTCACCGAAAGGCACGGAACTCATGACTTTCGAGTGGTCTGCCAAATTGACACTTGCGAATCACGAGCGATTGGCGGCGCTGCGCCTCATATGAATAGAATACGAATGCGACAGCATCGCGATGGCCCACCGAGAGAGCGCGTGTGACTGGGGAGCGGAGAGGTGCGCGCGAGCGGCGGCGCGGAGCGGAGCGGGGGCGGGGGCGGTTGTTTTTGTTGGTTGGATTTAGAGCCGTCACGCTCAGACGCCGCCGCCGCCGCGTATTCCCATCTATAGTCGGCCTCCCCACGTCCCGGCTCATTAGGCGCCGCCGTCGCCGGCATTTGTTCGCGCGCCGGCGCCGCGGAGGCGGAGCGTAGGTGGGCGGCGCGCGCGTCGGCGCGGCGGCGGTATTTAGCGAAGAAGAGACCCGGCGGCGCGGGCGTCGGGCGGGGCGGGCCGCCTCTTCCAGAATATTGACCGCGGCGCTCCTGAATGAGAGCGGGCGGGGGAGGGGGAGGGGGAGGGGGAGGGAACGCCCAATTCAGACGTAGATTACGCCAGAGCCAAGGAGGCGTTCTTCCTGCGGTGCTCTTCACCTAGATGCCACGACCACGCGTCTTACTCACGGCACATCGCACTACGCCGTGAAATGCACGAAGCAGGGATTCCTTACGATGGAATGTTTTACTCTTTTCTTAAGATGTCGCTGTTTCCTTCGCTTCTGCTTCTTCTTCATCATCATCTTCTTCTTTGTCCTCTTCCAAATCAGTAGACTACTCACCGAAAACAACAAAGTAAATATAAAGTGTTCTAATTACTTTTCCACATGACACCACCTGCAATAAAGCACCAAAAAATATCAAAAAAGGAAGGATGTGCTACACTGGCATCTAAAAACATTATTCAAAACCGTGTACACCGGATTCATTCAAAAACTTACAATAAATAGCTTTATAATGAAATGATTTATTTAATTTATTTGTATGCAGAAATAATAATACAATTTCATTAATAAGGAAACAACAGTTAATGATTTACTAATTTAATTTTTAATGAATGATCAGAGAAACATTCAATTTCAGAATTCAGGGTAATTTAATGGAAATTGGTTTTCGATTTATGAAGTGAGCAGGAAATGAAACGATCAGCGTTTATTATTTATAGAACAATTCAGAAGTAAAGCAATTCACAAACAAACTTGCTATTCTATGTGTAGAGTTCAAACTATTAGCGTCCCTTGTGTTATAAATATATTTAAAGGAAAATATAGTAATTATTATGCGCGATTATATGAAACACGACGACAATTGTGAATAATTTATTGAATATAACAATAATGTGAAATAAATTAAAAAGACACTCTTTCAGGCAGACAGATTTTTAACAGACAAGAATCTTCGTTAAATCTCCTGAACTGAACGAAGAATTTTATTGCAATTATTAATTTCTTAAATATTTGCGATTATGAAACCAACAACTTCTCGATTTAAACTTGCTTTTAATCTCAGTTGATAATTTCAAATAAGACCGATGAATTTATGTTTAAAATTATTTTTTCTCAATAGGGGAAATGGAAAAAATATCGCTTTTGAGACAATAACTGCCAACTCATTTCTCCAACAACGATTCCAAAAGATCTTTCGAAGGGTCTGGAATGCGGCAACCACGGAGCATGTGCACAACACTTCCTTTTAAGTACGCGTCTGTTGCTCTGATCGCAGTACCTGCGACCTTCAGAGAGCTCGTCGCCTTGCCCATGACTTGACATGCCAACCACAGACAGCTCTTACATGGTCGGAGGCTGCGTAATTTTCTTGCCCTTTCTGCGTAATGAGCAATATAATAGATATTTTTCCTTATTCACTTAGAATAATTTAAGATGACTCTGAGATGAGTTTTGTAGTAGGTACTATTAAAACACAAATGTTATATTAAGTCTTCGCCTACTTTTTAACTACTATCAACATCCGTTGAACAATAAGTACTATTAGAGCGCATTACTGTTCAAGTACCTTCTCGCCTTCTCGCTTCAGCTGCAGGCCAGAGTAGTCCCTGCGCTATCAGCAGCGACTATCGTTCCAAGCCGAGTAAGGCCACACCAGTTACCGACAGACCTCAGTATTTGTCTAGTATTTCGTCCGTCCAGTGAGGTATTAATTGTATCTAAACTATTCAAAGTGGTAATTAATCTGTGCTCCAAAATTATTCTAAACTAGCGAGTTCCAACCATTCGTTACTCTCATTCATGAGCGACGAAAACAATGCCAAAACACGGAAGTTAATCAGTGCGGCCCTAACCACATTAAACGGTGAAGCAACACCATCGCCAGCCATCAATATGGAATCTTACACGGAAGTTCATTCCAGGAATTTCCAAATTTCATACCTATTGTGATCTCCCATGTAAAACATTTTCAATAATGATAATACCCCCTCCAACTCCCTCCTCTTCGATATCCGTAAACACACTTAATATAAATTGGAAAATATTTAACAGAAATATCAACTTCTCTATCCATCCGTTTAAAACATTAAAATCTCCAACAGACATTGAGGACGCAATATCAATATTCAATAACAATAAGAAAACAATAAGATCAATGATAAACAATAAGAAAATGTGTTCCACTTCATCTTTGTTTAAAAATGTCGAATTGAAGAGCGTTATTTTCAGCCACAGGCAAAGCTAACAGCAATAAATATATACGTATGTATTGATAACAAATTGAACATTCTAGTCCATAAGTTGGTCGTCATAAAACGTCACTGCCAATAGAGAATGGATTTTGAATTAGGTGTTTTGTAAGAAAGCCTCCTTCATGCCTGCGTCAGAGAGCCACCCCGAAACGAGCGCCGTGCGTCGGAGGGCCTCGGAGGGCGAGAGGGGGCTGCGTCTGCATGTTGCTCACGCGCTCCTCCGCAGCTTTAAATCACTGTGCCTCGCCTCGCCTCGCCCCACCCGCACGCACCACGCAGCTCGCAACTAGCGGGGAACGCGCGGGATACAGAGGCATTCCTCCTCTTCTGTGTGTGCGTGGCGCGACAGCCCGCGAACGGGCCAAGGCCTACCAGCAGCACCCCCGCCTCGCGGCCACGGGGTGAAGAGGTACGTGTACTCAGAACGAAGGCATCCCTACGCCGTATTCTGGGCTTCTCAACCTGAGAAGTGAGGTTTCTCATCGTCTCACAGCAACATATGCCATGGGTCATTGTAAGGAAAACGCCCACTCCGAGAATAATCTTGCCCCACCGAGAATCGAACCCTGAGCCCCGTAATGGAAAGCGAGCACGCTGACCTATGAGCTAGTCTAGTCAATTATTATTATTATTATTATTAAAAAACTCACATTTCTTAAAAAGTGCATGACATTCTTTAAAGATAAAAAATGAGGATAAAATTGCATTAGGAAATAATATCTCTGGATTTAATATTGGATTCATTATTTCGTGATTCCGGGCGCCACATCTACTATGGTCAGTAGACCCGTACGTGTAGTGCATGTTTTATCATGGAAGGTGGCAGTTTTCTTTTTCAACTAGATGATGAGATTCGAGGCCGACTGTTACGGCGGCTTGCGAGGTTGCCCCCTTCAGACATCTCCCACCAGCGGGGCGCCGTCAGAGCCGGGACAAGCTATGAGCTCCCGACATGTGTAGTAGTGCAGTGTATGAAAATGTAAGTGTGTATGTGTGTGTAACTAAGGGGCGCGGTTGGGACAAGGAACAGGAAGGAAAGAACGCGCGCGGTCCATGGCGCAGGGGGTTCGATAGAGTAGGGTAGTTTGATAGAGTTTTCGATAAACTTCATACATAATTTGTATTTGAGTTTTTATTTCTTGGCGTGTGAGGGTCTGTCATCACGATGGCATATATCTCACGGTATTTCGCGACATTCTCGGCCGTGCCACTAGATGTAGCATAATCGCCAGAAATGCTCGATACGGTCGCGATTATGCGATCTAGCGGGACAACCGGGAAAGGCGAAATGAGATATTCCATCGTGAAGAAACCCAATTATAAAGCCCCTACAGTAATGTATACAAATTAGCGATAATGTAAATATTATTGACGTGTCTGATATCCAAAAAATACATTTTTGATTTTTTGAAAGAAAGAGAATATAGCGAAATGTCATTTATGTCATCTGTACAGTTATTTTAGCGCTATCTCGACAAAAAGTTTAAAGAAAAATTCGGAGCATTTTTTAGAAAATCTTAGGACAGACAAACGGACGTTTTGAAAAAACATTTTTGCGGTATCAGGGGACTCCAAAATGTGAATATCCCTTGAAAGCTCTAAATCGATTTTCCGCAGCATTATCTACATAACTTTCTCTATACTACGTATAAAGAGTTTATATGTTCTGTATGAAAACGAGAAAATAGAACGAGAAAACGAGAAACCTTAGTAGGTGTATACATTTCATTTCAATACAATAACAATATATTCATATTTTTAAATAAACGTGTATAACTGCCTATATGGAACTTCAGCTAATTCGCCAACTAGCCCGTTAATATTCATTGGATAAGTTAATTATCCGAGACGGGTGAATTAATTTCTAAGATGGGACAGCTTTGAAGCGAACTTGATATTTGAACCGGATGAAGTGCACATTAGCCATCACGACATACGAGTCTTTTGGATTTACTCTGGGAGGTGGGCATTTTCCCCCCGATAGAGCAGGCGCCAAACTTCCCGTCGATTTTTTACTTTCAAATACCTGCCCAACGGGGCACTGTTCAGGCCAGGATAGAACAACTGTACTTTCCCGACGACAAACACCTTACTTTAGAGGGCGCGGGGCTGGCATTGCTTTTGCTCCACGTGTCATTGACCTCGCGAGCCACCACTGACCCATCTTGCGCTCTGCTCCCTCCGTCGCCCCTCGCGTGCGCTCGCTGGCCGCTCGCGCCCCGAGCCGCGGCTTCAGCTCGCGGAGCAGAAATATTCCCGGAGTTTTGCAGAGAACGCAGCGCTCCGGGATTTGCGAGGCAGTGAAATGAAAGGGGATAACGGTCGTGAACAGGATTTCCAGCGTTCCACTCGTTCGGAGCGTTTGTCAGGCTCATGTCGAAGATCTGAGGCTTCTGTGCAATTAGAGGGGCACGGAGAAGAAATAGCATTGGGCACTTGGCGATCTTTTATAACATCTCAGTTGATGGAAAATATTACGTCTCTTCCTACAATGAATCTAGATTTACGTTTCATGTGCACGAAAGTTTTTCTCGTAAAAATCCAAATATGTGATTTTACAGGGATCTCTGATTTGTGGCGACATTCCTTAATGATGAATGATGATATTTGGCGAAATTCCCAGGAACATGGAAAGACCAATCTGCCAGAAAGAAAAAAAAACATAAACTTAAAACAAGCTTGTGGTGCTTCAACAGAAAATACTTTCTAGTATTATTGTCAAAGATTATGTAATATTATTTTACCATTACGTCACTGGCGGAGGCAGAATCCCAGTTACTGGTAGTTGTTCTAGAAGATATAGTTTCTGTGCCAAAAGCAGAACCAAATTCGAATACGTCCACCGGCAGTGGAAACACTGCCATCACAACATCACCTTATTTGAGAGAGTCTATAGGTTCTGCCAAGGAACCCACTTCAAAAAACATAAAACGGTAAAAAAAAAAGCTAAGTACGTAGATATAAACTAGATCTACATTACATCATTTTATGATTTTTTAAATTATGATTTACATTTTGTACCAATATGTGTTTAAGAAGACAACATTAATGTCTAATTAGCTTTGTTCCACATTGCCCCAGATTGTTTGCGGTGATTGCTGAATGAACGGTTTCCCTTCTTGAATAGCAGGTTATTGTTGAAGAACTTTTAGTTTCTGTTGCTGATGAAAATGTAAAATTATTGCAATGTTGTATTTGTGCTGCTGAGGGATCGTAATAAGCGCTGCTAGTCGCATATACGGTTCCCATTACATTTACAAACACATTCGACATGTTAAGTAGCCTCTACCTTATTCTCTCATTATTTGCCACTCACAGTCACTAGTTGATATTGCTTTCGCAAAGGAAAATAAATTGTAAATTATTATACTATGGAAAACACCTTTTATAATAGAGAATATGAGATTGATGTATTAGTTTTATAATCAATCTTATGATAAAGGTTCTGAACATAAATATATCGACATTATTCATTTACAAAGTGACTATGTTTTATATAAAATGCAGTTCAACATCATTAATAATTATCTCACTCTTTAACCTCTAATAACTATTCTTTTGTCCTCAATGGAGCTTACTGTTGATTTTTTCATTTTTTTGTGTCAATGTTGAATCACGAGCCATGGTGTCGCTCCCTGTACACACTTAGCCCCATCCTTTTCCTTAGCTTCTTATGGTACGACCACGTAAAAATAGGGAAGGAAACCATCCAGTTTTGTTACCAGTGCAACAGTAAACAGTAAGGAGAGAAGCTCCTGGAAGGAACAATGATTGTAACACGAATAGACAAGCAAAAATATCTGCACGAAGGGCGTCTCAAACCGTAACCGTCGTGGGAAGGTTTCGCTGGAACCCGCGAATCGAAAACCGAAGATGCGAGTCCGCTTTTTTACCTGAGCTACATGGGCCGTTTTTTCGTTTATTTATTTATGTACATTTTTATATGTTATCGTGTCGGCTTTTTTGCCTGATCTTCGCAGGGGGGGCAGTGTGCAGCGAGAAGAGTGGGGGAGGGGGGGCATTGCTAATAGCCCGCTTTAGCAGGAGACTCGGCGCGAGAAACAAATTTCGGCTGCAGCGCGGCGCTTTTGTTATTATCCCTGCCCCGCCACCCGCCCCGCGCCGCTCGGCGAGGGCGGCGACAGCGCGTCAATTGCCCGCCCCGCCCGCCCCGCCCGCCCCGCCCCGCCCCGCCCCGCCCGCCCCATCGCCCCGCCGGACGCCCGCGGCACGGCGGCGACGAGGCGGCGCGGGGCAGGGACCGGGCCCTGAGATCCTGAATTCAAAGCAAGAAAACTATTTTCATTTTAACTTTGGAATATCCAAAAAGTAAATATAATGTACTGTTCACACTTAATTTAATTATGAAGCTCTCAATTGATGACTGAAATGTTAGTAAGCTAGAAGTTGAAATATTACATTGATTGATCAGTGATGCCGGGCACGTCCGTGTGATGTGCTTTAGAGTGCGTCAACTGCTAAGGTGACGCACTCTAAAGTCGCAACACGCAAAGTCGTGTTAGTGTAGTGAATGTTTTTATCTCGAAAGTTGGCGGTGATATGCTCCCGCTGGTTAGTGAGATCCGGCACCGACCTACATCGGCTGGCGGGGATTTTTCCCAACCAGGCATATCCCACCAGCGTGGCAGCGCCCAGCCGGGACAAGCTCCAAGCTTCCGACAAGGTGGTAGTCTCAAACCTATGCCCATATAAGAGATAAGGAGATGATAAGGAACAGGAAGGAAATATCGCACGCGGTCCGTGGCTCGTTTGTTAGGTACTGCTTCGGCTTTCCCCTAGTGTTGACCACAGAAATCAAGGAATTCTACCAATCAGATCAGCTGGCCGCTGGAATTCTCCTTCAGACAGCGGCAAAATTCGTCCTGAAAATTAGTATTAAAATCCTGCCACTATCGGGACTGTAAACCTAGGAAATTCCGGTCAGAGGCACTGCAATAATATCAGTTGAAGCCCTGAGCCACCTTTGCCTGATTGAAATATAACACTGCGTAATCGTTACCAATAATACGAGAAAGTATGTGCTGTTGCTACACCACTAGTTTTCGTTAGATTGATAACTCAATCTATGATATTCAATTGATGATAATCAATGCTCCACATCGAGAAAAGAAATTTACCGCTTGGAATGCGTCGAATATTTCACCCTGTTTGATCAAAACACAATGATTTGGGCCGTACCTAGATGCCGATAGGTCGAAACGCTGATCTCCGGAAACTATCGGAAGTTTTTAATAACTGATAAATGCCAAATTTGTACGGGACATTACGAAATGGCAGTTACTTAGATCATAAATCGTGCGGCTCTGCGGGTAAACCAGGAATCGCGTTATCAGCCATGGAATATTGCAAGCTTCGCAGCAGTGGCCCACCTTGAGAGCCAGTAACAGTAAGTTTGCTGCGGCAAACTGGCTGTTACTGCAATACATCTCCGTCCGTGTCTGCAATATTATTACCGTGCCGTGACAGCGTGGACGTTCACCGTTTGTGAAATTGACGGAGTTTGAGCGTGTGCGTATAAGGAGGCTGGGTGGTGATCCGCAGAATTGCGTAACACATGGGGCGAGATGTCTCCGCAGAGCATCGATGCTGATACCGATGGCCAGCAGAAGGTGCTCGCGTGCGTCAGCGGGGGACCGACACCTTCTATGCCTCAATGCACGCTAAGACCGACGCACCTTGCAAACCGCACCTTCACAACAAATTAGTGCCGCTGTTGCTCCCGGGGTGTCAGTGAGAACCATTCGCAACAGTCTCCGAGAGGCAGGGCTACGATCATGCGTGCGTTAGGGCGCCTTCTGCTCCCACCGCAACATCGTGCAGCCCGCCTCCATAGTATTGCGACAGGAAAGACGAATGGCGAATTGTTGTCTTCAGTGATGAGCCTCGCTTCCGCCTAGGTGCCAATGCCGTATGCCAGTGTGACGTCGGGCAGGTGGGCGCCAACGCCTCTAGTGTATAAGGCAGAGGCACAAAGATCCCATACTTCAAGGTGTTCGTAAACTACCTTGTTCTGTTCCTCATTGTTGAGCATGTTTGGAACTGCATGAAACGCCGTATTGCACACTCTGCAAATCCACCAGGAACTCTGTCCCAAAGAGCCTCCAGGTAAAATTGGCATGGGCAGGTCCTACCGCAAGACTACAATCATCATCTCTATGATCGTCTTCATGAGAGAGTTGCAGTCTGCAGTGCTGCAAAAAGATTGTATTCCGGGAACCAGTTCTGACTTTTCGCACTCTCTGTCGACTGTATGCATATGGCTCTATCGTTTGTTGATATTGTTGATCGTTTGTTGAATACATCGAGAATGTGTCAATATTTTTTCTGCTGGATACAAGAATTTCTTGGTGTCCTTTTTTCATTATCCTCTAGACTATATATTGGATATTTTCTGTACTCACGCGTCTTTCCGCAATAGCACAGCTGGGCATCTCGATTTTTTTAAACTAGTTGAATCTTATCTATGTTTCACCAATTGCACAAGTATTTTTTACATCGAAAAATACTAAAATAAGATTTTAACGTGATTATGAGACGGCTGTCTGTACGAAAACGCAGGAGTTTTCACAATGGTTTCGATTTTTTTTAAACACTCGATAAGCGTTGAAAACAAAGGATTCAGAAATCTTCTAAAAATAAAAACATAAATGATGACAATATAAAACAGCAACTCCGTGCCAAAAAATATGAAGATAACTAGTGGAGCTACAACAATCAATTATTTCGGGCAACTTTTGACAATTTTCGAAAAATCATTGATTTCAACGAAAATAAGACATGCGTTATTTTTAAACGACCGTTGCTCTATCAGTGAAAGAAATTAACGAAAATATTAGGAGCCGTTTTGAGGGGGAAATTATAAATTGCATTAACATCATGACTTCAAGCAGGAATTACGCAGAAGACTCCTTTTATTCAAAAAATTTTATCTTAAAGATCTTATGTTTTAGAATATGAGAAAAAATAAAAAACAAATTTCGAGCCGATCGTGAGAAAGTAGTTGATTAATGCCAGATTTTCACGCAAAATTACGCGAAAAATAAACATATTTACAAATTGTACAAGACATTTCAAGATATATTTTTAAAAACTATTTTTTTAATATCTACCTTCATTATTTTAGCTGTAAATAGGCGCCGAAAAAATTTAAACTTATTTTTTTTATAATAAGAACAATTTATTTACATCCCTTGAGCTTTAAAGGGCTCAGATTTAAGGATAGATGAACGTTTCTGACAATTTGCAGGTGTCTCAAAATAAATGTTACAAATTCTTGAGAATGTAGAGTAGTTCAAAACGATCCCTTTTGCCCGCGAACATATAGTGAGAAATGTTTTATAATGGAGTTACACATGCGGCATTTGCCCTGATAGTTATGCGACTCGTAATGCACTAGTTCTTGCGCAAAGACATTAGAGATGCTTCCTGCCGAACACCTGTGCATACAAGGTTGCCTAACATTCAGGATCTAATATACTAGCGTTATTAACTTTCTAATACATAATTTTGTAATATATTTCTACTGGCAAAAATATATTATTTTAAGCCCATCAACGAATAATAAGTGCGGCGACCCCATTGCTTGAAAAATAGATTTCGGTCTTCAATATTATAATTGCAGAAAGCATCAGTCTGTAGCACTATTAATTTAATCTTTTGTAGTTTTCTAAGTCAAACTTAAATTAAAAATGAGGATTCTTTTTAGAAAATTGTGAAAATGTTAAATCTTCATGTAAAGTAATCCAAATGATGGGCCTATTAAAATAATGACAGCTCTCACAACAATAGTGACATAAAAATGAATTGCACGCAATCCCAATCAGAGTAATGTTTCGCATCCCATATATTTGTAACCATTTTCCCCATTATAAATCTGAATAAGAGATACCAACGAGAAAACCTCTCTGACTATATGTTGACGTCAATCACGAAACTATTGTGAGTCTTGTTAAATAGAATGCAGAGAGCTTAATCTTCTCTATAAGAAGTCATCAGCGATTGTGAATAATGTTTGCTTATTTAATATTATAAATATAGAGAATTCGATAGATTAGAACGCGAAAGGATGTAGGTATTGTAATGGCTTAAAGGCCCTCGGCCTAGCCACATAGAATCAAGTAAGCTAATTTGTTTGTAATAATTACCTATTAAATAAATAATAATATAAATATATAATGTACTCGTACCAGACATTAGAGCAAAAAGTAATCATGATTTTTTAAGAATATGATATTGTAAGTTTAATAGAACTTTAATTTCTTATTCGATTAAAAATAGTTAATGAAAAAATAGTTTATTACTGTCTTCATGAAACAAAACATTTCAATACTATAATTTTGTGTTTAGCATGTGTGATGAAATAGTGCTGCAAAGCGAATTAATTTTTCTGCCCTTCAATCAATTATAATATTTGGTAACCAAAAAAAGATGTACAGACGCGTGCAAGTTATAAGAATAAAAGAAAAAACCAACAGGAATTTACTTTTGAAATATAGTTATAACAATTTATCAATACATGATTACCTCTTTAGGACTTGGAATGCGTTCCCTTGTTTTTATAATGATTTTTATCTTATCTGGCATGCTTTCCACAAGGTCCTTGCACATTTTCTGAATTTGTTCATCACGAAACAGTATGTCTATGATGGTTCCAATGAGGCCAGATCTGGTTGTTATTGTTTTCTTCAATTTTGGCTTTATAATTTGCCATAAATTTTCAATTGGGTTGCACTCTCGGCTATTATTAGGCCAAGGAAATGTCTTTGTTATTTTCTGCAAGAATTGCTTAACAGGCTTGGCCCAATGGCACAGTGTTCATGGCGCGCATAAAATTTTTTTTTTTTTCAGGAAACAAATCTTGATTTGAGGCGGTAGGCGAGTTTAAAGCACCTGTTTTTTTGGACTGATTCTGTTCCACTGTGCCCTCAACAGTGTCTAATCTGTCTCATCCATGAAATGACATGTAACTCCATACTATAACTGAAATTGGATATTTGATTCTCTGAGTGATACATTTTGCAGAAAACACCTCATCAGGGGCCATTCTCACGTACTGGCTGCTTTTATTGAATAGAAAATACCATCTCGTCTGAAAATATTACCAGCAAGATAATAAGCACTAATTTTCTTGAATTTTCAAAATAATGTTTTGAAGCTGTAGAAAATAAATCTGTACGGCTTCGTACTGAATTGAAAAAGTTTGAAAAATCCCACTTCATCCCTGAGTATGAAGTTACCTGTTAGTAAACAGTAAATAATGAGATATAACACGTGTATTACGTTTTCCCAATTGATATTAACTCCAATTTGCATTGCTTTTGCCCATTTCAGACATTTCATAGCCAAGGTAGAAGTTATTTTTGCATTATTTCTTGACCTTCTTGCAGGAAACCGCAGCACAAAGACCCCTACATACAATAGGATGTTTCAACTCCATTCGATTTTCATTGATTGCTCAAGTCCTTACTGGTGTTTCTTCTATTTATATTGGCATTTTGAATCAATTTTTGTTGCATTCGAGGGCTCAGTTTGGGTTTTCACACACATTTTTTCCTTACATTTGACTGCAAGGATCTCTCCTTATTTCAATGCAGAACTGATTCTACAAAATAATGCTTGTGGAAGTCAGTTTCCTGGCAATATGCCGTTAGAAATATGCTGCCTTTCTTTATTAACCATTCAGTTAATGTTCTTTTACGGGACGACAGGTCCGAATTTTTACCCATAACGCAGTTCTTCAGTTCACCGCTTCAAAAATCCACCATAAACAATATCAAAAACCAATTGTATTCAAAACTTGGATTAAACAGACATTATATAAACAATACAAAATACTCCTAGGCTTCATTTATGGCATAGAAACGCAATAATGAACTAGAAAAAATGGAACTCACATTCAGCAATTGCCACATCAGCTATTTTGATACACAGTATCACAAACGTTGCAGAGAGAGAAATAATTTTCCTTCAAATAATCCAAAGGACCTTCAGTGAAATGCATGAACCAAAGAAGACATTAGCAGGTTGAAACATACTTTTACATTCAGATGTAAAGTGTGTTTCTACTAAATAAGAGATAAAACACCAAATTCATAAATTATTCTAATAATTTGCACAAGTCTGTATGTCTCATTCGTTTTAGGTTCGTATTTCGCATCATCAATCAGCAAGAAATATTTCCAATATAATACACAGGACAATACTTCTTGAACGTATCTAATAATTCGTCACTTTCGAGGTTCTCGCTGGCTGCTATTTTCACATACGCGCTATGGGTCGAATTGCGCATTCTTATTGGTGGCCACCACTTCCAGAATAGGCCTCATCCCCACCCTTCCTAGGTTGATAGATTTGCACTCGAGTGGCTCTTGAGCGGCTCCCGAGGTCAGTGAAAGTGCAAAATGCTATGCAGGTCTGGTGAAGGCTCCAGCGTTGCATACAGACACACAGTCATTTTGCCGTCAGCGAATTTTTCGGAATGAAAGACCCACAATATGTACTTAATGTAATAAATTCTGAGTACAGAACGTGTTTGAGAAGTAATTTTATCGATATCGGATCAAGATTAATCCTCATTTTCTGCATCAGAGTTTTATAATGCACCTTTTTCTGACGAAACATCGTCGTAAATACATTACATACGGTTGGAAAAACGCTTTTTGTAGTCGAAATATTGCCGAGAAGATTCAGTTTACTTGAGCACCGTCAGGCGGTAATGGATAACTGTTTTTGCAACGCAGCGAACGTTGTTTTTCTTGTTTTAAATGACAGTCATTGATGATTCTTCATAATTATATCGCAAGAAAGCAAAAGATGACGTTCGCAGTTTCTGACATAAAAACATATTACTGTAGCACATTTAGTAATCGAGAGTAGCTCAAAAACGTAAATATATGAGCGCAGCACTGCCCGGGCCGACGCGAGCAAATGACAGACTTCGTGTTTGGGGAAATCTATTTCCAGTTAAGATGCTGGTAACATGCACTGTAACAATTCAATCATCGGACTAGCAGATCGCATCGTACATGAAGCGGGAGACAGTTTGCATACCACGACACTGTTAGTGTTTTTATTTGTGCTCAGTAATTTATCGAAACTTCATGGACCGGCGGCATAAATATCGACTCCGTGACAACATGTATTCCTGCGCGAAGACAGCTGGTGCTCCACACGTGGATTTGGAGGAATGGCCAAACCAGGTGACACAATATTTTCTTGAAATAGTGTTGGAAATCAGATTTTAACACCGATGTGTGCTGCCAATCTTTTTTTTTTATTTCAGAACTCTCTATTGCAAGAGCGAGGGTATGCTGTTTTTTAGAGGCGCCAAACAAAAACTACGAGCTCTTCCAACCCGCTAATGAAAAACAAAGATTTTTGATGCCTTAAAAAAGTGTTTAAGCTTTCTATGACATTTTTGGAAATTAATTATTTTGGATGTCTTACACTCTACTACGTGGGTGTCCGGAAAAAAGCAGAAACCCGAAATCTATCTACAATTCAAGTAAACATGGAAAATAAAAGGACACAATAAAATTAAAGGACTGTTTGATTTTATGAACAATTGACTCTCAATGCTTCTCAGTGTTAAAATGATTGCCCTCGCACATATCAGGGGCTGGCCGTTCGAAGTTGGGTTTTAATGTGAATTAATGTTCTTTTAAAAGAATTATTTACAGTCCTATCTGCCCGGGACGAGCTGCGTCTGCGTCATGGTGACTAACAAAACCCGTACCACCCGCCCACTTCCATGGCTAATCCCACATACAGCCCTGGATACGGTCTGCACGCGACACCCATTAAAATGCGACCGTTGGCCGGGTGTCGGGGGTCGTCCACTGCATAGATATCTTGAGCGAACTTTATTACATAAGGCGTCCACGCTAACCATTTGGCAACAGTAATGCTCTAAATAACTTCCTGAAGTTGGCGAATCGTCAGTCAGCATGAGGAAGACGTGATTCGTCATTTAGCGATGCAGAAGCCTATTGCATCGTATACACGAATTCTGATCTCTAAAATATAGTTAAATTCCCACAAATGCAATGTTTGATTCTGTAGATCAGTCGGTTGGTGTATCTGTCCGGAAGTGAAGTCGTAGGTTTCCGCGGCCAAAGTCATGTGTGACCGGGCTGTGACCGGGCAGCCCAGATCACGCACATCTGTCCGGAAACCAAAAGAGCTCGGTTACCGACAGAATCAAATATTCGCACTTCGTGACAGTTCATTTACAACAATGAAGGTTTCGTGTCACTTCATCAGCTATCCCGTCTCCTTTACCAGGAGAAACTTTTTCGCAAGTTTGTCCAGTATTAATCTGAGTTTTCTCTAAATAGCATGATGTTCTCAGTGAAATCTATAACTACTATTTCAGAACTACCGTTGAAAAGTGAATGAATCAAAATTGAACTCGGTCTGAGCGTTTCACGCGTTCGAGGGGAGAGGCTGAGGTGAGGCTGCGGATAATTAGTGCGCGTTGCCAGTGGTTTCCGGAGGCGCCTCTCCTCCAAATCAGCGCCAGCAGGGCTCCACTCCCCCCACCCCCGCTCAATTACACCATGTTACTTCACACAACACAGCAGCGACTCCTCTCCGCGCGGGGAGACGAAGGCCAACTGTTCAGGGGGAGGGAGGTGAGGCTGAGGTGAGCGAGGGGTTGGGGCAAGGCGCAGGCGGGGAGGAAACCTTTCAACGATTCCTCAACTCGACTTTAGCGCGTCAAAGCGAGAGCATATACGGACTTCTTTCGATGTTGAAACAGTCGTAGAAAAGGAGAAATTTCATGAGTACTCCTCAATCTCGGGGATGTTCATTTACTAAATGGCAGTCTGCTAGATATTCAGTAATGAAATAAAGTGATTAACTCAGCAGCACATTTAATAGCGACATTTGTAAAATTTTACACCACATATAATCGAACGTATCAAATAAAATGCATCCGTAATGTTATTGTAATATTTGTCAAAAGTGACTTACTTAACGGTGGGAACATATTTTCATGCACTACTCATATTTATATGCAAATAAGTTTTCTATAACTCGGAAACGAAAATGTCTATTTTTTCAAGTATTGCTAATCTCGCGCTTTTTTAATTTATTTATTTTAAACTTTTACTCATATTTCAACTATTTATAGTTAAAATGACAGGAAGGGATTCTGGAACTCAAGAAAACGTGCGCAGATGATCTTCTCCCCCATACGTCACATACAGTTTTCACTGGTTTTCTTTACTAAATAAATCTAAATCCATCTTATTGGTTGTATTTTTTCAAATATTTAGTCTGACTTGAATAGTAACTTGATGATCGGCGTCCGATATTTGAAGCATCTAATAAGCACGTTGGGTGATGTTCTTCAGGCCATTTTCTCCACTTACTTTCTCATATGCATACGTATATGCTGAATAATATATGTAATACACAAAAAAGTTATGTGATGCTGTGGCGAAAATTGTCATTTTTTCGTCAGAAACTCTCATTTTATGGCTCCCTGGCACCGAAAAAAAACCGATTTTTCTTGCTTTTATTCATAATAAATTACTTTCTCTAATACGTAGTGCAGACATAATTCATATGTTTTGGTTACTTATTATGGTAAAGCTTTTTCTTACTTTTCTCAAAACATCTGGCTATCTGAGAACATTTGCGCCTAAACCTTTCGATGGTTTTTTTTCCAAAATCAATTTTTCCCGATCGATCTCACTCGAATAAATGTCCTGGTATTTTGGAAAGAATTCTTTAAAGTTCTAGTACGAGTATATTTGACATGAAGTCCCTGGATCATTTTCAAATTTTCTCAAAAAGTCTTCAAATTTTATCTTAATATTTCTTGGAAGAATATTCTAATAAATAAACTAACAAAAAGATGGCATATTCGTAGTTCCTATTTATTTGTTCTCAGCAATTATTATTTAATTAATGTCACGTACATTGTACAAACATAATGTACACGTACACGTAAATAATGTCACGTACAAAATATTAGAAGTTTTTGCTAACTTTTGAATGAAATATGGTTTCCTGTGGTGTTCTGGTTGCAAAAGAAAAAGCTGGCAAAAGTATCATTGAGCATCAACGGATGTCACTGCGGGGCCTCTGACCGGCAGGCCCTAGGTTTCGAGTCCCGACAATGGCAGGATTTTCGACACTGGCTAGATAGATGGGTCGAATACAGCCGCTGTCTGGAGGACAACTCAAGCAACCGGCTGCTCTGATCTGTAGTTTTCCGTCGTTTCTCCAATCAATACCAGGCGAATGCAGGAGCAATATTCTAACAAACGGGCCACGAACTGCACGCGATCTACCCTTTTTTTCTCTTGCCCTTTCCTCACCCCTACTTACACACACACTCACATGTAGTACACTACTACTTTTCGAAGACCAGTCGGAACCTTAGAGCTTGACCAGACTGGGACGGTGCTACGCTGGTGGGAGATACCTGGATTGGTATTATTCCTGCAAGCCGTCGTAGGTTGGCGCCAGATCTCGCCATCCAGCGGGCAAGATCACGGCCACCTCCCGCGATAGAAGCATGCGACACAACAAACGAGACTATGGATCTTAGCAGTTGACGCACCCGGAATAGCATATCAATCAGGTTTCAAATGAAAATATTACAGCGCGCTTCGTACCTACGTCAGCATTTAAATTTCCCAAAGAGAAACCGGAAGCGGTTGAGAAATGTATGAGAACAATTCTAGAGGCTCAGAATGAATAATGAAGCTATATTGAGCTTTCATTTTAAATCGTTTGTAGTTAAAAGTCTGTGATTAGGGAAGATATTTTCAATGTTTTCAACTATGGGTGCGTGTGCCATCATAGCACGTCCTTGGCACTATATTCTGACGTTAAGTAAAATATGTATTTTCTGACATATTTAAGAAAGGTTAAATACATACGAATGTACATAGTATGCTTTTTTATTACCATTAATTCTGTCCCCTATTTAAGTTTATTGTGGTGAATATACCGTTATCAAAACGGGGCAGTCTGTTAAATACTTCAGTAATTTCAAGAATTGAGGAGAAACTAGGGGCTGAATCTTTTAAGACCTTTCTATAAAAAAGTTATATGGATAAAATCTAAAAATAGGACGTTTTGGTTGACTGGTAGTGTAAAAAGAAATAGACTATGGCGTTTTCTCCTAAAGTAGAATAGACTTCGGGAAAAGCCATATACGCGAGACTATTAGACTACATATTCGCTCCTGGATTGACTTAGCGTTTGAGGTCCAATCCCGGAGTTAATATCCCCCCCCCCCGCCCGAGGCGACAATGAAGCGCAGCAACAAGTCATGCGGGCGCCCCTCCCCGCCGTGTTTTCCTTCGCTCCCCGGCTGCCATTCGCCTAACGCAGTTGGAGGTTAGGCATTTCCGCCCAGCGCGCCGCGCCGCCCCCTCCGCGTACGATTGTTGTGACTCATCGCGCGTCCCCGCCCGCGGGCGGGGAGGGGTGGGGCGGGGCGGGCCTTCCTTGATTTGCTTAGCGGAGCGACAAGTGTCCCTGGCACTCGAGGCCCACGCGGAACGCAGCGGGGCTGTGATTTAACTCCGCGCGCCGCCGCACCGCGTTAGCGCCGACGGGGGGGGGTGGAAGGGACCGGCGCCTGGAACAAGGGCGAACACGGGGCGGCCTACCCCAGGGTTGGCTACATGTTCTCATCCCAAAAAGTCCACACGTTTTTCTTTTAACATGGAAAAACTCTGGAAAACCCATTGGAATGTTTCAATGATTTTTTAAACATTTCAAATAAAATAAAAACATAATTTTATATATCGAAATATTCATTAAAAACTCATAATTTAATCACAACAAACGCGTACAAAAAAATTCGAAACTCAACAAAAGTGTAAAACAAAATAAACTAGCCATAAAATAGAAACTTCAAGTGTTAGAATTGAAAACTCCAAATTGAATACATCAATCATACTCGAACAAAACCGTCTCGACGGTGAAAGATTTTCGACACTACGTAGATAGATTGAGATTAGTTGCTGCCTGTATGAGATTTCTAAGTGCTGGCTGCTCTACTAGGTAGTTCTCCGTGGTTTCTCCAACCATTATCACGCACATTCCGGAAAAGTAACCTAATAAACAGACCACGGACCATTCGTGATATTCCCTTCCTATTCCTTGTCTCCTATTCTCCCCTTAAACACACACACCACATAAACTTACACCACTCTACATGCCAGGAGATCAGTCGGGCGCTTAGAACTGCCGGCTGGGGCGGTGACCCAATAGGGAAGACACCTGGTGGTGGAAATTCCCGCAAGGCGACGTGAAGGTTGGCGCCGGATCTCAACATCTAGCGAGAGGAACACCGCCACCTTCCGGGATAAAAAAAATCACTATTGGGGCTAACGATCATAGCAGTTGACGTGCCCGGGAACAATCAATCAATCATGCCGGGCTGTCCGCGCTAGTGACTACTCAATGCTTTCGCCGAGTATGCTACTTGCTTCCTTTCCGGTGCCACATCCGTTCCAAGTGATATACATTCCGCTCGACTGCCCTTGCAAGACAATCCTTGGCACATAGCGCAACAGGGCATCTATTTTAAAGGTCGTAAGTATCATGACCTTGCAGCGCGCACAGGTTTTTTCAAATGCTTCGCCGTAAATCCATCATCACCCATCGTCGCAAATCTTCAATGTCTTTAAGTCATTGAAAAAAAGGAGCACTTGTTTGAGGACATTTCTGCTTAGGTGGTGACAGTTCCAAGAAGCAGAACTGGAGACGACGACATTGTATTATACTGACTACTGTCATTTGTACTATCTTGCGCGTTGCAGCTTTGCTCCTTTGTATGTGAGTAGGTACTGCCATCGACGTGCGACATCAGCTGTTTGACAGCAAAGTCCTTCATGAGCGAGGCTTTTGGGGTTTCTTCAACAGTATCTCCGTAAACACATCCGTAAATCGATACCGTCACCCTGTATCTATTTCACAAAAATACGAGAAAGTAAAATTAAGGATAAGTGAGGAAATTAGCATGAAGTAAAGTAAATGGCGCAAGTTCTATGATCTTTCAACTTTCTCCGACAGCATAGACGTTGACAGCACCAGTTGACGTCGAAACTAGTTGGGGCTAAAATATCATATACTTTCTCGCATTATTTGTAACGGCCTCACAATATTGTACTAATACATGAACCTATAAAAATCTTTTCAACCAGCAATAATTGTTTTCCAGGCCCAAACTCGAACTCAGATCCACCGAATTAACTCCCCATCGCCTTACTGCTAGCCATGCAAGCCCCTCTATCGTAACTTCGGCCGACGCTTAAATATCGAATAGTCTTGCCCGTTATTTCCAACACCGGATTTTCGAAAATTCAAAGAGATCAACGGAAATGAGAACTACGCCATTCATTTAAGCGTTCTGTGCTTTATCTGTAGAGAATATTTGAGGCGGTTTCCAAGAAAATGTATTAAAGAAACATATTTCATTATTGAAAAAATCTCTAACTTCAATATTGTAGGAAGACGTCAAAACAATTTGAAACTTTGCAATTTTCGAAAAATCTGGGATTTCAACGAAAATATCTTTACCGCCTTCTTTATGCTACCAGAAGACAAAGTATAAGAAAAAAATTGGGAGCCTTTTTGAGAACATTTTGAAAATGTTGAGGCTTTATGTAAAGTATCCTCAAAAATCAAAATATCCGGTTGAAACTTGCAAAGCCTCGAGTCCCTTCGTATCGATAGGAGAAAGTCAAGTTTGAAGAAAATCGGCTGAACTGTGTGCCAAGACGGTCGTCGGAACAAGGACCCACAAAACATGGGTTCTGACTACACCCCGTGTTAGAAGTAATTTACAATATATAGGAACAAGAGTCATCATTTTCGTGCATAAATAATGTGAGGTACAATAAACACAAGGAAATAAACAGAAAATATGAACAATTCATTACAGGTCTTTATTTACATGTTTATGATTCTTTCAAACATTAGCAATGCAGATTAAATGACACAAAGACAAAATTGTATGTATTACACAAAAATAAAAATACCAGAACATTACACACATGATTAATGTATAATATGAGGCTTACAGAAACAATTTGCCCCAAATACTGGAATTTGCAAAGAAAAGAATTTTTCATTTTTTTATCATCTTTATAATATAAAAATAAAGTTCTGAATAGGAGTTACATCTAGTTTAATAAAGCTTTTACACAAGTCGATGCATCTGGTTTTATAAAATACTGAGAGTCATGGGAATACTTTTACATAATAGGATTTTCTAAATGATATAATGAGCTTGAGCTTAAGTCATGAACATGTTTCACCAATAATTCATTACTGTAGGTTTTTATTAAATGCATCATTAGAATTGTTAAAAAATAAAATATTAAAGCATGTTATGAAGAATTAACATGTTATTATTAACTTTAACTGAACTTAATACAATTAGGAATTCAAAATAATGTGCATACCCTAGATGGGTCACCCTATTCATTGTCTTACAGTAAAATATGAACGAAGTCTTTAAAAATTCAAGAACACTGAAATGAATTACAGAGAATTATAGTTGAACGTGAATCATATGAGAGAGAATCCTTCATTATATACAATCTTGAAAAGCTGATTACCATAAAAGACGTCGTCGCCCTACACTCTGCAAAAAGACAAAACATAACATTCTAAATAACACACTTAATATCAAACGTTGATATATCCGTGCAAAACGACTAAAGGTTTCATGTAAAGAGTTTGTTAAATAAATTAAATGGATGAACTCTCAATTCCTGAAAAAAAGGTGTTAATTGGGGAAGACGTAGAACACTTTTTGAAATAACAAACAAAATGCTAAATACTGACTTAACTTAATAATACTTGACTTCACTTAATCAATAATTACAAATGTTATCATTTCTAAATGTAAAGTTCAAACATTAAATTGGAATACGTATATATCCCACGCTTTTAACCAAGGAGGAAACTATTTTCAAAACTTATTAAAACAGCTCTGATTTGGCTTAAAAAAGAATTAGTAAAAGTCCCTAAAAAAACTGACAAGAACACAACAATTAAATACAACAAAGGTACTCCCAAAATTTTATTTCTTACACACAACAAAGGTCTCCTCGGAAAGATACCTCAGGACAACAGCAAACTAATCTCCAGCAGTAAAATGAATCTGACCAACAGCAAATTTCATTATACTAATATTGCCATTTTCATATCTAGATTGGACCAATTCCACATTGACTTTGAAAAACATAAGCCATTCATAATCCTAAATGAGACATGGTTTAATCCAGGAATTCCCAACCTTTTTCCTGACCCTCTTTTAAAGGAATTGTCGGCTCCATCAGTGTCAGTGTGATCCTCTAATGTTATTCTGTGTAATATAATATATACAATCATTAGACCCAACATTGCATGTAAATATCTTAAAAATAACAATTTCAATTTCATAAACCGATATTTTTGTAAATATCTAGATTTTCAATAATTGAAGACACTTCTGCTTCTGTGTAGCTGAATTTCTAATACTCATTGTTGAACAACGGTTACAAAATTATGAGCGTTTTTAACTATCCATACCATTTCTCCAGGGCGTGTTGCAGCAATTCTTACATGATAGAATGTAGCTGTGAATATATAGTTATAATTCATTGGCTTTTCCAAACATTCTGCAATTTTGCGTACTTAGATTCTTAGATACACTGGTGCAGAAAATAGAAATTGGGCCTGCATTTCCAATAAACGTGAAATTGGAAGGTTAAATCTAATTGTGAAGCCCTACAATAATAAGGCTCAAAGGAGAAAAAAAAGAATGGAATGCTGTTTGTTTTATTCTTTGCCGATATCCATGTGCAGGAGTCCTTATTTAGGGTCTCTAATTTCTGGGGAATGGTAAGATGCACTGATACACCAGCCGAAGTAAGCTCCTCATCTTAACGATGAAACAACGGATTCGAAAGAAAAGGGTCAGATTTTATATTTATTGCTTTGTTGCTCTTAACAATTAATCAACTTTTAACAATTAAAACAATTAATTATCAAGTTCATTTAATTGTAATAAATTGTAATAAATTAGTTCTTGATTATATCTACCAATTACCTGTTCATATTCGGCTATAGACCCCCAATTACCCCTTGGTCATCACAGACCCCTTTCAGAACTCCACCAACCCCCAGGTCGATACCAATCCCATTAGGAACTCAGGTTTAATCAGAATATAACATGATAACACTTGATGATTAGAAAGCTTTCCCTACAGTTAGGCAAAATAGGAGAGGGGCGGATTTATCATATATGACAATATTCCATTTAGTCTCCCACATCGATGACCTACATGATGACTCTGAGATCCTATGAATGAAAGTACAACATTAACAATTCTGAAAATAGCTGCCTTCAAATATTGTAACTGAATAGGACGTTAATATTCTGTGACAACTGAGAATGCCTAGTCATCAAAATTACACAATAATTATTTTTAGTAACCAACTTGCCATCAATACCATGGCCCTAACCATCAACAACAAACACATCTCCAGCTGCTCGCGAGTACATGGACACATTTACTTCCTCAACGTTTTCACAACTCCTCAATCAACCCAGTATATAGGGATATACAGGTCCCCAGACTTGATATGAATGACAGAGATGCTTTCACTTCACCATCCTGCCACATACCATTTGGCAAGAGTGATTAAACCATACTCACCACATCAAATTTGAAATTTTGATTTCAAACCATTTTGAATGTTTTTTCATCAGAAATCCATATTTCACTCAGAAGAAAATCTTTTGAGTGACCAAACTTAAATGCCATGAAAACTTCTCTCTAATAATCTCTGGAACCAGATGATGGACAAGATCTCCATGAATTGTAGATTATCTTTAAAACTAAATATTTGGAGATATTTCTCCATCATTCTCCAAATCAGGCAAACAGCGCTACCGATCCAAACCTTGGATTAAACAATCGGTACTTGAGAAAATACAGTCAAACCATGATACAGCACCGTATTCCGCTACCCTCAGTATCGCCCATCACAATGGGCAATCATTCTCCTATTACTAATACATGATAGTTAGAAATGCCACTGATGCCTGCCGTCATTCGCCATGGAATGCAGAGGTACAGAAAGTTCTGACAAAGAAGTGCTTTTTTCTCGTTTCATTTGTACACATGAAGAACTACTATGTAGTTTCATTTTACAGTAGTATCTCCTTCCTTCCGACCTCGCTCACTTTCCAAGCAATTATTTTGACCTGCTGGTAGTGTGTGCATGATCGGCAAGTGAACGAGTTTCACTGATAAGGAGAAGTGTGAACTAAGTATTTATGGAGAAGAAAATCCATCTGCATGTCAGCAGAATAAACGATTCAAATTATTTTTCGTTTGGTTAACCGAAAAGCAGATGAAGTGCGGTTGATATTCTTAGCAAAAAACGTAAATGGATGCAGAAAACATGTCTGTCTTCTAAGAAACTCACAAGTGCAAAATGTGAGAAACAAGAAGATACTCGGGTTGTCAGAAAAACTCCAAATATGGAACTGCAACTAATGAAGTAGTAAAGAAGCAAGCTAAGAATATTTGTGACAAATTAGGTGATGGGAATGGCATGCGGTAATTGTTTGCTGTTTCATTTTAAAACTAGTGGAGCTACAAGAGCAGATACTTTCTGACATGCTTTCTAAATTTGCAATTTTCAGAGACTTCATCAAAAATAAGATTCGCACCATTTTTTACACGTTCCTTCTTCTATCCATGGAAAACAATTGAAGAAAATAAATTTCAGACACATATTACGCGAAATGTACTTTGTTTTCAAAAAAATGTACATTCCTTTTTTAAAGAGCTGATTTTTTGGAAATATATTTTGTCTAAGGCAAAACTCTCTTTCTTCAATTTTGTAGTTTTAAAATGTTAACTTTTTGTAATCTTCGAAAAAGCGGAGTTTAGGAGAATAGGAGGAGAAGAGGAGGAGAATAGGTTTTACTGTTCCTTGACACATAGGAAAAAATTTAAAGAATAAATTTGCCACTTTGGAGCAAAAATTGTTTTTAGCAATTAAAATTGCCTCTATTTCACGCAAGATTACATGAAAACTACTCACATATTCGAAAAATTGAACATGATCTTATTTCATATCTGTCTCTAAAGAAGAGATTTTATTAAGGAAAAAAATATCTGTATTCAATATTATTGTTGTGGGAAGTCGCCCAAAAAATTTAAACTTTTGCAATTTTCAAGAAATCTGGGATTTCAACAAACATGAGACTTGGTACCATTCTCCTACATGTCCATTACTCTATTTGAGAACAAAGTTTAATCAAAAACTTTGGTGCCATTTTTGAGAAAATATTGAAAATATTTTTAAGGCTTCTTGTAAAGTACCCTCAAAAATCAAAACATCCGGTTGAAACTCCCAACACTCGAGTTCGTTCAGATCGATCAAGGAATACTCTGAATTTTGGAGAAAATCAGATGAACGGTTTAGGTACTAGCATTGACCAGAGACAGTCGTTTTGCCATCTACCAATGTTTCGGTATCAAAGACCCACAAAACATGGAAAATGACTACACCATGTGTTAGAGGAAATAATTTCACATATATAGCAACAGAATTTATCCCCCTTTTCGTTACCAGCGCCCGGCAGTAATAGATATTCTGCAGAAAATTCAGCATTTTCGTGCGTACAATTACATAACTTTCCCTTCTTATGAAGTAAGTGCAAGAAAATAAAAATGTCATGGACTTATGCAGCGCAAGAAACATGAAGAAACAGCAGAACGTGATGCATTAATTGTGGAAGAAGGTCGCAACATACAGACAAATATAATCAATGGTTGTACACAATCAAAAGGCAAATAATTCAATCTTCTGGTTGGATAAAAAACTTGGAAGTCATCGTACCAGACGATTTGAAATGGGAAGCCCACGTCAAGCAAGTTGAAGGCGAAGAGGGCATTATTCCTGATTTGAAAAACTTCGATTTCTTGACATGTCATCTATCACAACGCTTTAAAAAACAAATGTTCTGTCAGTGCTAGAACACACTTCTACTATCTGGAGCCCAGATTTCATCAGATGTCATACGAAGAATAGGTGAGCAAACTAAACATTCCACCTATATCTACCGGAAGATAACGCATACGCTACTGAAACCTTCAAAATTCTCTTCAGCCACTATCACTCCCCTGAACTCACCAGCTTCGACCCTAGACCCTCCAACAGAAACTTGAGAGGACGCAATATGAAACTGAAGAAAGCCAAATTTAGACATATCAGCCACACGAACATCTTCACTAACCAGGCAGTGCAACAGGTTTGGAACTGCCTACCACAAGAATTAATCTCACCCACCAGTATATAACAGTTTCAATTACTTTATAACAGACTTGGCATCCTATGGTAGCATTGTTATGACATTATGTTAAAATTTTATTACATAAGTGAGATGTCAATATGGTAATAACATCTCTTATAATCTACTTTTACATGTACATTGATTGGGGTATAATCAGTTTTGCTGCCACCTCATGTACCTATAAATAAATAAATAAATAAATAAAATTCCTGTTCTCCAGACTTTTTCAAATTTCCGGTATTCAAGATTGCTGACCACACATTTATATTGCGTAATTTATCACAATTTTAATTACGTAATAGCAATCATAGTAATAATAAACATGCCTTTATCAATGTAAAGGTTGAGGCCTACTCCTCCTCTAGGGCACCCAAATATTTACATGTCTGTACTAAGATTGGGAATGCCAAAATTTTCATTTACTCTTGGGAGTACAAAACAAATGATATTGCAACATACACTTTCGCAAATGAATAAACTCATTTAAACTACAATCAGGATGGTGGATTAAGGCCAAACAATGAAAAAGAAAACAATGTAAACATGAAATATATACAACACAATAATAATGAGAACAAACATTATAGAAAGACACTAATGTAAGAAAAATATTCAGTCTTACAGTAACACCATACAGAAACTATTGTTGAAACATTGCATTCAATACAATGTATTGCAGAGTACTATTGTCTGATGATGAGCATTTTCTTCAAAATGTCACCCTTGCAACATTGACTTAAAGTAAATATGATATAAATGTTTAAATAGCCTGATTGTCCTTTATCAAAGAAAAACAATAATATTAAATAAATCTTAATAAACAAATATCCAAATACATGTTTCTCATACAAAGTAGTTTCTCCAACACAAGTTGCCAAATCAACAGCATAACTGAAGCAACGTGGGCCTCACCTGTGGGCGATATCCTTCCACTTGCATGCGAGCCAACTCTTGCTGTAGTTTCTCTTCTTCCTGACGCAGCTTCTCAGCCTCCTCCTCGGCTGCTTTGCGCTCCTCCACAGCACTTTCTGCCTGCAGGAGCTGCTTCTGCTTCACCTGCCAAGCACACACACCATAAAAGTGCCACTGCGGAGCGACTTTATATATATATATATATATATATATATATATATATATATATATATATATATATATGAAAGACAGGGGGGGTATGGAGTATATGTATAAATAAATATTTTGTATTGGTTTTTGATTTTAAGTTTGATAAAATATTTATTTATACATACACTCCATACTTCTCCCCCATCTTTCATCCATATACAGCTATGACATATATTTATGTAACAGAATTTCGAGCTGAAGAAAGATTTGGAAGGACAATTATGAATTCCCTAATTACAACACTTCCCAACATATATGCATCTTGCGAACAATATATTTCTATCTCCTCAGATGCTTTAATAATTCTACTGACAAGACATCTAAACCAGGCCTGTTAAGGCAAAAGAATGAATTTTGAAAAGGCAAAATTTTAGAATGGGGTAACATCTCAACACATGACAATTCCCAATACTCATGCTTATACCAAATGAAGAGGTAAATAAAATAAAACAATTACATTTTTTGTTTCAACTATTAAAGATTATTTTTTCCAAAGAAAAAAAAGAAGAAGAAAAGAAAAGAAGAAAAAACCAGTTCCCCCCCCCATTCTCATTAAGGTAAATGCACAATAAAAGTAGCAAGCAAGGAACAAAATACATAAAACTTTAAAATTGAAGTTCTATTTATTATACAGTTACATCACAACTGCTTACCTGTAAATCAAGCTCAGTCCTTTGCAATTCTTTAGCCTTTAGCTTTGCTGCCTCTTCTTCTCTGAGTTCTGCATAAGCAGCTTCCACTGAAGCTACAAGAGCCTTCTGAGCTTCCACAACTTGTTGCTGTTCTTCAAGGTTCTTCTCAATTTTCTCTTGAACCTGCCACATACCACGAAAATATCTACATTATTAATTTTCACGGCGCAAAGGAATTAAAATAAAACTATGCAACCTCTTGTCATGCAAGAGATGTTGTATCCTCCAGTCATGTGTTTTGTTAAATTCCTAGGAATGAGAAACATCAAAAACAATGAAACACTTTCAATTTTCACTGAAAAATGCAAGTATTTGATTAAGATCCTCTGCCTATTCTCATACAACATAAAACTAGTGAATTCTTACACTCAGTATGTCACTGCATATGACACCACTGATGTCATGTGTAAACAAGGCTCCACAGAAGAGGCTGCCTGGCATTAAATAATGGCTACTTAAAGGTTGAATTTTGGAACCACAACTTTTTTTATATTCTTGGCATGAAAGAACTGTTGTACTTTATATAAACTATACTATGTTTATTCCAGTATTTGTGAAGACTGTTTTTGTGAAAATATTCAATATGTTGCAGTGTTATACAAAAGTATGGATTTAAGACATCAAAAGCAACGGAAACAGCCATATTATCTTTACTTAAAGATGTAGCTTCATACATGGCTTCAAGGATGTAGCTTCACCATCAAAATAAAATACCTATTGGAACAGATCTTTCAAAAGCTTTTGTCGTCACTGTTCATTACATTTTACTTTCAAAATTACTTTCATATGGTATTTGTAGTATTGTTTTAGATTGGTTATGTTCATACTTTAAACAATGATCCCAGAGAGTATAAATAGGAACGATGGAACATTATTTACTTATCTTTCTTATTCATTGTTAATTGCACACAGGGTTCTGTACGATTCGATTTTATGCCCTATTCTCTTCCCACTATATGTAAACAATTTGCCCTCATTGATTTGCCATTGACTGATGTTATGGTAACAAATTGTTTGGGTCTATCAACAGTTGTATGTTACAAACTAATGTAATCAATTGTATTAACTATAGTGATACATGATAAAGGGAAAAGAAGGATTCTGAAATTTGTGAAAGAACATTTTCATTAATAAATTATATAGGTGACATAATAGGTTGTTTCTATAATTGTATGGGAAATACATAAGGTATGGGTGTCCAATAAAACAAAATATAGGATGAAATATAATAAGAATCCTACTGAATTGAATCTAGACATTGATCTAGACAATTTAGAACAGAAGAGAAAAATTTTGAAATAAAACAATAATGAAAGAAATGGAAACAGGAAACTTAGCAGAATAAATCAAAAATTACCACAGGAAATGGAGAAAACATGTAAAAAGAAAGGACAAAAGACGTCTACCACTGATGGCAGTACACTATAGACCGAATGTCAAGAAGGATAGAGGCAGACCGACAAGACCATGGAACCAACAGGAACACTTCGCCACATGAAGGAACACTGCTTTACTAATCACTAATAGGACAGGAGCAGCGCTCCTAAACATAGGGTGTTGTTGTTGTTGTTGATGCTGATGATGAATTGAATTTAGCATTTGTTATGAACCCACATGTGTTGGCTGTATTTTACAAGACTTAACAAAGGCACCTTAGTAACATCTGTACTCTAGAAATGTCTAAGAAAGTTTTTAAAAATTGAAGGTTTACTCAATCACTACAACAGAAATCTACAACCAGACAACTAAATATAGATGGTTTTATAATTTAACCGATGTAACGATTCCTTAAGGAATCATAGACATAGAAACAGGTAGAATTTTAACTTACCAATTAAAAATAAAAAAAAGTAAGTCATTTTCAATTCATTAAGGATTCTGAATCTAACACGTTTAACATACCTGAATGTGTTCAAAGTACAATGAGTTCTTTAATTTCTAATAAACTTACTTACTTAATTACTTATTAAAATTGTTAGAAGTCCCCTAAAATATATCTCTAAAGAACAAATCAGTTTGCAAAACCTGCTCTTGACTGAGAAGTTTCTAAAAAATCACCCTAATTTAAAAATTATCCAATGCAATAAATGTGGTACTTCTAATGCAATCATGAGAGATGTGACTAAGGTAGATGCTAATTATTCCCATGGCACCAAATTTTAACTAAAGAGTATGTCATCTTTTAATAGCTATATGAAAATAATTCAGGAATTGCTCAAGAAGTAGAAAAATAGTTCCTATATTTTGATAATAGAATTTAATCTCATGTACTCTACCACACCAAATATAGCCTTTGCATATGTGTTTTTAAAACTCCACAAGCATTATCTTCTGATGTGGCTGGTAGTATCTTTGGATGGAACAATTAATAATTTTTTGTGGCATTTTTTAATCAAATTCTTAACCCTCTTTTTATAGAAAGTTATAGTTATGCCATAAAAAAGGTTTGAATTAATTAGTAAATTGAGTACTGTCAAGATGAATCTTGATCTTAGGTACGTGTCACTTGTGACCACCATGAATCCTTCAATCCCTAACTCTTTAATTAAAGAAATGTTGGAGGAGTTTTGATCTATGAACTCTTGTATTTTCTTGTATTTATGAACTTTGAAAATTTGTATTTCACCTGACACAAATAGGGATAGCAGTTTGAACTATTCTGAGTGATATAGAACACAGGTTCCCATGATTGGTATAGACCAAATCAGGGTCAAGGAAATATTGAAGGGGGTCAACAATAATCTAGAGGTCATTTGGGGTTCAGTAGCCAAATATGAACTGTGCTTGATTAGTATATTCAAGATCATTTTGATTACAAACAAACACTCTTAATTGTTTTCTGGTATAATGCAAAAACCTTCAACAATAAATTACAACTTCACTCCTCTATTTTCAATGTCACTTAGGAGGAGGTTTACAAAACACTAGCAATTGTAACTATGCATTCACAATGATACTCTCACTTGCAAGAAAAAACTCTCCACAAAGCACTCTAGAGAAATATCAGTTCTTAGAAAAGACTCAACATTTTGTAACCATTGCATTAAAATGAGGTTTAGAAACTCAGCTACTCCAAACGAAAGCCTCTTCTATTATTGGTAATTGAGATATATATGAGAATATTGGTGTATGAAATTGTTGTCTTTAAATCATTATTGTACAATTCTCCGTGGCATGACTATGAATGGTGTATATTATAGAGAAAACATAAGAGGGGTTAATGAAGCAAACAATTACCTGAAAAGGAGTCGATAAAATAAAGGTTGGGAATCACTGATTTAGAGTTTACTTTCAATAGCAAAGTGTATCACCAATGTAAGGGCACACATATTGGTGATCCATTAAGTACTGTTTTTGCAGAAATGTTGATACATAAACGTGTTCAATAAGTTCTTCAACAAATAAAATTTGATCTCTATTTGTGGTGTGTAAATGATATGATCATCATTTTGTCACATGGTGCAACAGATTCTTTATTGAGTATTTTTAATTGGTATGACTCAAAATCTCAGTTAACCAGTGAAATGGAACAAAATTTGTAAATAAATTTCCTAGATGCTATCATCATTAATTTTGTTCCACTTAAGTGGTAAATTAAGTATTTTAGTCATATCAATTAAAAAAAAAAATCTGGAACAATATTTGCAAATTACTTTCCTAGATGTCATCATCTTTCGTAATAACGATAGCATTTCCATAAATTGGTACACTAAGTCAATATATGAAGGAATCATCTTAAACATTTTGTCTTGTCATCCTGTATCTATGAAAAGGTCTATAGTAATGAATTTAGTCAATAGGGCCATTAAGTTGTCATCTCCCCCATCCCATCAGTCAACTTAATACAAAATTTCAGAAATTGAAATTGAATAATTGCCCAGTTATATTTTTTAATAAATTAGTAAGACAGAGTTTGAAAAGTATTAACAACTAATATCAGAGTGATTACTCAAATTTAGTAACTTTATTTCTGAAGAAAGGAATATTTATATTTGTTTGCCTTTTATTCTTCTGATTAATAAACGCTTAAAAGAAGAGATAAAAGTTAATTTTGATATGAAGTTGTTAAACTGCATGTGCAATAAGATTCATATTGTTGTTAACTTAAGACGCTAGAGAGAAAAATATCTTTATAACATTTTTTAATGAATCAATGGTCAAAAATAATCAAAATTATACATTGTGCAAAAGTAGTTGAAAACATGTATATCAGAGCATACAAGAAATGAGAATGAAATTTCTGATTGACAGAATTCTATTACGATACACCAGCTGGACAGTGGTCATACTATGTTTTACAGATGTTGAAGTGTTGGAATCTGAACAGAAGTACTATTCTACGTTGATTCTTAAAGCACTACATATAAAAACCTCCAATTGCCTCTACCTACAGGTTGAACTGAAAACGTTCACATGCCTCCATGACTGTCTTGTAGAATTTTTCATATAAATAAGGTTTTGTAGGGTAGCTTGGTGTAGTTCTTTTCTTTTCATTCCTTTTAATTAAGTTGAAAGACAATCCCTGTTCTCATATTAAAAATTTAAGTTTCATCTAATGCATTTTGGAAACTCAGGAGAATTAGTTTGGTTTTGTTCTGTTTCATTTAACAGGATTTTGAATTAAAAATACTCAATAAAGAATCTGAAACAAAATTTGCAAATACATTTCCTAGATGTCATCTTTTGCAATAACAATAGCATTTCCATAAATGGGTACACTAAGTCCATCCCTCCTCCCCCTTCTCTTCCTTCCCCTTCTCCTAACTGACTGTCAAGAAAACTCCAGCCGCCAAAGTATTTCCATCATAGTAATTATGTAATTGACAGGAAAATACGTTCTTTTTTGCCATTTATTGGCAACTATTCTCACCTGTTGCTGCTGAGTTTGTAGAACTTGGGCAATCAATTTGTTGCGAGCTTCTTCCTCAGCTTTCCACACAGTCTCTAATTCATCCCACCTGCGCCGAGCTTCTTCTCTGAAATTCGAGTTACAAAAAATAGCTTCTTAATAATTTTATAAAATAGGCAAGTTATTTGTTTTAGACTACTGCAGTTTTCAAAATTGCACATATGTATAAATACAAGAGTATTATCTTAACCATAAAAATTTTTAAAACATTCAGAGTAATAAAATGAATTTATTTCAATGCTACAATGTTTGATAAATACCAATATTTTAGATACCTTCTTAATATTCCAGAACTGTATGTCTTTCACCATATTAAATGTGTCAGTTAATTCTCCCAATAAAGATATCAGATTGACTTAAAAATTAACAAAGTAAACACAGAATACTTATTGAAAATGGGCAGTTTATCAAATGATAATTCCACAGTATTATTGCACCTGGCAACAACAGGACACAAGGGAGATGGTATACTGATCTTCATTTACCAACTAATATAACTTGGAAACACTTTGAGTGTGAAACAGAGTTATCTATTCCTGCCACAATTTTTTTCAAATTTGACTTGCTTTTTATTTAGCAACATCACATTAGGCAAAATTATTCTTTGGAAATACCAAGAATCACATTGGAATTGCACATTTCAGAAATTAGTTTTTCTGTCAGTGATGTTTGTAAGAGAAAATGGAGTTTAGACTATAAAAAGCAAATTGGAATGTTCTGACACACTCACTAATGTAAAAATTAGTTCAATCTCACCAACAAGACATAACTTTTGATACAAAATCATATGGTAATATTTTTGTGTATTTGTGTAGGCATGTTTCTTCATTTAAACAATAGGTAATATTTTTGTGTGCATAATATTGTTTACCAAATTGTTGTTGCTAGGCTGCCTCTATTACATACAGATATAATTACGAGCCACAGTCTACTACAAATGCATAAATAAACAGCATAAGAAGGGGATCTGACAAGATAAATGTTTTTTAAAGAATTCTACAATGAACAGAGTAAATCTTGGCCAGGGCAAGGTACATTAACATCCCTCTAGTTAAGAAGAAATGCAAATGATAAAAATTTTTAATTAACCCTGATAAATTTGCTTCCTTTTGTTTAGATTTCCAAAAATTTGAAAGTGTCCAGGAGCTCAATAATTAAAACCAATTTTAATTAAGTGATTGCCTCATCTTCTGAAATGGAAACAGTTGTATTAACAGCAAGAGGAGGACAACATTTTTATAAATAATATATTAGGAAGGTGATAAAAGTACAGAAACAAGGCAAATAAGGAAATAGGGAGCAATGAAGGTTATGAAAGAGATAGACCAGCATTTTCATTTGTTTGAAATCAGCAAACTTAGATAAAGAAGAAAAGACAGGCTAAACAAACAGAGATATTTCAAGCAGTTATACGTATCCCTCTTTTCTTGCCTACCATTAATTATTTATTTAACATCAAAAACAGTTAAATACTGTGACTTAATATGGAGAGAAGAGTATATATTCTCTTTCCCATCCCATCTCTCCGATTAGCATGTCTGGGGTAGCGAGATTCTTTCACCCCATGCCTTCCAAATGTCGCCAGCCAATGTGTTGCAATGACATTAGGCTGATATGGAGCAAATAACTGACACAGTTCAAGATTGTAAACCTGGGCGTTCGCCAACCAAGTTGGTTATCTGTGATATCGTTTATGTTGCCCACTAATTTCCTAATACCATCTTATAAGAAAATAATGCTATAGTCAAGAAATATAATTTCTGGGAATAGGTTTAGTCACACGCCATCTTCAGTAACCAGGTGCGTGTGGTGATTACATAGCATACCCTAGCTGCTAGCGACCAACCTGCTTCCCCCTATCCAGCAGCATACAAAATAATCACAAACGAGATTCTATACCTCAATCGTGAGAAACAAAATAAACAATTCCATGCAAACAAGAAATAAACGCGCAATGTATCACTCATCGCTGGGGTTGAAAGCACGCCACAGTTAGTTACAACTCATTTGCTTCATTTATTCCTAATAGTCTACAGGGTGCAAAGCACTATGGCCGTGGCTTTCCGTTCATGTATATGGTTGCTTTAACAGAACAGTTTTATAAACAAACACGAACATACATGCGGATTCCTTGTAGAGAGCTGTTGACAGTGACATCTTATGAAAAATTATTCTTATGACGTGTGGTGCAATTACAAATATCTGTATTGAATGAAAGTGAGGTGGTCAGTTTTGACAAAAACACAGATTCGTAAAAAAATAGATAATGGAATGAAGAGATACTTGCAGGAATCATGTGGATAGCTATTGCTTATTCTTTACATGCTCTTTTCTGTACTCAAAAATTTTGGGAACTCCCGAAGTGTTTCCCCGGAATGTTATGATTAGGCAGGAACGTGCATTTGCAAAATTCAGTACGTCATGAACTATATATGAAAGTTCTTTAAATGCGAAAGAAAAGTGAACTCGTAACCAACGGAACATATTTTTGTGATACATTATTTTTCACGGAGGTACCATTTAACTGCTCTGAGCGAGCTCGGGATTGAAGTGAATTGCACATGGTTGCAAGGCGTGAAGTGGCAGTTTCCTCGAGAGGTGGAGAATCAAAATGAAAGTCTTGGCTTCGGAAGGACTCACTCGAAGAGGAAGTCGAGGTCGGCCTGGCGCAGCCGCTCGCGGTCGCGCTGCGCGCGCAGCTGCTGCACGGCGGCGAGGGCGTCGGCGCGCAGGCGCTGGCGGCTCTCGAGGGCGGCGCCGCGCTCGTCGTCGAGGGCGCGCAGCACCTGCTGCAGGGCGCTCTCGTCGTGCTGCAGGGCCTCGTGCACGGCGCGCGCGCGCTGCCGCAGGCGCAGCGCGGCCTGGCGCGCCAGGAAGCGGCCCAGCGCCTGCTGCTGGCGGCGCCGCGCCTCGCGCTCGCGCTCCTCCGCCACGCGCGCCAGCTCCGCGCGCAGCCGCGCCTCCGCCGCCGCCTCCTCGCGCAGCGCCGCCGCGCGCGCCTCCTCCGACCTGCCACGCACAAACAACGCGTCCAACGGCCATTTTCAAACTCTGCCCCTGGCGGGTACCAGCTGCTGACGGCTTCATCCTATCGGGCGCTTGAACACTAAGGTGACGTTCAAACCGTCAACGGCTGATACCTGCCAGGGGCAAAGTCGCACAAACCGCAATAAAGCCACTGAGTGTGCGTGTGTCACGAAATTAAGCACTGAATGTAGGTGTGTCTAAGAAAAAGGGGAAATGTAGGACAAGGAAGAGGAAGGAAAGATCACGCACACGAACAAGCTCCGCAATAACAAAATTTTTAAATTCAATAATAAAAATCAGCAATAACTCATATATGTAAAATAACTCTTAATAATACAGACGATTCTTACATCATTTGACAAAAGAACAATTCCAATTCTGACCAGCGATTTCTATCCCTATAACGACCAGAAGATTTTGCTTGGCGAGTTAAAGCGCTGAGATCAACGCAAATCGACGAAAAACTAAAAACCTAACGAAAAACACAAATTTGTGAATTGACAGACTCGGGGTACACATGTCTGCTCCGTATGGCGGGCACTCCTGTGATCGGAACGAATTTTAGGCCTTTAGAAACCTAACCAGAAAGCTGTCAGAATTGCAGTGAACTCGCGACCGCTAATGACGCTACTAACCTCCCGCGTCACTTTACAGCGCTTCGAGTCTCGGAAATACACATACATAATAATACTGTTGTTTCGTATGGATTCTTAATGCGACATATTGGATGTCCTTTAGTTCTGGATGTTCAAATGAATTATCCTTGCTTGCCTGTATAATGTACTGTAAATATTATGACAGTTGAGTTTCATGTTTGTTTCTTTTGCAGTTAGTAAGAAAGGGCAACTGTTTTCGTCTATCGAATCATTGCAACTACGCGTTGCAGGCGCTTCGTTTAAATTTGACTGCGTTATGCCGTTTTCAAAGATGTCTGAAATGACGGTAGAAATTGCCATATTATATTACGTAAACGTAATAATGCGAAAAAGAATGTGCTATTGGAGAACATTCTAGAGTTCGTATTGCAGAAAATGTTATAAAAAACCTAAACCTTAGGTGTTTTTTTTAGAACATTAGCTCTAAAACAAACTAGAACTGAGTTCAAATCCCTGCGTGTCAAAATGTTGCTGGAAAAAGTAACATTATACTTGGTTTTTATTTCTTGGCGCGCGAGGCCTTGTCTTCACGATGGCATATCTCTCGGTATTGCGCGTCTTTCTCGGTCGTGTCGCTAATGTGGCACCGTATCGAGCAGTGCTGGCGGTCATGCGACATTTAGCGGCACGACTGAGAAAGACGCGCAATACCGTGAGATATTCCATCGTGAAGACAGGCCTCGCGGGCCAAGAAATTCAAAGCCAAGCAAGCACAATGCGACGTGAGGGTTGCAAGCGGCGCGTGGACTCTCACTTGAGGTGCCGGAGCTGCTCGTCGAGGTGGCGCTGCAGGTCGCGCGAGCGCCGCTCCCGCTCCTCCCGCTCGCTGCGCGCGCGCGCCGCCTCCTCCGCCGCCGCCCGCGCCGCCGCCTCCGCCGCCGCCGCGCGCCGCCGCTCGCACTCCTCGGCCTCGCGCCGCCGCCGCGCCGCCACCTCCTTCTCCCAGGCGTCGCGCGTCGCCGCCGCCGCCTGCCGCCGCTCCACCTGCCACCGCACCCGCTCCTGTTGCACTCAAACTACACGGCTCAGTGCCTCTGGCCGGGAGGTCCTACGGTTCCAGCCCTGACGGTGACAGGATGTTCGACACTAGCTAAATACCTAGGTCGAGTTCAGCTGGTATCAGGAGGAGAATTTTAGCGGCCGGCTGCTTTGATCGGTGATTTTCTGTGGGTTTTTTTTTCGACTTATACCAGACGAATGCTGGGGTAGTACCCTAACAAACGGACCGTGCGCGATCTTTCACTCCTCTTCCTTGCCCTTCTCCCACTCTTTAATTACACTTACATACCCTACATAATCACACTTTAGGGAAGTCCTATCGGGAGCTTAGAGCTTGTCCAGGCTGGGATGGTGCTCACTTGGTAGGAGATACCTGGTTGGGGAAATCCTCCCAAGCCGACATAGGTCAACTCCGGATCTCGCCGTCCAGCGGTGAAGATCACCGCCACCTCCTGCACTTCACTTCCGAGGCTAATGACCTTAGCAGTTAACGCACCCGGAATCACTAATCAAGTAATCAACGGTCATTGCTCCCGTGAGTGGAACGCATGTGGCTATGCTCCTGCCCGCAGGAAGGTGAGATCAGGAGCCGGCCTGCATGTCGGCTTGCGGGGAACCACACCAGGCTTGACAAGCTCTAAGCTGCCGACTGGCCTCACGATATGTGAGATAGCGTAGTGTCTGCAAATGAAAGCGCTTGTGTATAAGAGGGGACGTTAAGACAAGGGAAAGGGGAATATTGCGCGCGGTCTGTGACCCGTTTGTCAGGGCATTGCTCCGGCATTCCCTTCGTATTGTTGAATGAATCCAGGGAAAACTACCGATTGAGCAGCTAAGTCCTAGATAAATCTTCGAGACAGCGGTTGGATTCGACAAGCTATCTAGCTGGTGTCGAGACTTCAACCCTTGAACCTGCCGGACAAAAGCGCCACAACGGCTACGGTTGTCGCTGAACCGCTTCCCCCGCGAGGGCAGCCTAGGCACGGCGAGTGACTGGGCAGCAACCTTGCGTTACGCAACCCTGTCACCGTTTTAGAATTCGTGCAAAGAATATTTAAAGAGAAAAACTTTCGTAAAATAACAGATAAAACAATAAAGACGAAAGAAGGCAAAGGTTTCTATCCAGCAGTACAGAACGAGAGATTTTTTGCATGCCACAGCATAAAGCCAGCAAGTGACTAACAGCGTGTGAAGTCAAAAGAGATTTTGCACAGCGTTTAGGTCGAAATGAAAGTGGTTCGGAAGTGTGGCGGCAGAGTGAGCGTCAATATCTGTAATGCAACATCCTCTTAATTCCCTTTACCCAGCAGAGGTGTCCCCCAACCACTGATCTGTATACATAATAACCATGTACTATTATGAAATATATAACAAGTATCATGATGAGTATTACGCGCAAGTTTTCTTGACATTCCACAGTCGACGGTACGAGGTGGATGTTGGCAGAATTGTAAATCGGGACGTGCCGTTCCGAGTCGGACCTAAGTATTTCAAAGGAGCACGTATTTGCTATTCAGCGCTGGCAGAGGTGTTGGGAGCTTGCGTGTCAAGAAGGGGGTGGGTGCGGGCTTACGTCACGGAGCGCCGGGTGGTGCAGGCGCCACTTGTGGTGCAGCAGCAGCTCGGCCTCGCGGCGCCGCCGCTCCTCCTCGCGCCGCCGCATCTCCCAGTTGGCGGAGCGCAGGCGCCGCAGCCTGGCGTCCTCGCCCTCGCCCTCGGCGTCGGCGGCGTCGGCCTGGGCGCGGGCGTCGTGCGCCGCCCGCTCGCTCGCCAGCTGCGCCGCCTCCGCCGCCAGCAGCGCGCTCAGCCGCTCGCGCCGCGCCGCCAGCGCCTCCGCCCCCCTGCGCACATGCCACTCTTAGGGAATTGCGTCTTTTTTTGTTTTTGTTTTGTTATTTACGCTCGGGAAACCGCGCTTAGCTCCTCTACGACCAACCATCTAAATGCGCGTCCATAGCAAATCCATTAGCAATCCGTTAAAATGCTTGAGAGTTAATTATAGTTATTAACGTCATTAGGCCGATAATCACCAAATAACAGACGCTGTTGAAGTTTGAAAACAGACGCGACAGCCAGGTTACAACCAACCAAGTCTGTTATTTGCAATATCGGCCGTGTGTCGTTCTATACTTTTCGTTATACTATCTTCTCACAAAAAAAAATATAAGAATTGAACCCTTTGATTCCAATACGTCGGAGTGCAACGCCATCTTCCACTTCAAATCTATATCATTCTTGCTTCAGGTGCGACATTTCCAAGACCAAGATTTTATCGTAAGTATTAGTATTAGAATATTTTTACTGGAATAAAATGGCTACTTAAAAAAGTTATTGTAATTTTTGGTATTTTTAGGGCATCCTTTTGTCCCATTTTCTCCCCTTTTACATTTTGTCCCATTTCGTCCCCTTCACCCAATCTGTCCCTTTGTCATATTTTCATAAATACCATGGTACATATATATGAAAAATACATTTTTTTAAATTACCACTGAATGTAATGCCATTCGAAGCCGAGACATTTATCTCCGTTAGTATTACTAGAGAAATATTCTAAAAGTGTTGTCCTTTTTGTCCCCGTTGTCCCATTTTGACTCCTAGTCTCTTTCCCATTTTGTCCCCAATGTTCCATTTTCTCCTCATTGCCTCATTCTGTCCCCAATTACATAACAGTTACATATTAATAACATATTCATTTCATACGAAGTGCAATCAAAAAGACGTAGGACTGATATTCTGTCGGTCAGACAAAGCGATGAAGGGGGTTCCGACTGGCTGGACGAGGTGGCGGGAACAGAACGCGACCTACCACAGTAGCCTGCGTGTCTTTGGAGTCTTTGGAGCACAGTTTCTCGTAAATCACTGTTCAGAAGTGTCGTCACGCTCAGCATGGAACGAAACCTCCAGCAGCTCTACCGCGTGTGTTGCTTGAAACTTCGAAACACCGCCACGGAAACCTTTGGTATGCTCACGCAGGCCTAGGGGGATGCTGCCATGATCGGCTCACTCACTTCGAGAGGCACAAGTTGTTCCGGGATGGCAGGGCGCACGTCGAGGATGGCCAACGCGCCGGTCACCCGTCAACACCAAGGGTCGACGAAAACGTGGCAAAAGTGAAATAACGTCTGGACTCTAATCGCCGGTTATCGATTCATATGATTAGTTAAGAGTTAAGCCTTTCTTACGGCACAATTCCAACCATCATTACAGAAGATTTGGTAATGAGGAAAACTTGCGAAGTAGTTTGTGACAAGAATCTTCACTGATGAACAAAAAGTGAACTGTCGTGGAAATTTTATCAGAAATTCTGAAATGTGCTAGAGAAAACAAATTTTCTCGGTAATGTGGTAACCGGAGAAGAAACCATGTGTTCCCGTACGACCCGAAGACGAACGCCAAAGGTTTGGAATGGCACACGAACATGTTCCCTCGTTCGAAGAAGGCCCGATGAGCAAGTACAGGAGGAAAACCGAGCTTTTCGTCCTTTTTGACCGTCGTGGTGTCGTCCACAAGGAGTTTGTACCCTCTGGGCAACGTGAATGCAGTTTTACGCGACATTTCTCAAACCGTTGTCAACGGAAAACGAGTCAACCGCGCCCGTTCCTGGAAGATCCACCACGACGATGCGCCGTGGGTGCGGTGCGGCTGCGGCTAGCTCAGTAAAGCCTAGCGCCAGTGGGTAGGTCCGGCACGGACGGACGGGATTTTTTAAAAGTTGATTACATTGAGTTCCGAGAGCGTGCACGCACTAGGACACCACAGACACAACGGGACGATCCATTTCTACCGCCGTTTGCAGAAAGAAAGTTGGGAGGAAAGATGTGGACATTCCGACGTGCCCACACCGTTGACGACACGGTAGGAACAGCCTTCGCGCAGTTTCAGTTGTGAGATGGTGTGGAGCGATAATGAATGCGTCCAATTTAATTGTTGATCCAGAATTATCCCGCGTTGCACAGCGTGATATTGGGTTTTATTTAATGTATTACCTTGTTAGGAAGTGTAATTTAAGTGGTTAGCTAAACTATCTTAATCAGGGAGTAACATTTTCCGAATTTAAATTGCTAGGTACTATTTATAAGAAGCTGAGAAGTATTGGTGACACTTGTTCATTTGTGCACGGTGAATAAATTATGTCATCTTTCGGAATGATTAGTTAGTTTATTACCATATATGTGAAATTCCGCTTTTATCATTAACGTTCTGTTTAGAAGAGAAGAGAATTTGGACTTTTTTCGATTCTTTGCCCAATTTCCTTCTTCTGCTATTAAAATTTAATGTTATTGCTTCTTTATTTAAATACATGTCACGGAGCGAAGTATCCGTTCCGTCCCATTCTAGTGTGCGCCACCCACCCAAGAACTGCCGTTCGTCTGGTCTCGTGCGTGCGTGCCGTACCGCCCAGTGCGCGCACAGCTTAAGGCGTTGTCACGTTGCCTCATCCCTCCCACAGCCCAGACGCGGCCCCCCACGACCTCTTCCTTTTCCCGCGTCACAAACGGGCGGTAGAGGGACAACGTTTCGACTCCACTGAAGACCTCCAAGCGGCTGGAACGAAGACTCTCAACAGCATTGACTTCCAGACGGCGTTCGCGGCTTGGCAGACGCTTTAAGTCGGTGTGTCGAAGCCCAAGGGTCGTACTTCGAAGATTAAAAAGGATTGTGATACGTACAATAAATAATTTTTAATAAAATCAGGCCTACTACTTTTTATTGCACCTTGTACGTATATTAGATTCGGGAGAAAAAGAAGAATCAAACTACAACATATATATATATATATATATATATATATATATATATATATATATATATATATATATATAGTAGATTCTGGAGAAAAAGAAGAGCTCCCGGTCAGTTCTTTTCAGTCTCTTCTCTATCGGAAATGGATACACGGACGGTCATTGCATTTTCACCAAGTAATAGCCATAAAAATATTTCCGTCGGATGCCGCAAAAGCGCTGAAGGTCAAAAAGTTTAACAGTGCATCTAACCAACAAATGAATTTACTCCATGTATGGAGACGTCATTTAAACACAGTACATGTTACAAACGTTTTACTTCTCACCAAACAAATAACTTCACAACAGAATGCAACACAGTCAATCGCTCTCAAACTACAAAATAAGTAAATAAATACTAATGAAATAAAATTTGCACACAAATAAGAGTGAAGACATTTTTTTGCGAGTATTGAGGAGTTAATTACTTGACAAATAACTTACTAATTACTTTACTGAAACAAATGGGGAACTATTGAGTTGTTGTTTTTTTTAACATTTCTCTGTGATGCCGATCTATTTCGAGGTGGCACACACTAATTCGATTTCATGATTCCAGAAACATATGAACATATTGAGAAAAAAACTTCCTGAATTTTCGTCTTTGCCATATCTAGTGACTGAACTATACATCCAATCAGGCGTTTGGAATAGCTAATAAGCAAGGGGTGGATTTTGATGACCTAAAACATCACCAAAATTATCAATAAAATGCTCTTATAATGTTTTAAAAACGCCCAGCAAAAGCAAAGAAAAATGACGGAGAAAATAGATCAAAACCAGTTCAGATGAACAATAATCTGTTACACACGTTACAGATGTAATCGAGACTTCTTCCTTTCGTTCGGCTGAACTCAGCTTGTTAACTTTTTTATGGTTCTTCGGATGAACTCAGCTTGTTAACTTTTTTATGGTTCTTTATCAGTAAATCTCTGTCTTTAGACATAAAAGATCGAACTAATCGACAATGGCGCTGATAGGCGTCACAAGAACCTTAGACTACATACTGCAGCTGATATTACAATTTTTGAGCAATGAAATCCAATAGGCTACCCAGAAATTCTATGGAGAACATTTCTTGTATCTCGTAAATATTACTTGAAGCAAGTACCATGAAACTGATATTAAAATCTATGAAATCAGCAAAAATGCCTTAAAAACGAGGGGGAAAGGGAAGAAAAAGACCTATTAGCCGTAATCCACAAAATATGCAACATAAAATGGCATATAAAAATGGGCCATTTCCTTCCGTCATATCATAAAATTAATGTCTGTATTAAAAAGGCATAGTTCTAAAGTGAAAATAAAATGACATTTCATTAAATACTAATAAGTAAGGGCCGACTTGCTGAATTGGAACCCCGGAGTGGGGAAGCTGAGGGGCGCGCCCCTTTGCTGCACCGACCTTGGCGACGCGGGCTGGGAGAGCGTTTGGGCGTGGGCGTGGGTGGCCCAGGCGTTGTGCTTGGCGGCGCGCACCTCGCACGCGCGGAAGTAGGAGCTGGCCTCCGCCCAGCGCTCGGCGCGCTCGGCCTCCGCCGCCCGCCGCCGCGCCAGCGCCTCCTCCACGCGCCGCGCGCTCCCGCCCTGCAACCACACTCGCTTCAACACCTCTTCACGAACCGACAGGATCAAAAACGTTGCGGCTCCCTCACGCCACTCGGGAAGCGCGAAAAGGGAGTATTAGCGCCACGCGACGGAAGCGATGTATCAATCAGGTAGTAAAGCTGGAACAGCCATGTGTCAGCACACCCGAATAGAGCTGTCAAATAATTTATTGCTAATTAATTGTCATTTTTTCATGTCACGTTCATGAGCTGGCTTGTTGAGACGCCTGCGCATACTCATGTTCTCAACGAAAAGACGTGGCAATACAATCGAAATTGTAGCAATTAATTAGTATTTAATTAGCTATAAATTATTTGACAGTTTTTATTTTGGTGTATTGACATGACTATTCCAGCTTGACACACCTCCAACAGCGACGTGACAGACCTTCAATTCATAACATCTTACCTTAGGCGTAAGGCACAACTTCACACCATAATTCAATAGCGCACGCCTACACCTCTGCGGTCACCTTGCGAACCGCAAAATGGTTGCCCATACAGGAATCATGCGGCTTTCCAACTCTGATAATCTGATTCTCATGTGTGTGGCACTCGCGATTCATCCTTACCAACATCCACAACTCTGGCGAGATTAACAGAAAATGTTGGAAATGTGACGTCTAAAAATTCATGAAAAAGCTGACGATATCATATATTCTGGTTACGCTATGTCTTATGCCCATAACGAACGCTCTTATTCTCTACATTCTCAAAAAAAAGCAGATTTAAAATCCCAGACTGAGTAATAATCGCTTAGGACCAGAAAATCCAAATTTTCTCGCAATATTAAGATTACTTTACTCTTGTCTCGTACCGTGGTTCAAATATCTCACCAAATTATGTAGTCTGATATATTATGCACCCACTTAGTTTAAAGCGTGAAATGCTTTCTTTGGTAGAGTGCTTAACGCAATGTCGCCCTTGTTAAAGCCTATCTGAAAAGCCATCTTGTTCCTTACGACCGTATAACGTCACGTCACAACAAGTGATACACACGTAACCAAGTGATACGTCACGTAAACAGTGATACACAGGGTATGAGAATACTGCCGGTAAGCGCAGTTAAAGAATAGGCGATAAAATCAGATATTTGCATCTCTTAGTCAAAATCGAAACAGTTTGTTTTTTGTATTATGCCCAGTTCCTGGGTATAGAGCGAAACTGTAGACATCTCTAATATGGCCGGGAAATGCTTAGTTTTCTTCAATTAGTAAATTAATATTTACAAGAAGTCAATGGTTTCTTTAATAGCATTCTCTCTACATATAATAAGGCAAAGTTTTGTACCAGTTGCAAGCAGACAGCAATCGTTTGGTAGGAAATTACTCCTCAAGATTGCATTTAACACATTTAAGACGAAAAATGGAGAATTTTGTAGATTATAAAAAGATTTATTTGGCATTAAAACTAGTGTACTAAAGTGGACTAACACGAACAAATTATTTTCTTGGAGATTAAATCAATATCATAAATTATTCTTCCCTAAAACTCTTTTTACAAGGTTATTTTAAATCTTCATATACTAATTGAATTGCAGTCGCTCGCTAGCCACTGAACTTAACTTCAAACAGCTCTTCACTGTGTACGCAGTGCTATATCACACCGTTTTTGGTTGTTTCAGAGAATATCGTTTCAACCTTCCATTATTAAAAGTTGTCACCATTTCACTCAAAATTACACGAAAATGACTCATGTTTTCAATAAAATTTAAATAATATTGTTAAAAAATATTATCATGAAGAACTGACTTTATTAAGAAAAAAATGATTTTCAATACTGTAATGGCATGAAGACGTAAACATTTTTTTTTTTAAATTTTGCAATTCTCGAGAAGTTAGTAATTTCAACGAAAATAGATCCTCAGCTAATTTTTTTACACGTGTCCTTTGCTAATTGAGAAACTAGACATGTTACAATAGCACATCCTTTCTCGTATTATACAGAAAAGCAATGATAATTTCACATAAAAATTCAATATCCAGAACTGAAGACCTCCAATATATTGCCTTATTAATTCATAAAAATAAGGTTTGGGCTCGTATTATATCGGAAAAACCAAAGAAACGTTTGTATCAAATTAATTCTTTGAAAGTAAAAACATCATTACAAATTCAATGTTTTTCAACATTTGAGCATCGTCTCACTGTGTGCGGCGTGTGAAATATTCACTGTTTCAGTATCTGGCAAACTCCGAGAACGAATTCCAAGCAACAAGTTCATCTTCCTCTACGCCAGGGATTCCCAACGTTTTTCTGTAAACGGCCCGTTTTAAACGAATTGTTTGCATCTTCGACCCCTTTACGTTTCTCTATAATACACAGCATCCTTTATCTTGGCACAAAGAATTGCACTTAAAGCCATAAAGATAACAATTTCTTGTACCAATATTCTCCTAAATATTTCAAATTTCAAATATTGAAGACGGTGATGCTTCTGTGCATCTGAATTTTACTCTTCACAGTTGTGCAATGGTTACAAAATATTAAGCGTGTTTTAATAATTGGCTATAACGTGTCCCCTAGTGCGTATTGCGGAGAGTAATTTTCTTGCGCGATCAAGCAACGTGAACACCTACCGACTGCGTTGGGAACCCTTGCGCTAGAACCGCGAAAAAAAGCCACAAAAAGGTCTCAAGAAGCGGCAACTTAAATGATGTCGAGAAAATAAAGTGGGAAGATAGAAGCATCTGAAGGACTAAAAAATTGCTCAGGAATGACAGATATCACATCATCTAACTAATAATGATACCAATATCAATGTTTAGTCGACAGGAATGTTTCTTTCAGAACTCACGCACGAAAACTAGTATTTACATCCACTGCGTATTGATTGAAAAGAGTCACTATGTGGTACATGCATTGAGAATAATCCCAAGATTATACCTTTGCAAGTTTCCATAAATTGATGCAAATAAATAATGTTCTCAACTCATACGAAAGTGTTTTACATATCGATTTCCAAATGCGTATAGATTTCCATCGTACGCCAAAGCCTCTTTCTGCACGTAACCAGTAGTTAACCCGAAGCAACATTTGCTTGAGCAACTCACCCGCAGGGAAGGCGGCGCGGAGAAGACGCCGAGCTCCATCCCCTCGGCGCCGCGCCCTCGCGCGCACTGGGCGCCCCGACGCACCCCCACTCCCCTTCATTTGACGGAGGCACGCTCCACCCACGGCAAGTTACGCAGTCGCTGCACTAGCAGAATTAGGAAACGCTCCCTCGTTTCTAGGAAACGCGTGGGAGAGGTTCGTAGTCAAATCATTCTTCCTTCGCACACACTGCACACAGACACGTGTGAGACTACACCAACTAAGCTCTGTGCACAGCAGGGGCGGATCCAGCCAATTACTTCGGGGAAGGCACCATAGATTTTTGTTAAATAATAAATGTATTTGATATTATATAGGTTTTTTTTGTTGTTTGTAACGGTACGGTAACTGCGCGGGTGACACGATATGACGATGATAGGCGGTGAAAGGATGAACACAGTACAACCATGTCCGAGGCGGAACTGGAACCCGCGACCCTTCGGTCCGAGATCGCTACAGCACTACTTCCTTAGCGCTCTCGGCCACCGGATCGGCAGCATATTATTTTTGTTGTGTATATATGATACTATATTTTTTTAAAATAATTACATAATTCTAACATATATAAATATTTAAATCAATTTTGCTAAATAAAAAACGGTAACAAAGGAAATCTAAACCTTTTGCCCCCCCCCCCTCCAGATTCGCTGCTGGTGTGCGGAGAGGTTTCTGGCTGGTACACATGCAACAGGGTATTTTGCGTTGGCTGCCCGTGGGCGGCGCAGCCAGGCGGAACCCGCGCGCGCGTGGCGCAGGGGAGGCGAGGGAGGGCGGAGCGGAGCGAGCCGTACCCGCCGGCGCCACCCCACCCCACCCCGCTGCCGCCAATGACGCCCTGGGGCAGGTCGGCCCGGTCGATGGGCGACACAACACTTCCTTACCCGCACGCCACGCGCTTCAACGGACGCATCCATTTAGAGAAAGACCATGAAGTATATTGATGCCTTCGGGCACGTCAACCGCTATAGACATTAGTACCGTTAGTGTAGTGAATGTTTTATTGTGGGAGGTGGCGGTGTCCCCCCCCCGCTGGATGGCGACATCCGGCACTATCCTACATGTCAGCTTGCGGTGGATTTCCCCCCTTGAGCTATCTCCCCCGGCGGGGCAAGCTCTCGCCTCCCGACTAGTACGTCACCGTCGGGAGACGAACCCTAGGACCTCCCGATCAGAGTCATTGCGGAGGCTGCGGCATGGAGTGATATGAGTGGAGAGGCGGTGAGAGCGGTGCAGTCTGCGGAATGATGTGGAACCTTAAGTGCTGAGGTGGGTGGTGTTCTGTGAGGCGTTGTGGCGAACTGCGTCTGTGATGAGCAGTGGTGTGGGGAGGGGTGTGCACGACTAGGGATATGTCCTATGTATGACCTGATCTGAGTTAGCGTGTAGTGCGCATATGTTTGGTCTTCTCGATGCCGTAGACAATAGATTCCATGATGATGGATTGGTTCTAGCGTCACGAAAAATGTGCTTCTACCATCGAATTGATTTCCTAATATACCAGCACATTCTGATAAATTGTTGATGTTGGACGAACACTATAAATTGCAAGTACAATGTACGTAGAATGGTTAACTTTGTAAATAACGCGTGTTATAAACAGACTTTTATGATTCTTACACATAGTACCTGTCTCTACAGTATGTGCACCCAAAACTGTACTTTCACGGGTCTTACGAAAACAATCTTTTGATCATACGGAAATTTATTTACATCTCCAATGAAAAATGAATATAATAGTAAAGCAAAGAAAATAAGCTATCTGCTCAAGGAAAGGTTGGCGAGGGTATTCCTATTACTCATTCTCTAATATCTTAATAAGAACTCAGGAAACAAAATGTTTTTAAAAGCATTGATAAGATAGCTCACTCATGACAAGTTTCCCCTGAAGACTTATCAAAGACGAGTCAATCAAATGCAGCTAGTAAACGGGTGAGAAAATATATCATCGAAGTGGGTCATACATCAGTCAGGCTATTAATCATTCTGAAGCGAGTCAAAAGAATAATGTACAATAACTGATCACGAAAACGTGGTCTTTATCGTTCTAAATTTTAAAAGTAGAGGATATCTCTTTGAACAAGTTGAACATCAGTGGGTATATAAATCCATATATAAATCCACCTTACCAACTTACTTTCGTACTCAATTCAGTATTCGTGTAGCTGTTTCTTCCCATCACCATTATATGAATCAACTAGGAGAAAAGAAAGTAACACGGTACACAGTTTCTTAAAAACTCTGGAGGCTTCAGTCAATCAAATTTATAGAATTTAACATATCTATACTGTATTGAGGTTTCGTTACAATTATAGACTTTTAGAAATAAACCTCCAAACATCACCATGAGCCAAAGCTACTGTAATTAGCTCTTCTACATACCAGCCCATTGAAGAAAAGTCTAATTTTTTTTATTTATTTTCGTCAAAAAGGGTTAAAAACTATGAGTGACGTTCTATGGGGAGAAGTTAACTCGTCGATGTCGAGGTACAAACGGCGTTATGTAATCCCCGAAGGCGCTAACATTCGTACGTTAAGTATATATGGCACTCATGGAATTTGCAAAGAGAAAACAAAAAGGTTAGTGAACAGGCTGTGTAACACAGCTCACAATGACGTATCGGTTAGCGTGTATGTTAACCGATATTTCGTGAAGGAAAGCGTGTCGTAACAGACGGGTCCGTAGCAGGAAAGGTGCGAACAGTTATCGTCGCGCGCCTTCCTCCGAAGCGCACAAGGCCGAGCGGTCGAGAGCCGCGATGTTCCATTTGGGCTGTGGACAAACACACGCGGTACTGAACGAAAATAAAGGCGTTACACCCGTAGTCTTGCTTCAGGGGAGACCCATCTGCAGCGGGCCACTTTTTTATGGGAATGCTTTCCTACTTTGTCGTAGGAAATATGCATTTTTTTGTGCTCAAAGACAAACGTCAACTGTTTCTATGTTGTTTGTTTTTCTTTAAGAGCTGTTGCGTTATTTGTAATATCATATTTCAATGTAAATGTTTGATTTTAAAAAACATGTAAAGAGGTCCAAGATACAAAGGAATCATCGGGCCACACCTATGGACAAGGAATTATGGCAGGCATGTCAAAGACACGGGCAAGGTCACTATCTACTAGAGTTCGTTGACACTGTCTCCAGAGCAACTGCCGCGAGATTTAAAGTAAGAGTAGTACATTCCTCCGGGGTGGAAGTACGTCACTGAATACCTGTCCTATAGCAGTCTATTGGCGAAGTCAATTGACAGTTTTGCCCGAAATTTAGCGATATTCATTCCCATTTTTTTATTAAAGCAAAGAAAGTATCCATTAAAATGAAATACATCAAAATTAAAATGAAATAAGTAGTAATATTTGAACTTATAATTGATACTAAAATTAACTATTTTGAATAGAAAGGATTTTGGTTTCGTTATTGCGTTAATTCAAGTGTTTAATTGTGCATAAAGTGCATAGCTGTGACCTTTCTTCGTTCAGAATAGGAACAAAGATTCTCGTTAAAAGAGATGTCCGTCCGTAGGTGTAATACAATAAATCTGACATGAGGTTGTTCTAGAGGATGTAGACTACGGTTTGTTAATCTATATCACATTGTAGCTGTATTCAAAAAATAACAGCATAATTAATAAAAACTTAACACAACACGAAAACCAGCGAAGAATTTGCCATTCAAACTTATTCTTGCTCCTTGGCAAAATGATTATAAAGGCAAAATTTAAAAAAATAAACATGAAATAAATCAGTAAGTAATATAGTGTGTAAACATAATTCAATTCTGTTTGTTGCTAGAAAACATCTGGCAAACTTAGTTTCGCATGAAGCCACCATTATTCGTTGTACTCCAAGAACGCTTTACGCTTATAATCACCGCTTGCGCGTGTACACCTCTTTCTGGATTTGGAGGGAAAAAGAGAGCGGAGTCAAGGGAAGTTGCTCATGCTCTCAAAACGCCGGGCTTCAAAGGCGGGCAAGTAGCTCGTGCGGGCGAATTAGTCGAACATGCCTAATTAGGAAAGCATAAACGGACACTCACGACAGGTAAATATAAGAAAGCTTATATGAATTTACTTTAAAACGGACTTTAATGTACAGGACTTCAGTGTTTCGTTTGATTGATTTAATGGTGATTCCGGGAGCGTCAACTGATGAGATCATTAGTCGCGTAAGTGTAATGTATGTATTTGTCTCGATAGGTGGCGGCCATCTCCCTCCGCTGGATGGTAAGATCCGGCGCGGACCTACCGTCGGGTAACGGGGTTTTCCCTCAATCAAGTGTCTCCCACCGCCCAGTCGCGACAAGCTCTATGCTCCCGACCGGTCTCCCAGCATGTGTGTGGTAGTGTGGTGCAAGCAAGTGTATTAATGAGTAATACGCGGACAGGACAAGGAAGAGGAAGAATAGATCGCGCGCGGTCCGTGACCCGTTTGTTAGGGTAAAACTCTAGTATTCGCCTGGTATTGACCAGAGAAACCACGAAAAACTACCGATCAGAACAGCCGGACACTAGAATTCTCTAGACAGTGACTGAATTCGACCTTGTTATCTAGCTGGTTTCGAAAATCCTGCCATAGTTGGGACTCGAACTAGCACCTCCCAGCACAACAGTGGCATCAGTTGATTCATAGAGCCACCTCTCCCGGTTTTAGCGTTTCGAATAATTTCCATTTTCCCGTTATATTGTCCACCTTTTGAATTTCGCTCACGCGCACGAACACAATGTTGGTTTTATAGACACTTGGCCTTCAATGTCTTTTTTCTCCTTAGACCGACAATTGAATGGGCGTAACTACCACATTACTGTATAAATATTTACATGTAAGAAGTAAAAATCAAGAAACTTAATACACTTAACTTATAAACAAATATTTTTCGTCATAGTTAATTTACGTAATACAAGATCCGAGGTACAAGTAACATGGATGCTTAAGGTACGACTGCCTTCTTCATGTACTACGTCAATACTACTGATCTTGTTTCTTTAAATAACTAATTATACGCAAAAATCTAATCACATAAAAGTTAGCAACACGTTCGTAACGAAGAAAACTTGAGAACTTTGGAAATTTTAGTTTTGGCATAACGAAATGAATTTAACTTGTCACAATAAGTGTGGACTCAGATAAGTTACATATGAAAGTCATAGTGTTGCTATCATCTCACATTCAAAGTGCAATATTTCTTCTGCATTTGTCTTTCATTTTTTTCCCACAACTACTAATGCCCAAAGACATATATCCTGGTTGTTTAATTTTAATATTGTAGGTAACATAAACTGAAATTTAGATCACGCTACCGTGTATGTTATCGTCTTCAACATGAAATTTAATTAATAATAAAGCCTGCCCCGTGGGGCAGACGGTTTCGGTATACGTCTGCGCCGAGGAGGTTGCAGGTTGAAGCCCTGCGTAGGCATGGTCGTATTAGGTTTGTCCTTTCACCCCTCATTATCATATCGTATCACAGCTGTAAAAAGCTGATCCCCATAATGAGACACGTCAATCTCTCACCAAAATGGAGCACGACTGTGCCTCCGAAGAGAATGTGTAGCGTTGTCAGTAACAGACGATTCGCAAATAATAACAACAATAATAACAACAACAATAATAAAAACGAGCGGAGTGGCTCAGTAGATAGCGCGCTGGATTCGCAATTGGGAGGTCCAGGTTGGATCCCCGGGCCATCCTAACCGGGGTTTGCCGTGGTTTCCCTACGTCATAAGGCGAATGATGGGATAGTTCCAAAAATCCCACGAACACCTCCCACTACTACATCACCCACCATCATCCTAGTCCTTTCACTCCTCATCATCATAATCACCCAATCACTTCAATAACAATAATAATAATAATAATAGTAATAATAATAATAATAATAATAATAATAATAATAATAATACATAATGAAGAAGTAATTAGCATTAATATGCTGATTTTCCCCTATGGAAAAGTAACGTGCACCTAACCCGATAATCAAGTCTGAGCCCAGATGAGATGCGCGTATCGGGCGGTCCCATAATGGCCGATTCGCGAAATAATAATAATGAGAAATGGAACAATTGTGTTACCTTCGTAGTAGAAAGAACTGACGCAACAGAGAATACTATACGTTCTTTGGCTTATTCTACAGTTGAGAATAAGTATTTCAGTTGTATCCTCAGGCACTGTTTATAAAACATTAGAAAGCGAAAGACTTGTAGCATAAATATTTATTTTATATCAAGAGTCGTCTCGCCAGGTGAGAGGAACGTATGGTGAATTGATAGTGTTGCTTTCGTTTTGTCGCGGGCATCTGTGTTACACATGTTTATCGTGAACGACGTATCAGTTGTAAGTGGAAGTCCAAGGCCGTGGTCAGCGGCTCCCCCGCTCCGGCCGTTCGCCGACCGCGAAGGTTCTTCCCCGCTTCCCGCCCCGCCCCGCCCCGCCGAGCCCCGCCCCACCCTCTGACTCGCCATCAAGTGGAGTGGGTGTGCATCAACGGTCGGTGGCTCCGAGACGTCAGTGGCGGGAACTTACCGAGGACTAACCTTAGGGTAGCGCGAGTTCTTTGAAATGGCGTCTATGTTATCTATTTCTACTAATACCCAACTTCACTTTTTCTCAAAGGATTCAAATAATTTACGAATTTTATGAACAGCGACATAACTCTTTAGCATGGTTCATTCCCTCTATTTCATAATAATATATAGCAAGCAGAAATCATCAGAATTTGAAAATCGCCTTTACAATGCCGCGATAGAGGAATGGAATGAGACCTGTATATTCTGTTGACTACAGTGCCGTTACGTCTTTGCTACAATGTTGGGTGGAAATTCAAAAAACGTTTCCTCGCGGAAAAAAAGAACCGTTGGAGTACACCAGACCTATGATACTGTAACAAGGAAACTTGTGATCCATTACACTGAAACAAGTTTCCTTGTTCAGATCATGGATCATGGCCGGTGTAACTAGTTCGAATCAATGGTAAATGCTGTTCTTTTCCTATTCACAAAGAAATAAAAATAATGAATATATTGTTGAAAGCGTAGAGAACTATTTTGTCAATTGTATAGACCTTCGAGACAGAAACAATACAATTTCAATGTAAATAGTTTTCTAGAGGCACAGAGGTGGCTAAATAATTATGGTAGGGTTATTGAAGAGTCAAAAATGTATTTGTAAGCATAAATCATGACAATAAACTGCGTGTACAGATTTCTAAAGTTTTATTTATATTATTCATATGCATAATTGGCATTCTGTGGTGAGTCACGATGAAAAACAATTTTTACTTCTTTCCTTCAATTTCAGAGTAATTTTGTCCGATACCAATGAGTTGTTTTGTGAGCTAGTATGTACGGCCTTGAATTCTTCAGTTTCTTTTGAGAATATTAGATCGAACATATTCTATGGGATTCATGACTGTTACTTGCAACACATTGAAGCACAGACATCCAATTTCCTGTATTTTTCAACCTGCTTTCCTTTTGAAGAGCATTTATGCATAAATATGCACGGATATTTCCCAACCACTCATTTATTAGGGGGAATCATTAGTTCTTCATGACTTGTAGGAATTGGTCGTGCCTCATCATACATTAACTGGTGCACACATTTCCAGTATCATTTACAAATGTTACGCTTCAAACCATTACGTTTTTCATGTACTCCCCAAGACTCGTCGTAAATCGCTAAGAAAAACTAGTGGTGCTAAAACATCATATACTTTCTCGTGTAATTGGGAACAACCACATAATATTGAATATTGCATTTTCTGCACTACAAACATATCCACAGTACTTGAAAACGTTCAGTTCAACGAAGAACCGAGCAACGTACTTGGCCAACGCCAGCGCAGCGTTGTCAAAACTATGTTCGCCTGGCAAATATCAATTCTTGGCAGAACCGCTTACTTCCATCTGCATTCAGATTTCAACATGTTAGCCATAGTACACCATACACAGTTGATAAATACCTCTAATAGTAATAAATTAATTAAAGTAATAATGTTTCACGATTTGTTGTATTAAGTTAATTTATTACCTTTTTTTATATATTGACACAGCCTCAAACAACGCGCAGGAAAATAAAACATACGTGTAAAATAACTAGGTTCGTTAGAACACAGTAAAGTAACCTCAAAAATTAACTAAAATTATCTAAAATCTGTTTAAGATGGTAAGACATAAAACAGCTCTATCTTATAACTAGCACCATCTCGACGTTCAATGACAATTAGCTTCTCAGTAACGATACGGCATTGTTGCGAAATTTCAATTAAGTTTTGAATTTCTTTTTCTTATTATTGATTCCATTTCTCTCATGGCCCGTAGTCGGTGAGAAACCAGTATGTATTTCATTAATTTCAAGCAGATTTTGCGCAAAAACTCCATTTTTCTCAACACATTGTACAGGGCCTTTTTTAAAGAGGTAATTTTGTAAAACAGACTATTTGAGGCAAAAATCTCTTTAACTTTGTAGTTTCCAATTTTTTTGGCAATATTCGAAAAAAATCAAGCAAAACCCGAAAATGGATCTAGCACTATATTTCTTACCGTCGCTTATAACGAGTGGAGAAAATTTAAAGAAAAACTTTGGAGCGGTTTTTGAGAAAACAAATCTGCAATAAATAGAAGCGTTAAGTCAAGTCATAGACAACAATTCAACAACAAAAAAGTATCTAAAAATTTGGAGCCATTTTTTAAACATTTTTTTAAAATTCCGGGAGGACTTCATGTAAAGTATCCCCCCCCCACCCAAATTAAAATATTTGTTTCAAATCCCAGTGGTCGCGTCATCAGCCAAAGCGATTGGGCAATATCAATTTTGAAGAAAATAAGCTGATCGGTTTAAGCGCTAGGGTTGTGCACAGACGGACAGAGACGTTTTGCCGCGTATCGATTTTTCGGTGTGAAGGACTCGCAAAAAATGGATTCTGGTTGCACCACGTTTTAGAGGTATTTGTTTTCTATATTTTATCAACTGGATTTATCCCCTTTACGTTACCAGGCACCAGTAATAAGATTTTCTACGTCGAAAATTCGCCGTTTTCTGGCGCACGCTTACAATACTTTCTCTTCTTACGTTAGTAAATGCGAGAAAGTAAACTAGTAGTGCTAAAACAGCATGTACTTACTGACTATTAGTAATGGTTAAGTAATACTATTTATACCTACCATAATTTCTCTCTGAATTATGTTTTCTAAAATACATTAGAATTCGAACATTTGGTATGGAAAATAAACAGAACGCGAGAGAGTAATACAAAATGTAAATAAAGTAATTAAAAAAATATTGTAATGTTCTACAAATGTATAAAAGTATTCTAATTTATTACCACAAACGAAAAGCACGACGGACGGGCGGACAGACAGACAGACAGACGGATGGACGGACGGACAGACGGATGTTTTGCCGTCAATCGATTTTTCGGTATCCAGAACCCACAAAACCGGGATTCTGCCTACATTACGTGTTTGAGGATTTTTTTCTAAATATAGCGACTGGATTTATCCATTTTTCGTTACCAGGGCCCTGTAATAAGAGTTTTTCTGCCGAAAATTTGCCGTTTTTTCGCGCAGCATTACATAACTTTTTACTTCGTATGAAGTCCCTTCTTAAGCGCGAGAAACTAAAATTTACTATAATAATTTGCCTATCTCTGTTCAACCACGCCTATGAAAAGGCGTTCACGTCCAGTGGCTTTTTATATGCTGAAATGTAATTTAAATTTTGGAATACATCTAGTTTCAAAGAGTGTGTCTTAGTAAAGCGGTCTGATAATCAATTCCTAGCTTCATTCGCTTCAAGTTCCTTCGTATGCTGACCCCGGGGGTCGAGGCTGACCAGCCGCGCTGGGCGGTGGGCGGAGACGAATATTAGCTTCGACTGGAGAAAAGACAAAATTCCCACGTTCCATACAAAATGCGGCCGTTCATTATCGTAAGATGGTTTTAGCAAGTAACTGCTCGGTCTGTGCTTCCCCCACCGTTTCTGTATAGATTCAGCCTGTTCTTCCCCGATTCGTTTGCTTATAGTTTGAAGCAAAAAGCGAGAAAAGAGCGGGGGCGAACGCAAGAAACGCGCGCGTGCCGGATGCGGGGCCCTCGAGAGCAAGTGGCGCAGTCATCGCAGTGAAGGTCCAGGCCAATGACGAATGGCGACACGACCAGCGAAACACTTGCACAAACAAGCGAACGGAGACTCACAAAAACCATCTCAAATGCGTATTTCCCTCGTATACACACACACACGCGCCAAGGCATCCGAGAGAAACGTTACGTAAAAGATGGCAGTAACCTGTTACGAAACCATTACACCACGAGTTTTCTCGATTAAGGCATCAGAATAACACGAAGATAACGAGGTTATGCAGAAAGGATAAAGTCAAATTATCAGCACCAGGAAGAAGAGAATTGGGCGGGCAAAGAAGAGTGCCAAAGCGCCTGTACTCACGAGTCGGAACCAAAGCTTCGTTAATCACCAGATTCACCGTTCGAATATCTACTGCGGAGAATCTTGGAAGCCGCGCACTGCCGGCTGCTCTGATCAGCCACATCCTCCGATTAGTTCTAGGAGGATATCGGAGCAGCACCTTAGGGAACGGCGCGCGATCCCCGTTCCCATTTCCATCGTTAGCAGCAGCGGTCGCCAGCCCCGTGATCTAGCAAATCTCCCATAACTCTGCTTTTCATCAATGCTTCGAATGTTATTGGAATGGTACGCCAATTAGAAGAATGAGTATTAGAAATGGGAGCAGCTATCCGTGCAAGAATTCTTGTTTTTTAAACCCTAACCTTCCATTTCCACATTAAGTACGAAAGTTTCTACCACAACGTTTTTATTTGTTTAAAAAAATGTATACAATAACTTCCAATGTACTTGCAGAATATCACATTAAAATAGATGCAATTGATATTTGAAACGAATTTTCAATGAAGATTTACTCAGTATTATACCCATATTTTCTTGGACCTATTCACAACACTTCCTTAAAACCAATATTGGAAGTAATTATACAATCTTCCTTGACAGTTTGCGTTTCGCATTCCTTAATAGTTACAAAAATATTAGAAAATATATTTACTCATTAGAAAGCTACAAAAAGTTTCTCTTGCGAAAACTCCATATCGATCAATTACAACCCTCTTTGCAATATTAATTAACTTTATTACCGTACAAAGGGATACTACTGTGCAATTTAATTGCATAGAATATCAAGTAATTAGTTAACAATTGCATATTCTGAACGTCTCTACACAGGTGGTGAAATATCGGTAAGTATAAAATCAGCAAAAATGTAATAGAATGTCCAGGAAGATCATATTCTGTATATAATTGTGAGGTACGTTTCTTTGAGATCTTTGGCCTCAACATTCCAGGTTTCAAGGATTTAGAACGCTTCGTTTTGAAGTTATATAACTACGTAGATTTTAACAATACTGCCGCAGTGTTGTGGGATGCATTTCATATAAATATTTAGATGCATTTTTTTTTCAACAAATCCTTCATATTTTAAATTTGCCAAGTCTCCGTAAAATCCTTTCTCTTTCAATACCTCGTTTATTAAGACTGACAGCGGGTAAATAGCCGCAAACCTCATCTATTCTACTGAAATAATGTAGGAGAGGATGGATAAACTATATTATTGAATTGATAAGTACCTATGACGACCTTTTTCTTAAAATGCATGGCGTATACCTTGTTTAATAGTTAAATAAATTAATAAACATGTGGACATCTTTAATTCATTTCCCTTTCCTCCTTCTCCCATCAGGGATGTGAGGGCGAGGGCGAGGGAAAGGGAGAGGGCGAAGGGGCGGGCGCGGGAGATGGCGAGGGCGGGGGCGAGGGCGATGGCGAGGGCAAGAGCGAGGGCGAGGGCGAGAGCACACGTGCCTCGTGCCTCGTGCCCCGCGCCATGGCCTTCGGGAGCAGCTGCGGAAGCGGACTGACCGCGCTGCAAAAACCACGGCAGGTGAACAACCCACGCGCCATCGCACTCCACGAACCACCTAACGAAGCACCTACGGCCTCTCTACGTCAAAAACAACACAAACTGCACGTGGCATACATTTCATATTCGCTACATGAATTTTAAAATAAAGTTTACAAATATAGAAGTCAGGCAGTTCCACTAGTTGCAATGTAAATGAATCTAACGTCATGTCAGAGATCCTTAGTTAGTTCCGTAACTTATACATTAAGTATCTGACGTACGAATGAAATATTAATTTGTCATCAATTGGAATTATGAAATCAGTGTGCCCAAGACCCTTTTGTACGACTGGCGTACATTATTTTTTTGAGTAAGAAAACAACGAAACTTACAAATATGTAGTAAATGGATCATTTGCAATATAAAAGAACATTCTGATTCATATCGTCCGCTCCCAATTTTGATTACTTTCTTTTAGCAACTATTGTTTTTTCCTTGGAGATTTTTGCCATTCACGTACCACAAAATAATGAAATATGGATTTGAATTAACTTCTAATCAATATACAGTGACCGGAAGTGCTAGTTTCCATGCACGAGAGCAAAAATGTTAAGCTTTATTGCACGAGTACATGTTCCGAAAACGAGTGATGTTAGGAGCGAGTTTTCAAATTTGTACGAATGCAAATAAAGTAACATAAACGATATTGATATTGCTGATATTTTACAGCATTATACATTTATAAGAAAATCAAAGTTAATTTTTAGAAACAACTTTACTGTGGCGTAGTGGATATTTGACATTATTAGAAAAACCAATGGTCAGCAGTTCGGTTTACCTACATCCCTACGAGTCTCTCTCAGCGATTGACCGAATGTGTGAAGACGCAATTATTCGTTCCATAACGACAAATAAGTCATATATGTTCCATAAGATGTCATTTTATGAAAGTTTTCTTGTAAAGAAAAATGTCGTTTATAATGATAAAACAAAAAAACAAAAAACAAAAACATAAAAACAACGTAAAAGCAGCCTCGAGCATTGGCATGTTACAACCATGTAATGTAGAGTATTATTCAGTCAACTTCACAATACGTGGAGAAACTGCACGGAACGTGTCTCGGGTGGTGTGTTTGGCACTTGTGAAAAGGGGCGCAGGGGAGGGGGAGTGGAGGGGCGCCGAAGGAGCGCAGGGGCGGCCTGACGCCGGCGATCGGCAGGCGCTGCTCGCGCGGAATACGTGAATCGGGGCATCCCCGCAAGCGGTGACGCGGGAGAGGGGTGGGGGTGAGCGGAGGGGGCGCGGAGGGGAAGGCGGGCGCGCGGGCGCGCGAACCGGGCAGTCGCGCAGTGGGCTTCGGTCGCGGACGCGGAGGCGGAATTCAGAGCCACGCAGCGCCCGATGCGTACGATTCGCTTCTGCGCAACAGCCAGCGCCCAACGCAAGCCAACCTACCACGCTCGCTTCCATGCGAGTCTAAGCGACTCTTGCAAAACGTCTCAATAATATTTTGGATTTTAACTAACAAAAGGTATGTACAGTTTATGCAAAATGAAACTCAAAATTAAGCGACCAAATTTTCGCAAATTATGCTGTCATGCGCGAAAAATTGCTAAAATATGTGGCGTAATATGCGCCCCAAAACGTGTATTTTGGCAGAAAAAGCACTATTTTAATTACCATTACGTTCTATTTGCGTATGAAGCAATAGGCTTTTATCAAATAAATATAATTTTCTCTTGAGAGCAAACGGTGGGGGATAGGTTTTTAGGTCATGGCAGTTAATTGAAACTGTGCAGCAAAAATAATATTTCTTTTTAAACAAACTATTAAACAAAATATATACATTAGCCATAAAATCATCTTCTTATGTAATAGGTTCTTATTTAAAAGAAACTCAATATGAAAAACGATGAAAAGCCTCCACAACGAAAATAAATAAATTTTAAAAAACAACATAAAATAAGAGGGTATCACAACGTTTGGTTGAATTTTGCGCGCATAATGTAGAAATTACGTTACGCTACACCAAATGTAGAATTATGCGAATTAGTGAACACTGTAAAGACACTGCGCACTGTACAAACTACACAAAGCACAATTGACCCTAAAAAAATGCCATGTCAATACAACGATTTTCGAATATTATTCGAGTATGCCAACGCATGAAGTGGTCACCTCTAAGAAGGAGGTCAATTGAGGTCAATTTTTCATAATAATTAGGCTTGATCTCCTTCAAGTAACAAAGCAAGAACTTCAAATTACTTCCGATTAGAAAGAAAGAGAGAAAGTGAATTACGCGAAGAGCGCGTGTGCGCCAACGCCGATTCCCTGCATTGCCATCCCTGCGCAGGAGCTGCTGTCTGCCTGGAACCTGCCTTGGAAGTGGGCGTGCGTGCGTGGTGGAGCGAGTGCAGGTGCTGGGAGTGCCGTCGCCATGGCGACCGCCGCGCGGGCCACGCAGCGCGCCTGCGCTCTGCTCTGCGCCCTGGCGCTGACGCTCGCCAGCGCCCGTGAGTATTGCCCCACAGGCGTTCGCCTTGGCGCCTTCGCTTTCGCCAAATGATGTAAACGAATTACGCTCGTTTTAAACAAATTCAGCATTAGAAACATCGACTATTTATTTCCATAAATATAACTGCTTAAGCTTAACCTAATCATTTTTAAATTCTTAATTTAAATATACAAATATGCACTGCAATGTTGGTTGATTTATTCTTTTACTTTGGTACATGTAAAATGGATTATTCTCCTTCTCATCATTTTCATGTTGATTTCTGAATACAGATTGAAACGAGCGTTTGTTTTTCGTTTTGTAATGACAATTTAGGGCAATTTTCTTCGATGTGAAAACATTTGAAGTATTCAGCATTACATGTTCAGACAAGGAGACACGTGTAATTCGTGTTAAAACGAGCAGATTTCGAGAATATTACAATACTACAGTATTTAATAATTACTATTATATATTTTTCGAACTACAGTAGAACCTCTCGAATCCGAACCCAGGCCAATCTGAAATTTCGGATAATTCGAACAAAATTTGGCATGGAGGAAAAATAAACAAAATAAATAAAATGCTTATTTATTGTGGAAGGAAAGGGTTTTATTATTACTGAACAACTAATTTTTGAAACACAAGTTGTCGAAATGAAACGTTTAATTCAGTGGTAACTACTGAGTAACTTATATCACATGTTTATATATCAGTAATTTTCACTTTGAGGAACTTGCAAAATCGGTAATATTTTGCCGTAAGGAACTGAATCTGCTTGATGATGTGATGATGCGATCATATTGTTAACGCAACGCTAAGCTGCGTTTCATTGCCTGGTATTCCTATAGATGTATTTGTCTTTGTACGGTACATTTTTTCGGATAATCCGAACAGACCACACCCCCATTAGTTCGAATTACCGGGTTTCTACTGCATCTTCATTTGCTTGCCAGCGCTAACTGGTGTTACTGCGTTGTGAAATGTATATGCCAAACGGATCGTTCACTGTTGCTTTAACACCACCGCGCTGACAACAATGCGATGTAGCGTAAGCTGCTACCGCCACCGCCGCCGGTGAGTCGTATTTTTTATTAACTTTTAATATTTTTACTTTCTCGTGAACTGCTTACGGAGAATATTTCAAGGCTAAAATACTCATCGAATATGTTCGTGAAAACACTGAATACCTTAATATACTAAATCCAATGCCACAAACATATTTTTATTTAAACTTTTAAATTAAAAAAAGATATGTCATGCTAGTTTTATTTACAAAATAAAGTGGTATTTGAAGTGTAAAAAAGGCAGAAAGTGTGATATAATATTACATAACGTTTACATTATAATATTGCGAGAAAGTGTGAGCTGTTGTAGCTCCAGTTTGCTTTATACGTAAAAGTCGCGCCTATACACTTGTCCCAAAAGCCCCCTTTATCTGCACCGAGCTTCGATTGCTCCACCCCCAATATTCCCAAATCCTTCCGTTTTCACGTTCGAGACTACCATATTACGGAATACACATACACTAGACTCGTTCACTAGACCTAGTCACAATCAGCATGTCTTCATTTCATTAAAATAAATTATACCCAGCAACACCATTTGGAAGCTTTGCATTAAACCGGGTGATTTCGAAATGGTGTCTTGGAGCTATTTGGGAATGAGATACCATATTTGCTCTTACACCCGTAGATTTTCTATGATTACGAAAAACGCTCATTTAAATTTCGCGCGTAACAGTATAATAGATAACGTTGGCTAAATGTTAACAACACGTATCTCAAAATTTGACGTTACAGGAGTGAGGAAAAACTTCGCAAAGTTTCCATTGCAAGCTAATAACTAATGTGGATACAATAGCACATACTTTAATTATTGGGAACTATTACGTAATATTATAATAGTGCAATTTTCCACCCTACAACACTTCAACAACCACTCGAAAAAATCCAAACCAATTAAAACGAAGCGCCAGCGATGCATATATGCAATTATTTCGATGCCAAGGACTGCAGTAATATCTTACTTGTGCAAAAGAAACAAACGTTAATAGATCTCAACTGTTCCAATAATTGCATCACATTATACAGACAAGCATGGATAATTTCACACAAGCTTGCCTTGATTACATTGAAATAAGCTACCAATTGTTTAATAATTGTACTATAATCAAAACTCAAACCTTTTTGATAAGTAATGTATAAATTAAAAATCCAAAGCGGAAGGCCGTCCAATAATATCGCATTGTGACTGCCCTAATATAAATTTAGAACTCTATCGCCTTTCACCAGTTAAATATTATACCTAATCACAATAAAAACGTTTCCACGAAATTATTTCTCGTAAAGCGAATACAGCAGGACAAATTCAACATTAAGCATCGTCTGTGGACGGTGTGTGAAACATTCAAACTATATACGTAACTACGGTGACTTGTCATTACATAACGAACATTTTGTATATAAATATATGTATATATGTATGTATGTTTGTGGGTGGGTGAAACAGATTGTCGAATGTAGGTATGCTTTGACTCAACACAGAGATATTGATAATAAAATTAAAATTCCTTTATGAAAAATAAATACATAAAGCCTCCTTACCATTCCGTTGAAGAATGACAAGTGTGAAGAATTCTAGGAATTTTAAATTGCTTTATAACTGCGTTGCCCATGTATTGCAAACTGACATCTCGTCAAACGAAGCGCGGGAAATTCGAAGTTGCAATTTCGAAGAATGCAATAATTAGGCTTAATTACTCTTTTTTTTAAAAGATTGTATATTATCTGTTTTAAAGTACCTATTTTTTAGAACAGATTTCATTTGCGTATTGCCTTTGTTTGCCCTTGTTGATATTATACGTATTGCCCTTTTGTGTTCATGTGTTCCAAAACTGAAGTCGGTTATGAATACCTTTCAACAGAATGTGGGAGTAATGTTTTTCATTGAGGAAGAGTTAACCAACTTGGATTGGACCATTCAAAAGCAGTCAATGAAGCATGCAGGATGAGAAAAGAGTCAATGTTGAGTCTCATCTTCTACAGATTCCACAATTGAGCTCGCACATTGATTCTCAACAACCTATTAGTGTCTTTCGATGAAGTGGTAAACGACATAACGTTAGTCGGCTTCTGCGCATGGCAACGCCGAGATCAAAAAGATATCAAAAGATATTTTGTTGCAAAACCATACGCATCCACATACCGCCTCCCAAGCTCTTGAAAAACTGCATTTCGAAGAAAAAGAGCCTCCCCGATTCAGTCCGGACCTCGTCACGTCTAACTACCACCTCCTCGGTCCACTTAATAAGCAGTCATTCAATATGTTCAATTGTAAATAAACTTCATTAAATCAACAACCATACTTGTTAGTTACGCGGGATGGGTAGTTCATTGGGATGTTTTGTTGGAAATAGCGGCTAGTAAATCAAGGAAATTCAAAGCTCATATGAGGGAGGTGGGAATGCGAGCTGTCCATAAATCGTAATGGATCCGGGGGCCCCGCCCAAATGAAGCGTCATGTTGTAACGTTTCCGGAGGAAATGACGGCCGGCCGTGGCAGGCAGGCAGGCGGGCAGCCTTCCTTTCTGCGAAGTGAGTGAATGGGCGAAAAAAGCGGCGGCGGCGGCGGCGGCGGTGCCTCCAGGCCGCCGCGTGGCGGGGTGGCGTGTTTTGGGTCAGGCGTCGCCCGGGGCGCGCGCCCGGCCGCAGACCCCAGTGACGCCAGCGGGCGCTGGCCGCGGCCAAGCAAAGGTCAAGGCTGCGCGCGACGCCTCTCGCCTGTGCACACGTGCCTCGAGTATTTCATCTTCATCATCATTACCGGCGGAGGTGGCTCAGGGCATCAACTGATGTCACGCAGTACCTCTGACCGCAAGGTCTTACGATTCGAGACCCGACGATGGCAGGATTTTCGACACGAGCTACATAGTGTAACGTATTAGCCAGCGTGCCTCGTGACATCTATTTGGGGACGCTTGGTAGAGGATTAGCCTCGCCACAGGAAGGAGAGAAGGGTTTTTCCGTAAAGGCAAGAACGCGGAAACGGGAGACACAAGGCTTTGGGAGTATCCGGCCTATAGAAACTTTTCACTGTTATAACAAGCGAGGGGGTGGCGTGACGTAGTAGGTCACGTGGGCCTCGCCTATATAACAGAGTGTACAGAGCCAGTGGGTGGGTTCTGGATACAGTGGGAGAACCTCGTGCGTGTGCACAAAACTTGGCGCCACGACGGTGCATATGCGAGCCAGGCTCGCGAGGCTCGAGTCACTAGTTGACGAAGTCTGCGGACTTTAGGTCCTTGGGTGACTGCGGTCACGGGGGAGCGATGCTGTGTGCGTGCTCCGCGGTGAAGAGTGGTTGAGTGGTTGAGTGCCACGATTCACGCCGATTCTCAATCGGATAAGATCGCTCCTGCGATCGAGGCAAACCAGCCGTTGGTGCGCCAGAACGGACTTTGTGTCCCAGCGTGACATCCGGTCGCGGAAGCTAGGCTTTGTGCGCTCTTCAGAAGTAGGAGTGGCGAATGCCACAATCAAAACCATCTTCAATCGGGTTTGGATCGCTCCCGCGATCAGGGGATAGTAGGTCTATCAGAGCTAGGGTGTAAGTAGATTATTAAGTGTATATTTTTTTTTTGTTTTCTTTGTTAATAAATATATTGTTATACGAAAGCTCTGTGTCTGTGGTCGCTGTGAGTATCCATGACGTGACAATAGCTAGGCCGAGTGCAGCTGGCAAGCGGAGGAGAATTCAAGCAACTGGCTGCTCTGATTGGTAGTTTTGCGTGGTTTCTCGGATTGATACTAAGCGAATGTCGCAACAGTGCCCAAACTAACGGGCCACGGATCACGCGCGATCTTTCTTATCTCTTCCTAGTCACATCCCCGCCCCTTACTTACACACATTTACATTCACTAACCTACCACACATGTCAAGAGCTTGTCCCGACTGGCGCGGAGGTCTCCTGGTGGGAAATATCTGGATGGTAAATAACTCGCAAGCCGACGTGTAGGTCAGCGCCGGACCTAACCACATAACGGGAAGAACACCGCAGCCTCTCGCGATAAAACATGAGGGACGCTTACGGGGAAATGATCATACCAGATGACGAAACACGAAATAATCACTTATTATTATTATTATTATTATTATTATTATTATTATTATTATTATTATTATTCACGACCAACAATGTTATGAGTCGGTTGAATATAAAATCTACTCCACTTTGCAACCAGTTTCCTAAACAGCTGATCTAATGACTGTGGATACCTCTACAATACTTGCGCAAAATGTGGGCTGATCCAAATAAAGCGATGTTTTGCGCTTCCCACTCTCTTGAATGACCTGGAAGTTTAGTAAAGTCCTTACACAAATTTTGCAGAACAAATCCCCGAGCACCATTAATTATAGGGACGACTTGTGCTTTTGTCTAACATTCGTGATCAATGATTTCTACTTGTTCTTGGCATTTGCGGCATTTATCATCTTGGGAAATTTTGAGAACCGCTTTATCATAATATTGCAATGCCTGATCTTGAGCAGCTATTACAACTGGTTCCGATTCTGGCTTCACGCTTACCTTCTTAAGTCACATAAACAATTGATTTTGACTGATCTGCACCTGATCCAATCTTTTTAGATATTGTCCATGAAGTGGTTTCTCTCCACAATTTCTTTAACATTTTTTGTTCCTCACGTTTTGTTTCAAGCAGCATCAGAAGTTCTGCGTCTGTGTAATTCTATGTGTCTTGCATAGTTTTCTTCACAATGTTTCTTTCTACGCTTACAATGCCTCTATTTCTCATTCATCGGTCAGATTTAATGACCATCCTCACTAGTAGGTCATTTTGATGACTACATTCTTTCCCATCCCGACCATTGCATTGTGCCAGGAGCCTTCAATCTGAGGCCTCTTCCTCCTTCCTTACGTGTCACAGAGTCCACGTACATCAGCTCAGCTCAAGGGTGGGCGACATGTTGCATTGGAAGCAGTTTTCGGGTTTTTCGATCCGATGATACAAATGTCTTGCTTGGTCCATTCCAGTAATCTGAAACTGAACCCGGCGACAGGCACCGAAAAACTACCAATTGCAGATATTTTATTCCTGGAGTTGACAGCGGTCTGTAGGACAATTTCACTCTTCTGTAAGACTCCCTGAGAATTCTCTCTTTCATTGTGTTGTTCGAGATGTTCTCATATTCATTTCTACGAACTGGAACTCTCAAGAATGTCACAGGCGAAACGTTTCATATTTGTTGTTTTTCTGATTTGAACACGCGCTACGAAGTATGGCTTGGAAAGAGAAAACTGTAATTTTGGTCTCTGTGAACAGAACTTCACGGAGAATATATTAACAATGGCTTCTGGTAATAGTGAACATGTACTTTCTCACCTTCCTTCGTAAGAAGATAAAGTATTGTAATCTAAGGCGGAAAAACGGCAAATTTTTGTCGGAACAACTCATTCCCGACCTTAAAAAAAAGTGAATTATTCTCGTTTCTGTATGTATAATAAATTAGTTTATCTAACACGTTGTTACGTCAAAAACCACGTTTTGTGGATCCTTGATATCTAAAAATCGATTGACGAAAATATCTGTCAGTCTGTCCGTCCGTCCGTCCGTCCGTTCGTCCGTCCGTTCGTCCGTCCGTCGGCCCCTCCGCCTGTTGTCTTGTTCAGTCGATTTTTTCCTTATTTGATATTCCTCGATCGGCTTGAAGAACTTAACTCACTCGCAGTTTGAAACCAATATTTTGTTTTTTATGGGTACTGTTTATGAAGGCTGAACATTTTCATTTTTTTCAAAATTGGCTATTTGTTATTAAACTCTGTCCTCGGAGATCGTAAACGTCGCTTGTAATAATCTCATTTGAGCTGAAACTCCTGCATTTTCGAAAATCACAAAAGTTTAAACGTTTTTGGTGTCTTCCTTCAATTACAATATTGAAGATAAAGATGTTTTTTTCTTATTAAATCTGTTCATCAAAGTCAGATTTCGGATTTAGGTTAGTTACAGTTTGTCGAAAATATGAACAGTTTCACGTAATTTTGCGTTAAGGTCTGCACAGAGTGTGTTGGCACAGGCGGACAAATTAATTCAAATTTGGCGCCACGCTTGGAGCTCATTCAGTTTGACAACTCTCTAAGTATTTAAGAAGAAAAGGTTGTACATTTCAAACTTGGCGCCTTCGTGATTTTAATTTGCCCCAAAACCCCATAAGAATTCATTTTATACGAAACTATTTTAAATAAACCTTCCACAAGTGATTGGTAGATCGCACCACCTCCTGGCCTGCTGGTGACGAAGCTTTGCACATTAAAGTAATTTACCGGAATCCAATTTCTTCCACATACGACGCGACGAGATCGCATTGTTTGAGAATCTGGACCCGCAGTTTCGTAACAATCGTGTAGAGAAGCTACGTAATACGTGTATTGGGCGCATTGGATGCGGGTTTTGTACGTGAGTGCTGCGTACGATATGCAGTCTTCGTGAACCAGCGCTTCGACACGCGACAAAAACAGCCGAAAGCATGAATACCGAATATAATCCGTAAAGATAACGTTTATTTTTGTCCAGATCAAGGTAACCATGACAATTACTTCAATCCTTAATGATTCTTACATCAATGTGCTAATCGTGTAGACTGCATGTTCTTTTCAGAATCTTCTCGCCTGACAAGAACACAGAAAGGCGCTGGATAGGACTTCTTGAACCTGTTTCTGCAAATGCTCTCACAAACATCTAATCAATATTTCGCAGCCATGACAGGGTGTAAAGTCAATTTTTAAACAATTATTTCCTCAAACGTGACCCCAAATTATTTCAATTAATTTTCTCCTCGGGTGAATTAACGACGATAAAAAAAGTGGTTCTAGTTCGCATTTCCGCCAAACGCACTGTTTTCTGGAAAACTGCAAAGTTAACATTCCAAAACAAAAATATTGAATGAAGAAATAATGGAAGTCGTCTTCGTCAACTTAATATCAAACGTCACCTTTCGTCGCACTTACGTCAACAATACTACATCAGAATTTCCAAAAACATATTGAAGATAGAGATTTCTGTTTTAAACAAAATCGCTCTAAAAATCATATAAAAAATCCATGTAAACCTACTATTTTTCTAAACATTCAAAAGCCGTAAAACGTCATTTTTCTGTGTCTTCCAACATCTAGAATATTACGAAAGATTTTTTAAAAAAAATTGTTGTTGGAAGACATCTTGCAATAAGGACGATTACGTACGATTTTTCGAAAATATGAGTAGCGGGCGTGGGCGGCGCTATGGCGTGTCAGGGAGGAGGCGGGCACGTGTCGCGGCTTCCCATCAGTGAGTTCAAACACAATGTTACACCGAGCACCTCTGGCCTTGTCGTAGTCTTCCGTCGTCGCTCGTCTTGGCAAGGCATGCAGAGGCGTGAGATTCGTCCCAGCAGTCGCGCAGAAAATAATTCGAGCCATTAGCCTCTGGCGTGTGAATTAAAACTTCAGAATAATAGAATTACAGTGAACAAACATAACAGAAATGTGTTTGTTTCAAAAATATTATGTATTCCAAACCGACAGGTTGGAAGACAGCAGGAATAGTGATGAACCAAGTATTCTACTACTATTTAGTGCATCTTTGGAAACTGGGCGGATCGAAAGTTTTTCCCTCCACACAGCCCGTTCAGATGAGTGAAGCAACTAACTGAATCCCGGGCCCAACACTTAATGGAATAATCAAATACAAACTACTTTTTATTCTCACGCAGGTCAAAATTAACTTCACTTAGGCTCATACAAATTACATGATTCAGCGTATAGGAAAGGATATAAGTTTTTAAATGATAATTTATTTCGGAGCTTCTTAAGTTTTCTTCTACATTGACTTTGGTACAAAAATAATAGTAGCAATTTTGGTTTAAACGAACCAAAGCATTTACCTCTAATTCCAATGAGTACTTTCTGACATTTTCAGAATTTTAATTAAGAGTTTTATTAATATGTCGTGCTCTGTCGTGTATTGAGATTTAGCGAAATACACTGGAAATTTTACCTTATCATAAACATAGTATAAAGTATCGTATTACTGCAGAAAATACCTATTTTTTCGACAGGACAACACGTTCTGTGTTTCTCTGATACCGAAAAATATGATTTTTCTTGCTCCAATAAGTATTATGTAGAAAATGTCTTTCTCAAAAACGTAGAGGAGACAGAATCCATTGTGAACAGTAAACGTAAAAAATCTATTGCGTTTTTTTCCTTGCATAACGTCTTTTCGATTTCGTCCGTCTGCCAACTGCAGTAGCGCCTAACCAGACCTGCTCAACTGGCCGTGAATGAGCGCGGGCGCTCGCGGCGGCTCCCGTTAAGGCTCCGAGTGGTGAGGGGGGGAGGGGGGGAGAGAGGAAAAAGAGAGTGCCGGCGAGCAACCTTTCCTGTTTGGCGCATGCCGCCTGCGCCGCGGACCAGATGACAAGTTCCCAGAGAAAGGAAACTGCGAATTGGGCTCAATCAACGTGCTATTCCATAATGTCATTTATGAAATAATACAAAATTTTAATATCGCTTTACGTGTTGACAAACAAAAATTTCATATTGTAATAATTGGTAATATTTAAAAAGTGGGTCAAGACGGAAAAACAGGTGAATATTATGACAGGTCGGAACAAAGGTTTGATTCAAAATACATGCATTTACAATTGGCTCCTATCCAGGTTTTTCCTATCCCTACGTTTTTCAACTGACCCTCCTTTTTCAGCACCTACTGACTGGACTAACACTCGAGCTGAGTTCTTAAAGCAGCAAACACTCCACGTAAAGTACACATCTTTCAAACCGTGACATTGCTCCTCCGCAACATTCTTGTTGAGAGTGATAATATTCAGAATTACAGTGCGCAAGGAGAGAGGAGCCGAAAAGGTCAACTGCGCGTGCGAGTCACTCGCCACCGCGCGGCCGCGCAGGGCTCTTGGCCGTGAGCGCGCACTTCGAGGCGGATTTTGCCATCCGACAAACGGCCGCGTCATCCGCACATCAGGATAAAAAAAAGGCTGCTGAAAAATGTCCCTACATCTCTGCTAATCCACTCTTAATACACTCACGTACAAACCAAGCAGTATTGTGTCTGACGCTCAGAGCCTTTACATCTACAAGCCGTTTTGTAAAATATAATTAAAATACAGCTTTGAGGATATTTTTTAAGCCTAATGTTTACATGCGAATTAGGATTTCTGTTACATCAGCTAATGAAAACTTTCCTGGGCAATTACGGAAACACTGTTGACTGTGCAATAATTTTGGAAATATTTCAACTTTCTTACACGATTACCTATATGAAACGGGGTAGCGGATTAAGATAGGCAAAACTGACCCGGGGATACAATTCTTTCAAATTGAAAACCGTTTTTCGCCGGATTTAAATCAAATTACCTCGACAAATAAACAAATGACAAATGCAAATGTCAAATAAAACGTGTTTTTTTAGCTTCTTATGTAAGTTCTTTTAATCAAATTACACATGAGTCATTCCACATCAAATCACATAAATTTAAGGAAAATTTAACTTTGATGTTCCAGATTTTTAAACTTTTATTGTAAAGAGTATAAGCAAAAACACGTGTTTTTTTCATTTTTTACCTAAATAATATTTTTTTGAGATGATATTAATTTTCAGAATTTTCCAAAAATGTTCGCATCGCTTAAGATAATCATTTGCAACTCACGTTGTAATTATGAGAGATTTACTATTTTGTGACATTAAAAAACAAAAGATACTCTTTCATTTGATGTACATTTTAAATTCGTTAAATTTTTTTAAATGCATATTTTGATATTTTTTATTCTTTTTCTCAAAATTCGAGTGTTTAGAAATTTCACAAAAATATAATATTCACACCACATAAAAGGGAATCCTTTTACTTTCCCGTATACGTACGTATATACAGAGTAATATACGTGATATAGGGAAAGTTATCTAATGCTGCGGAAAATCGATTTCGATATTTCAACGGAAATACACGTTTTGGGTTCCCTGGTACCCAAAAAGTGTTTGTGTGTGTGTTTTTAACGTACGACCGTCGGTCTGTCTGTTAGTCCGTCCGTTTGTCTGGTGTATGTGAACAACACTATTTATGGTTTCAAGGATAACTTCATAACCTTACGCACAGGACAGCCTTTTTTGTAATTCAATCGTATTCTCCCTCCCACACAGGAAACAATGGGTTTTGTATTGAAATATCTATTGTGTGATATACGTACTGTTGATATGCCTGGCTCGTTTTCCTTTCAAATTGACGCAGAATCAAATTTTGGATTAATATACTTCATATGGGTTTACGTAGAACAATTTTTGAGATTTTTAAAGATTTCTTGATGGAAAACTTAAGGTTTTCTTACTATTACCAACATCAACAAAATACAAATAATGAACTCTCCTACTTCACCTTTGGCGAGGTAAAATTGCAGATCGACTGCATGAGAATTAAAAACGTTCATAAAATATCGAACAAGTTTACATATCTTCCTGGTTTATGTAAAAGCGCAGCATAATTATAAAACTGTTTACTACCTCTTGCATATAAATCTCTATCTCTTGTGTATAAAAATTAACACGGCGGCAATGTTCGCAGAAATTGAAACGTAAATTTAATAAATTAGTTCATACCATAGTTATTTTTTCCACATCCTCATTAAATTATTGTTTCATTCTTTGTTTTGTTTTATTAATTACACAATTGTTTCCGGGTGTGTGAATTTACAGACGCATATACTATTTGCACGATGTATTTATTCCAATCGCGAAGTTAATTGTTATCATGTTTCAGTCCCGACGACTACACAACGAGCAGAGGCGGAACCAACAACTGAACGTATTCTTCTCAACAGCATCGAATCGCAGTCAGCGGATGCGGGTGAGTACGTTCAAAATAGTACCGTATCAAGTGCTCACCCACTAGCAATGTTCTCTATTCTATACTAAGTTGTGTTTGATAACCGTTACGTTTGCGATACGTTAAGTTTGATAATAATTCTACCTGGCTACTCTTTACACACGCATACCGTTACTTAGTAAGAAAGTTGATGCTATTATTTAAAATTATCGACAAGCATAAAATTAAAAAAACACAATTTCCGTAGCTCACCTAGTACGATTTTCCTACGAATCGAAAGGGTTGTCATTTAATTATTGTAAATTGTAGAGTTTAAATAATTGGTCCAATGTTATGTTGTGGAAAATTGTTTTATTCTGACTTTGTTATTTCTGATACGAATATATATATATATATATATATATATATATATATATAAATTCGTATATTACATATATACATGGTTATTTGGAAGTACTTAGTATAACAATCAGGTATTCTTGGAACAGTAATTTTCCTATAGAAACGTAATTGGGTTAAATTCGTGGCAGGTGCCGCGGTTAGACGTGAAATACAAGTGAATATTTTTTATCGAAATTTAATTATTTATAATAATATATTTTGTAATTGGATTCGGAGAGAAGATTAAATTGCCTTTGTTTATTAATAAAATGAGATTTGGAAATATGTTAATATACGAATATTTTGACTTAATTTTGTTCAGTTTATACATCGTCGTCAGTAAGATAATCTTGTTGAGGCAGTAACCTTTTATTATATTTTATTTTATGTAGTCGCGTCAAAGTGTAACTAATAATTAAGAAGAGACGCAATACAATGAAATTATTTACATAGATAGTAATTTGAATTGGTGTTGGTAGGGTAGTAGTGTTGGTGGGATAGTGGTGATGGGGTAGTGGTGGTGGGGGAGTGGTGATGTTGTTAGTGGTGGTGGGGTAGTGGAAGGGGTGGAGGTGGTAGCGGTGGTAGTAGTGGAGGTATGTTAGTAAAGGTGGGAGTTGTAGTGATGGTGATGGGGTGATGGTTTTGTTAGTGGTGTCACTAGTGAAAGATGGTAGTAGTAGTAGTGCTGATGGTATTAGTTGTGATGTGATGGTGGAGGTGGTAGCGGTGGTATTAAAGGTAGTAGTTGTAAGTGATGTTGATGTGGGTGGTGGTGTTAGTGGCAGTGGCGATGAGGGCGTGTGTTTGGCGTGCGCAGGGGCCGCGGGCGCGGGCGAGGGCGGGTGCCCGGCGCTGGTGGGGCGCGCCGCGTGGGGCGCCGCGCCGCCTCGCCAGGTGGAGCGCCAGGAGGGGCCGGCGCTGCTGGCCGTCGTGCACCACACCTACGTGCCCGGTGCCTGCAACTCGTCGGCGGCGTGCGAGGCCGCCATGCGCGCCATGCAGCGCTTCCACCAGGAAGAGCGCGGGTGGAACGACATCGGATACAAGTAGGGCCTCTCTCACTCAATTCAAGCGACAGCTCTACAGGTTTCTGCATGCTTGTTTCGCGTCAAGTCCTCGGGTGTTCGTGTCTTTCGCCGGACTATGGCCCCTGGAACGCCAACGATAATGCGTCAAACCCGAATCCGAATTTCCAAATTCTTCCCAGCTTTCCCTCAATACCACGAGGTTCCATTTTTTCTTCGATCTCTTGATTCCGTGAAGCATTTGCGGGGATAGACATGTCCGTTATTCGTGTTCTCTTGTCAAAGAGGACGGTCAATTGCAACTAATAGAAAGTTTGGACCTTGAAATCTCAGAGAATTTTCGTGTTGTGGTTTTCGACCACTTTGTGCGGGTTATTTCCACCGTTGGTTATTGGCAAGGCATTTTCTGCGTAAATTCCAACGTAGTAAGTCCGTCATCGAGTTTGTAATCTGTTTTGTATTGCTGCGGGCACTGATTAGGTGATAACCGTATCGAATTGTTAGTAGTCTGCACTTTACGTCCTGACTTGTATTTACTTTGGCTTGAAACCCGTAAATTGTTAGGCGCTCATGTTGGGCTTCTATGACAGACCTTCAGTCTCTTCATTCAAAGAGTCATCGCGCACTCACCCGTTCACCTTCGTTTCCATGTCCCGGGAATATTGTTTAAGGACGGCGTTTTTACGTACATGATCGAACCACCAATACCTGATGACATGATGCATTCCGCCAGCTTCTCTGTCGATTATCTTACCTGATGAGTTACCTCAGAGCCAGCATTGCTACTGTCTCTGCAGTGACTAATACTGGGAGGCCCAATGGCGAAGCTACTGTGGAGGTATTTTCAACAATCTCTAGATAGCTACGGCGAATACAGCCGTTGTCTGGAGGAGAATTCCAGCGCCCGGCTGCTCTAATCGTTAGTTCTCCGTGGTTTCTCCAACTGATACCAGGCGAATGCCGTAGCAGTCCCTGAACAAACGGGCCAAGGATCGTGGGCGATGTATCCTTTCCCTTCCCTGCCCCGTGTCCGGAGGGCGCTGGGTGCGCTCGCTTGCAGTATGTGATTTCAGAGCGATGTGTGTGTGTGGCAGCTTCGTGGTGGGCGGCGACGGGCGCGTGTACGAGGGGCGCGGCTGGGGCGTGGTGGGCGCGCATGCGCTGCACTACAACCTGCGCAGCGTCGGCGTCTCGCTCATCGGCGACTACGTGGGTGAGCACTCGCACTCGCCGGTTGAGACATGCGTTTAGGAAAGCCCATTAACACGGCTGTTTTGTGCCCGATGTTTTTGCGCTTTCGATGTTTTGCTAGTAGCTGCAAAAGTGCCATAATCACAATTTTGCAAACATTTGCACAAATAAAATAAAGTGATAGAGGCACCAGCAATTATTCTGAGTTCCAACCAAACGAACGCTATGTGTACTATCTTCGTCGGGCAAAGTTTCTCTTGCTCGAGATGATTCCGATGCCCTAGTATACCCTACGTGTTTCCTAGTAGTTTGCACATGGAATGGCGGTCAGCGCTTGCACAGTGAACACATGGGCTCCCTCTGTTCGGCGAACTGAGGGTTGACCCTTTGAAATGACCCCTGGCTGTCAGATTTCAGAGTCAGTTACAGTAATTGTTCACATTATTTTTCATCTTTGGCAATGAAATCTTAATTAAGGAATTAACATAAACGACCACCGTCAGATTAAATTTTGACCGGCGCGAATACAAGTTACTAAACCAGTTGTAAAAAAGATCGAAATTGCTGAAATGGGCACTTGTTTTTCATTTGTGCAAAAATGTAGCTTCACAATAGGCACGTTCTGTTGAGCTACAAATTCAAATGTAGTCCGGTTACTGGTGCCAAAACAATATGACTCGGGAGCGGAAATGTGTATTTTTCGAACGTTGTTAAAGTCGCTTCTATGATTCGATTGTGCGTGGCGGTTTGCGCAGAGGCGGCGCCGCCCGCGCACATGACGGCGCTGGCGCAGCGGCTGCTGGCGTGCGGCGCGCGGCGCGGCGCCCTGGCCGCCGACTACAGCCTGCTGGGCCACCGCCAGGTGCGCAACACGCAGTGCCCCGGCGACGCCTTCTACGCGCAGCTCAGCGCCTGGCCGCACTGGGTGGCGCGCCTCGACCCCGCCCTCGACGCCACCGTCCGCGCCAACGCCACCACCACCACCACCACGCCCTCGCCCACTTAAACACTTCGCTATTTGCAATAATAGGTTTCCTTCCTCTTATACAGCGTGTCTCAGAATAAATGCTACACACCTCTAGGGCCTAGACATGCGTCAAAGATCTATTGCCAATAAATATACAGTGTGAAATCACATATGACGAAGTTAATGTAACATTTTCCCTTGAAGTTCGCTTTGAAAGCACAGCTGTTCCGCAGTACATCAAACCTCGTTGATGGCGACAAAACGTGACCTGCCGAACATCTGTTCATAACGATTTGCCTAAAAGGGGGGGGGGTCACATATTTAATTTCGAATGTTAATTGGTAGGGGGTGGATTTTGATTAAATGTCACTTTTTTCTTTTCACTTTAGAACAATGCAGTTTAGTATAGAAATTAAATTTACTATTTAAATTAATCTTCCAATGCCAAAAGGAAATGACCCTTTTTTCATTTTTCGTTCACTTCCAGTAAGCTATTTTTCCTTTTCCGCCATTTTTAATATTTTTTCGCTGTTTTGATTAATTTTAATGGTGCTTGCTTCAAATAATATTTACGAGATGCAACAAATGTTCTCCAGAGAATTCCTGAGGAGCCTGTCCGATGTCTTCGCTAAAAATTGTCATTTCTGGCTCAGTATGTAATCTAAGGTTCCTATGACGCCCATTAGTGCCACTGTCGGTTCGGCTGTTTTAGCGGTAACTGAAGACAGATTTCCTGGTAAAGAATAGTCCATACCAAAAGTTTGCAAGTGGAGTTCACTTGAATGAATGGAAGAACCCTCGATCATGTCAGTAACATATACAACAGCTTGAGTTGTTCTTCCGAAATTAGTTTGATCACATTTTTAGTCATTTTTCTTTGCTTTTAGTGCATTTTATTGATCATTTTTGGCAATGTTTTAGGTCATGAAAATCCGCCCCCTAGCAATAAGTGATTATCTTCGACCCCTTAACTTGCCCTAGAGATATGTACCATTTGCTCTGACCCAACCTGTATTCATTCATATTAATTCTGATCCTAGTTTAAACCTTCGTCTGTTTAATTAAGACTTTTCTTAAAACAACGTGGTGACGCCTCTCCTCTCGGGCAACTCTCGCTCGCAGGCGGGACTGGCCTCCTCAGGAATGGCAACTAGTGCAACGCAGTGTTTATTGAGGTGGTTTATTGTAGGGCAAAAAGGATAGAAAGAGTACATGTGTTCGAACCCAGTGTCACCGCCGACGACTGGAAGGAAAAGCGCACTTCTCGAAGCGCCCTGCGCGGCCGACGCGACGAGCAGCCTGCGCATCATCCATCAAAACAACAGACCTGCTTCTTGGCAGTCGGAAGCAGGTCCAGATTCCATCTATTGGCAAGGACACTCTTAGCATAGGATTTGTCTTCAGGTTAACTTGTATATCCTAGACCTAACTAGTATTCTAATACGGGTAAATAAAAACATCTTATAAACCAACATCCATTTCTCGTAAAATGCTTCCACTACCTCTTACTACTAGTTGCTATTATTCAGAATCACTTTAAAAACAGCAGCAGCATCTCTGATTAACTGTGCATCGAGCATTGAAGATACTGTGTATATACAAAACTATTTCGGAACCGCATACGAGTACAAAGGAAATTGCGTTTGTGATACTTGACTTTAATTTCTCCACTGAAAATATCAGACGCTGAAAATATCAGATCAAAATATCACTGAACATATCAACGAGACAGAAAAGGAGATTTAGAACATAACATGAACATAGAAAAGTTCTCTTATAGCATATATCCGAATTTCATTCAAACGTCCGGAAATGCGAAAATTGTAAGTTTTGTTGTTGTTGTTGTTGTTGTTGTTGTTTGAGGGGAGGAGATAGATTTATTTTTCATGCAATCTATACCACAATCTGAGAACTTTAATTAATTTCGTTTCAATCGTGAGAATTTCCTTAGGTTGAACAATACTGTAGCATGCGAGGGTACGCTTCCGCGGTCGGAGTCAATAGATTCTTGGCTGTCCGGGAGGCGCCGCCGCGACGCGTTCTAAGCACAGTCTGGCGACATTGCTTAAGAAACGGTGTCTCCCGCACAGCAAAATACATAATAATCTTGTAAATTATTGCACGCTTGTTCCAGGAGGCAGTTGTAACGTAACGGTTTAAGTGTCAGCCAACGAATCTGAAGGCTAGAGGTCGATTTCTCACTATTGCCTCAGATTGCTATTCTTTTATCTCGAGTACATGGAAGTGCGCTTGTACACATGCTGTACGTCAAATTTTCATTAAAACCTGTAAACTTTCGAAAATTGCTACTATTCGAAAATAGCAAATTAGAATCTTTCGCGTTTCTTCTGCCAAACAGTATAGTAGGGTATTTTTGCAATTATAAAAGAAATTGTCAATGTGAGGTGCTTGCTACCTCATGCATATCTTATGCCTATTACTCTACCTGCGGGAAGGAGCTGGAGTGAGGTTGCATGAAAGATTAAAACTTGATATTGCGGAGTACAAGTGATCACAGCATTTTTTTAAGAGTACATGAGATTAACCAACCTGCCTTGATAGTTGAAAGAACTAAAGCGTTGCAGATATTTGAACATTTTCGAACAGTTTAATTATTAATATTTTCTGCAAAGAAAAACCACCGGATCGACCAAAGTCGATGACACATATTTACAAAGAGTATTATTAATTTTCAATAGTGAAGAAAGTCAATAATATCATCTTTGTTTAAATTCATCATATTTAAAATATTATTTACAAGAAATTCTAAGTTGACAGCGCACTACACCTAAATCCCCCCCATCCCAAGCAAATTCTATGTGCGCCACTACATAATATGCTGCAATAATCTGATGTGATACATTGCAAAAACTATCATTACAAAACTCCACTAAAATTACGCTATGAAGATTTACACAATAAATGCGGCTCGCCGGAAAGTGTGGTTCATCGTAGAGAGATACTTGATTATTCGGATACCTGCACAAAACGAAAATCGCGAAATTATGAGTAGATTGGCCACATGTTACTGTTGTAGTTCGAATTCAATAATAGAATAGATTTTATTTATTTTTAGGATTCCAGAGCATTTCATCAGATGCGCCAATAAAGTAATGACTCTATATAATTATGAGTACTACATAGCCATTATCTCCAAATATCATAATTGTAATTGTTTCTATGTTTCTAAGTAAATTACAAAATACACATAAATGTTTAAATAAAAGCATTTCTCTATTCCCTTACCTTTTCCTTTCTCACATACTAACAGGCACAGAGAATGTTACTTAATGCTGCAGCAAAACATTGCCGATTATTCGGCATGCATTCAACAAAAAAGGGGCATGCATGTTTCAAACAGTAGTATACTACACTGCGACTCAGGGCAGGTGAGCACAAGTTGGCGGACACTAAGCCTGTGGAATCGAATCCCGCTCAAGATACACATACGCTAGGAGTTGCGCTTTGGAATTGCGTTATTCTAAAACCCCTCCTGTATCACATTAATAATGTAATCCTTGCATAATCCCTTCCTTGACCGGTATAATTGTGCACGTATCTGAAGAGCGGGTGCTCTACACTTCGAATAATGCTACAAACACTACAAGTTAGAAATGCTAATGCTACCTAAGGCTAAGAACTACCCCAGCGTAATGTTGCGATGATGACGAGAGAGCTCTTCACTATGAATTTTCCACAGCAAAGCAGTACTTACTCTGAAAGAAGCCACAAGATCTAATAGGCGCCGATAAATTGCAGTCTGTCTGTCCAATGTATTGTCAAAGCTAACGCCTGAACCGTTCGCTGTAAACTGATTTTCTCCAAAATTGATATTATATAATCAATCTCGACGAACTCAAGGCCCTGAGGGTTTAAAATGAGGATTTTGATTTTCGGGCTACTTTATATGAAGCCTCAAACATATTAATAGTTTTTTTCAAAATGGCTTAAATTTTTGTATTGAACTTCTCCTTCACATACTGTACAGGACGCTTAAAGAATTGATGCATGTTTAATTTTCTTTGAAATGTCTTAATTTTCGAAAATTGGAAAAGTGCAAAATTTTTCCTGAATAAAACATTTTCTCAAAGATAGATTTTCAAATAAGGTCATGTACAATTTTTCGAAAATTTGAGTCAAAGAAAAAGATTTTCTCAAAACGGCTTCAATTTCTTTCTTTAAACATTTAGTAGGAATTGTGCTGGGTACCCAGCTTTCGACGAAGATTAAGTATGGGAGCCTGAGACAATGTCAACTGTTTGGCGATCAATGTTTTCCCAAGAAGTAAATACGTTTATTCAAATAAGCAGTGATGATGGTACGTTGGCTGCATTGTGTACCTTAACCACATTCTGTAAAATGTGGCCACATCCTGTAAAACTTGAAAAAACTATTAATTTTTTTTTTTACTCCGGAAAAGTAAGGAAAAATGGAGGAATTTCTAATAGAGGCCAGAAAAAATGTTGAGACAGTGATATATCTACATTTTATTCCTAAAAAAAAGTCCACTAGTATTCTATTTCCTTTGGTGCCGGCTAGTTATACGAACTTGCCACATACTCTTGCCAGCTGTCACCTATCGCCGCCCAAAGTACATGTTTTGAAATTTTCTTAATATTTAGGTTTCCTATTAGAAAAACCGATATATTATTTTAAGAATATCAAATAAGAGGAAAACCTCGTCCTAAATGGCAATTTTCTTTGACAAATTTGGAGCCGTTTGAAGAAAAATGTGCTCAAGCGCCACTGTAAAATCGAAATTTGAAGCTCTTTTTCAGAAAAAAAATTTTAGGTTTGGAAAAATGTCATTAGACGTCATTTGAAGCACATTAACTCACAAGTAGAGTAGTGTTTACAAATTGCTGGCAATGTTCATATTAACGGCGTGAGAGCTTCAAAAAAATTACATTTGTCTAATTTTGGAAAAAACAAAAAATTTACCGAAATTAGCATTACGTCATATTAAAGAGTGAAATTAGTACTATCCTTTCGAAAAGCTTGAAGAAAAATTTGGAGCCGTTTTTTAAAAAAGTGCGTTTGATCGTTTCTGAAAATGCGGAATTTTGGGTTCATTTTCACAGAAAAGCGTTGAGTTTTCGCGAAACTTTATATCACATTATTTAAAGCACATGTACTCGTAAATATAATTTGAAATTTCCGCTAATATTAATATTGACGCGAGAGAAAAGTCAAAAAAGAACTACATTTTTGTAAATTGTTAAAAAAACAAAAGAATAGAGCATTATTGCGTTTAAGTAATCGTACAGAGTGCATGTAGTACTATCCCTACCAAAAGTTTAAAGAAAACATTTGGAGAATTTTTTGTGAAAATCTTCTTTTTTATTTTTTTTAAATTGCTCATATTGTTCGCAATATTGCGCGAAAACTACTAAAATTTGTAAAACAATTCGCATGACCTTAATGAAACAACTCAATGAAACAACAACAAATTTCATTTGAAGGAAAAATCTCTATCTTCAATTTTAAAGTTGTACGAAGATGCCGCAAAACATCGAAACTTAGTGAATAGACAAAACGTCCCAGCACACTTCCTTGAGGTACTCTTCAATTTATAGGGATAAGTTCTGAAGTTCCTCCATTTAATTTTACTTGAAAAGACCTCTCTATGAGGCACGATTTTAATAAGTGATAGTAAGGATACGGTAGACTTTTCTTAAATATATGCAATAGACCTGGGTGCCAGATTTCGTCGAAAGCCTAGCATACGTCCAGAAATACAGCAGACTAATATTCTTTACTTTCTAGCGATTCAGTAGTTTCGTTTACCATTTGATGAATTTGTTCTATAGTCGAAAGTCGTTGTCTGAACCCAAATTGATGATGAGGCATTATTTCCATTTCTTCTAGAAGTGCGTCATAGATTAGCACTGTATCTTATGCGATGCGGCACTCGAGCGCTCTTGGCTACGTGCGTTGTTGCCAATGC